>CM014091.1:411000-798778 GCA_004119915.2 Collichthys lucidus
ACAAAGTTATAGCACTTTGAGTTTTATGGCAAAATGGAGAATTTCGTGGCCCCGCCCTCTGACATAGTACATCAAAAAGTTATGATTTTGATAACTTTTGATCGTCAAAGCCTCATGAACCCATGTGCCAAGTTTCAAAAGGATTGGACGAAACCCTAGGGGAGTTCGTTCAAATACCCCCTTCTCAACAGTTCGAAACACAAAAAATGGTGATTTTCATGCTTAAATATCTCACTCCTGTTAATTTTACAAATTGCTCCAAGAGACTTTTTGTAGGTCTTGTGATGCCCCATAAACTCGCTGAGTTTCATAACTCTGTGTTCAAAAACTGTGGCGGGGCTGTCCCAAAGAAAAATTCAAGGGGGCGCTATAGAGCGCTTTGCCCCGCCCCCTCATTAATTATGCAGCCGAATTGTGCATCACATTGGTCTTAAAACCCCAATAAGTTTCAGACAGCTGTGACAAAGTATATGATAGCCGAAACAGTTTTGCCTGAAAATCAACCAAAAAGTCAATGGAGATGGTTTTTCGGTGAAAAAAAAGGCAGCGTCCACTTTGAGCACCGTCACGGCCACGCCTTTGAGAAAAGTTAAAATTATTTCTCAGATGTCAATTCCAAGGCCTTGACAACATCCAACCTAGTTTGAGGTGGATACGATCAACATTGTCCGAGCTGGAAGCCATTTTGTAAAAGGTCTTTTTTGTCGCCACTAGAGGCGCTATGAAAATCACCGAATATTTTTGTGGAAATGTATTCTAGGCCAGACTGCCATTCTATGTTGGAAGTTTGGTGAGATTGGAGTATTTTTCACAAAGTTATAGCCCTTTGAAATTTTTATGGCAAAATGGCTAACTTCGTGGCCCCGCCCCTCTGACATAGTAACATCAAAAAGTTATGATTTGATAACTTTTATCGTCAAAGCCTCATGAGCCCATGCGCCAAATTTCAAACAATCGGACGAAAGCCCTAGGGAGGAGTTCGTTCAAATACGACCCCTGGAAATGACCAAAAAATCACAAAAACGTGAACTTTGACCCAAAATGGCCGCCGTATCCTTTACCAAACCCGGGTCACCAAGAGACTTTTTGGTGCTCTCGATTGTTTTCATACACCCTCCAAATCCCATCCGCGTGGATGAAACGTGTCCGGGGGCTCCTCCGACAACCGAAACCTAGGTGGCGTCGTAGAGCCATTTCTGTACGCTCGTGCGCGAGACCCCCAAAATACGAAATTTTACGCCCAACTTTGGGGGGGTACGCAAGTTTCATGAGTTTTGGGGATATTAAAGCCTTGAAAAAGGCAATTCATTGGGTGGAAGAAAAAGGAAAAATTAAGCTGCAAGCAGCGATGGTCGGGCCCTCGCATATGCGCACGTCGAAATGTGCGCACGTTGAAATGTGCATAATATCGTTCTTTATAACATCGTCTTAATAACCACAAGAAGTTTCAGACAGCTCTCATAGACTCAGATCTGGCCTTCAGGAGTCATGTGCGACAATGTACAACTTTATTTCACTGATATAATGTACAGTTACTATTACATGTCATATTCTGTCTACATTATGCTGTTTGAGAACACATTGCAGCATGGCACAGTCAACATGTGCGACAATGTACTTTGAGTTTTGCTTTATTTTACACATTTTTTCCAATTGCAGCGCCCCCAACAGGCGCCATGGGCGCTATGAGCTTTTTTGTCCAGCCGCCTCATACATACTGCAGTCTTGTTTTGGTACTGCTTTAGTTTTGCTTTATTTACACAACATTTTTTCTAATTGCAGCGCCCCCAACATGCGCCATGGGGCGCTATAGAGCTTTTTTGTGCTTATTGGTCCAAGATAGTTTTTTGTAGGTACTGCCCTGTTCTACAATTCAGCTGAGTTTCGTGAGTCTGTGGGCAAAACTGTGGTGGGGCTGTTCCACTGAAAATTCAAGGGGGCGCTATAGAGCAAATTTGCCCCAAGTCCAAGGCCTTGACAACACCCACACCAAGTTTGAGGTGGATATGATCAATATTGTCCGAGCTGCACGCCATCTCGTAAAAGTGGTATTTTTTGTCTCCACTAGGAGGCGCTATGCAAATCACCGAATATTTTTGTGGAAATGTATTTTAGGCCAGACTGCTATTATATATTCAAAGTTTGGTGAAGATTGGAGAATTTTTCACAAAGTTATAGCACTTTGAAATTTTATGGCAAAATGGAGAATTTCGTGGCCCCGCCCCTCTGACATAGCAAATCAAAAAGTTATGATTTTGATAACTTTTCATCGTCAAAGCCTCATGAACCCATGTGCCAAGTTTCAAAAGGATCGGACGAAAGCCCTAGGAGAAGTTCGTTCAAATACGCCCCCTTCTCAACAGTTCGAAACACAAAAAATGGTGATTTTCATGCTTAAATATCTCACTTCCTGTTAATTTTACAAATTGCTCCAAGAGACTTTTTGTAGGTCTTGTGATGCCCCATAACTCAGCTGAGTTTCATAACTCTGTGTTCAAAACTGTGGCGGGGCTGTCCTAAAGAAAAATTCAAGGGGGCGCTATAGAGCGCTTTGCCCCGCCCCCTCATTAATTATGCAGCCGAATTGTGCATCACATTGGTCTTAACAACCCCAACAAGTTTCAGACAGCTGTGACAAAGTATATGATAGCCGAACAGTTTTGCCTGAAAATCAACCAAAAAGTCAATGGAGTCTGGTTTTTCGGTGAAAAAAAAGGCAGCTTCCACTTTGACGCGCCGTCACGGCCACGCCCTTTTATGAAAAGTTGAAATTATTTCTCAGATGTCAAGTCCAAGGCCTTGACAACATCCACACCTAGTTTGAGGTGGATATGATGAATATTGTTCGAGCTGCACGCCATCTCGTAAAAGTGGTCTTTTTTGTCGTCACTAGGAGGCGCTATGAAAATCACCGAATATTTTTGTGGAAATGTATTTTAGGCCAGACTGCCATTATATATTCAAAGTTTGGTGAAGATTGGAGAATTTTTCACAAAGTTATAGCACTTTGAAATTTTATGGCAAAATGGAGAATTTCGTGGCCCCGCCCCTCTGACATAGTACATCAAAAGTTATGATTTTGATAACTTTTTATCGTCAAAGCCTCATGAACACACACGCCAAGTTTCAAAAGGATCGGACGAAAGCCCTAGGAGGAGTTCGTTCAAATACGACCCCTGGAAATGACCAAAAAATCACAAAAACGTGAACTTTGACCCAAAATGGCCGCCGTACCCTTTACCGAAACCCGGGTCACCAAGAGACTTTTTGGTGCGTCTCGATATGTTTCATACACCCTCCAAATCCCATCCGCGTGGATGAAACAGTGTCCGGGGGCTCCTCCGACAACCGAAACCTAGGTGGCGCCGTAGAGCCATTTCTGTACGCTCGTGCGCGAGACCCCCAAAATACGAAATTTTACGCCCAACTTTGGGGGGGTACGCAAAGTTTCATGAGTTTTTGGGGATATTAAAGCCTTGAAAAAGGCAATTCATTGGGTGGAAGAAAAAGGAAAATAATAATAAAAAAAAAAAAATAAACATTTGAAATACAATAGGGCTTCGCACGGTTTCCGTGCTCGGGCCCTAAAAAAAAAAAATAAACATTTGAAATACAATAGGGCTTCGCACGGTTTCCGTGCTCGGGCCCTAATTAAAGCTGCAAGCAGCGATGGTCGGGCCCTCGCATATGTGCGCACGTCGAAATGTGCGCACGTTGAAATGTGCATAATATCGTTCTTTATAATATCGGTCTTAATAACCACAAGAAGTTTCAGACAGCTCTCATAGACTCAGATCTGGCCTTCAGGAGTCATGTGCGACAATGTACAACTTTATTTCACTGATATAATGTACAGTTACTATTACATGTCATATTCTGTCCACATTATGCTGTTTGAGAACACATTGCAGCATGGCTACAGTCAACATGTGCGACAATGTACAACTTTATTTCACTGATATAATGTACAGTTACTATTACATGTCATATTCTGTCTACATTATGCTGTTTGAGAACACATTGCAGCATGGCGACAGTCAACATGTGCGACAATGTACTTTGAGTTTTGCTTTATTTTACACATTTTTTCCAATTGCAGCGCCCCCAACAGGCGCCATGGGGCGCTATAGAGCTTTTTTGTCCAGCCGCCTCATTACATACTGCAGTCTTGTTTTGGTACTGCTTTCAGTTTTGCTTTATTTAACACATTTTTTTCTAATTGCAGCGCCCCCAACATGCGCCATGGGGCGCTATAGAGCTTTTTTGTGCTTATTGGTCCAAGATAGTTTTTTGTAGGTACTGCCCTGTTCTACAATTCAGCTGAGTTTCGTGAGTCTGTGGGCAAAACTGTGGTGGGGCTGTTCCACTGAAAAATTCAAGGGGGCGCTATAGAGCAAATTTGCCCCAAGTCCAAGGCCTTGACAACACCCACACCAAGTTTGAGGTGGATATGATCAATATTGTCCGAGCTGCACGCCATCTCGTAAAAGTGGTATTTTTTGTCTCCACTAGGAGGCGCTATGCAAATTACAGAATATTTTTGTGGAAATGTATTGTAGGCCAGACTACCGTTGTATATGAGAAGTTTTGTGAAGATTGGAGAATTTTTCACAAAGTTATAGCACTTTGAGTTTTATGGCAAAATGGAGAATTTCGTGGCCCCGCCCCTCTGACATATTACTTAAAAAAGTTATGATTTTGATAACTTTTCATCGTCAAAGCCTCATGAACCCATGTGCCAAGTTTCAAAAGGATTGGACGAAAGCCCTAGGAGGAGTTCGTTCAAATACGCCCCCTTCTCAACAGTTCGAAACACAAAAAATGGTGATTTTCATGCTTAAATATCTCACTTCCTGTTAATTTTACAAATTGCTCCAAGAGACTTTTTTGTAGGTCTTGTGATGCCCCATAAATCAGCTGAGTTTCATAACTCTGTGTTCAAAACTGTGGCGGGGCTGTCCCAAAGAAAAATTCAAGGGGGCGCTATAGAGCGCTTTGCCCCGCCCCCTCATTAATTATGCAGCCGAATTGTGCATCACATTGGTCTTAACAACCCCAACAAGTTTCAGACAGCTGTGACAAAGTATATGATAGCCGAACAGTTTTGCCTGAAAATCAACCAAAAAGTCAATGGAGTCTGGTTTTTCGGTGAAAAAAAAGGCAGCGTCCACTTTGACGCGCCGTCACGGCCACGCCCTTTTATGAAAAGTTGAAATTATTTCTCAGATGTCAAGTCCAAGGCCTTGACAACATCCACACCTAGTTTGAGGTGGATATGATGAATATTGTTCGAGCTGCACGCCATCTCGTAAAAATAGTGTTTTTTGTCGTCACTAGGAGGCGCTATGAAAATCACCAAATATTTTTGTGGAAATGTATTTTAGGCCAGACTGCCATTATATATTCAAAGTTTGGTGAAGATTGGAGAATTTTTCACAAAGTTATAGCACTTTGAAATTTTATGGCAAAATGGAGAATTTCGTGGCCCCGCCCCTCTGACATAGTACATCAAAAAGTTATGATTTTGATAACTTTTCATCGTCAAAGCCTCATGAACACACACGCCAAGTTTCAAAAGGATCGGACGAAAGCCCTAGGAGGAGTTCGTTCAAATACGACCCCTGGAAATGACCAAAAAATCACAAAAACGTGAACTTTGACCCAAAATGGCCGCCGTACCCTTTACCGAAACCCGGGTCACCAAGAGACTTTTTGGTGCGTCTCGATATGTTTCATACACCCTCCAAATCCCATCCGCGTGGATGAAACCGTGTCCGGGGGCTCCTCCGACAACCGAAACCTAGGTGGCGCCGTAGAGCCATTTCTGTACGCTCGTGCGCGAGACCCCCAAAATACGAAATTTTACGCCCGACTTTGGGGGGGTACGCACATTTTCATGAGTTTTTGGGGATATTAAAGCCTTGAAAAAGGCAATTCATTGGGTGGAAGAAAAAGGAAAATAATAATAAAAAAAAAAATAATAAACATTTGAAATACAATAGGGCTTCGCACGGTTTCCGTGCTCGGGCCCTAATAATAATAATAATAAAAAAAAAAATAATAAACATTTGAAATACAATAGGGCTTCGCACGGTTTCCGTGCTCGGGCCCTAATAATAATAGAAAAAAAAATAATAAACATTTGAAATACAATAGGGCTTCGCACGGTTTCCGTGCTCGGGCCCTAATAAAAAATAATAAACATTCGAAATACAATAGGGCTTCGCACGGTTTCCGTGCTCGGGCCCTAATAAATGAGCGATCCAGAGTGGTGTGTTTTTTCAGAAAACCCTTAGAGGCGGGATCCTTCTCAAACCGCACCCCTTACCCGTGCAACACTCAAGGACATAAAAGAACTGTTCAATGCAGTAACCCAGTTGTAGACATGCCACGTGAGAGGACATACCCCTGGAATGGAGACTTGCAGCAAGCCCGAATCGTCGCAACCCAAAAGTGAAAAAGCTCAGGATGATCCTGACACGAGCCAGAAGACCTCCTGGACATTGACTCCTGAAAAGTTTATTATGAACCACTTTAGAAGACAAAGCGACCGCTGTGATGAGGACACGTGCATGAGACTCAAATGTGAGACCCTCCCCGCTCTTAGTCTGAAGGTGGTGATAGACTCTGAAACCTACGGGGCCAGCGTAACCCCTTTTGGATTACTGGACCTGCGACCAACCGTGGCTTCAATCTACTCGAACACGCCGTGTTACCATGAATACTTTACCCGGCTGCGCTCAGTGCACATGCTGATAGAGAGGCTCATGTCAGATCTATGCTCCAAATCTGAAGAAGCCAAGGCGATTTTCTCGATGACTGTAGACAGTACTCTGATCCCAAAAACACACGTGAGCATTCATTGCCAGAACGAATGCTTGAAACGCAGGTTAGAGCAAACCGACTACGAACCTGTGTGGGCACGCATGAAAGATGTTGTGTACTATGTGATCTTACTGATGTTGGCAAAGATCATCATGCGGTGTTCTAAAGACTAGTTTAGATCACAGTGTGTTAGTTCAGGTTTTAAAGATAATTAAAGACTAGTCGTCTCCTTTGTTTGTTTTTTGCAACCAATGTACACCTTATCTTTTATGTATCTTTATCCTGTATGTATCTTAACCTTTAATGTATCCTATTACAATACAATCATTAAAAGAAATAAATGAGTGATCCAGAGTGGTGTGTTTTTCAGTAAACCCTGAGAGTTTGTTGCAGGCCGGCAGGCGGGATGGCGGTGAGACGGGTCATGAAAAGAGTGTATTACAACCCGGCCCATCCGGCTAGTTTTGGAGGTGTAGATCGACTGCATAGGGGTGTGCAAGATGAAATGGGAAAGAAAGTCAATGTGGAAAATGTTAAAGATTTTTTACAAGAGCAAGATACCTACACTCTGCATAAGTTTTTGTCCCTAGGCCTTTAAACCAATTTCAAGCAGATCTTTGTGACATGCAGGCCTTGGCGGAACACAACGATGGGTTTAAATATTTATTAACGGTCATAGATGTATTTTCAAAAAAGGCATACATGCGTGTTTTAAAGAGAAAAACCGCAGACGAGGTGGTGAAGGCCTTTGTTTCAATCTTCAAAGACAGTCAGATCCCTGAAAAGTTACAAACGGATGCCGGTAAAGAGTTTTTCAACAAGAGTTTTAATGCTTTGATGAAGAAGCACAACATTGTACACTTTGCCACAGCAAGCGATCTGAAGGCCTCTGTCATTGAGAGGTTTAACCGTACGTTAAAAACTAGAATGTGGAGATATTTTACGGCTAACAACACAAGGCGATACCTCGACGTTTTACAGGATTTGGTGAAAAGCTACTGTTGTGGTGGTTCAAACCACCCCGAATTCTGTAGACCTGATGTAGAGAAAAGAGATGTTGAATTTAAAGAAGACAAAGACAAGTATCCTATTTCACCTCGGCCGAGGGGAGAACCCAGCTCTCAGTTCTAACAGACCCCGCGATCTGCACACCACCACGCCCTGCTGAGTTCTGCCGCTCTCTGGCTCCAGCAAGTTTTATTACTTCAGACAAGCAGTTACATATTTGTTATTATCTTCATACAGGTTTATCTGCTGGGCGCATCCTCCGCCCGGGTGTGTGTGTGTGTGTGCTCCTTTCCCAGGCCTTCCTGACCTTGGCCTAAATTCAGACGCTCTGCAACAGTTTTTAATTGGGCACACACGCACACACAGAGATCCGGCCCAGGTTTGCCTCCAGACAAACTGCAAAAACACTCACAACATTCTTAAAAGCAATAGTTCAACATAATCACACAGTTTAATATATTTAAATGATTATTAGGCACTTCAGGTAATATAATCCACAATTCCCCCTTTTGATCTCTACTCAGAGATCAATAAATTCACACACTTGTAATGCAAACACTGGGCTCCCAAGAAAATCAAATCAAACTCCTACATCCTCATATCTATCATCCTCGTCCTCCTCTCCTGGTGGGACCTGCAATAAAGGGAACATCTGTGCCCTATCGTGTTGAGGAGGTGCGATGGCGGTGGTTATTAAGTTGCAATTTTGGAAGGGGAGCTCACAGTGAAACCAAAGAATAACAGACACTATTCAAATTGAAAGCATAGTCAAAACCAACAACAACAAGGAGGGGAAAATGAGGAACATTTCGAAACTTCACACTTTATATAATTAGGTAAAAATAATATGCAAGCAAAACCTTCTGGTTGATAAGTCCTGTTTTTCTTTCCTTTGTATCCTAAGCGGTACCACCCCTAGGAGAGTTTTTAACCATAGTGGCTATATCAACACAACTCAGTAGCAATCTGCAACATTGAACAATGATTAAAATATGTGATGAGATAAAAAGTATATTATGATAAGTAACTTAAATCCTTACGCCTGGCGTATCTCCTCAGATGTTGGTTTGTCCTGAGCAGATAAAATAACACAGGACACAAATGTCCTGCACCTTCTCATAATCATATATCTGTGTTCTGAGCATCACATGAACGTAATATTGTCTATGTGTACTCCATGAGCCTGCATGGTGTGTCTGTGTGTGCTCGACTCCTTAGTCTTGGTCAAGGCCATATGCGTCACGCAGAACACCACATATCCTCTCCTCTGGGGATATCAAATCCCCACCAATAGTTCAACACCACAGCAATGCAAGTAAGGGCGAAAACCCACTTGGGGAAAAAATTCCCTTACGACCCCCGGAAACGCTTTTTGTTTATATGTTTAACACGGGCGATCACACAATGGCCTGCATTGGTGGTTACATTATACTGATTATATGTCGAATAAGACAAAACTAAAATTATGTGTCAAACAAAGTCCAAAAAACAAAATCACAATATTATGAGTATAAAACAATAACAAATAAAATGAAAACAACCTACAAGAACAAATCAAACTCTTGTGTAGCAGAGTTAAAGTCAACCAAGAACAATATTATGCGTATGTGTCGTATAGCAAAAATAGCAAACAAAATAAAACAATCCTGATAAAACAAGAATCCAGATTATATGTATCATTAATAGTTCAATGCCATGTGTAATAATAAAACAAAACCAAAATGTATTAATGAAACCAAAGTCATGTTGTAATAGTAATAAATCAAAATCATGTATAGCAATAAAACAAAATCAAAGAATCAAATTCATGTAATAATAAACCAAAATCTGTGTGTGTGTGTTAAATCATGCTTGCTGTGTTTAAATGCAGAAAAAACTCATCTTGAGATTAAAAATGACTTCAACATAACTCAGTGTAATTTAAAGTCTGACAATGATCACCTTAAGACAGAACAGTCACTCACAGTCACTTAATTGTCTATTAATCGCTGAAATCAAGACATTGCAAAATCTTCGACCCATGTACATTATGTACAGTAGAGGGTCACCACCATGGAGAGGTTACTAGCACATACGATGCATGGTGGCATGGAATCCATCTTTGTAGAAGACTTCCATGAACAGTCGCTATCCATCAGTTGCATATCATCATAACATAATTGTAACTTTAACCTTTTAAACATTTATTACATTACTGTGAAAACCATCATTGAAAATAGATTTTTAAAAGTGATTCATAAAATGGAAATTTCTAAATGATTGAAAATCACATCTTTTAGAATACCAACCTACCAGTAAAGCCAGAATCATCACATAAATTTAACCTAAAATAGAACACACAGGTAACAGAAAACTGATTTAATCCCCTCAATGGCTGTTGGGTGAAACACCACAGCTCCAGAGGTTCAGTCGAAGGTACAGCAGAATGTTACCATTCAGCACTGTCTTAATCAGAGCTTTGTCATGCGTTGTCCATTTGCCTTGAGAGAAAGTCAGGGGGTGAACAATATAACAGTCATCACATCTGTCAATTGGACAGTCAAACATAACAGGGTTAACAGTTTGGTTAGTTTGGTTAATAGGCAGTTTGGTTAAAGCGCAGGAAATAGAAGTTCTGGTTGTCCCCAACACCTGGTTCTACCTGGGAGACATTTTTAGATATTTGATTTGGATGAATTGGTTCCTTGGTTTTGTGAGCCGTTCAGACACCTGTAATGATAAAATTCAAAACGTCAGTTAATCTTTTTACATATTCAGCCATGAATTCCTCCATCCAAAGCAGTTTCTCTTTGGCTTGATCAACATCAGCAGGTGAATCACCAGTTTCCTTTCCCTACTTTTTGGATAAATGCTGATCCATTATCATAGCTCATTTCTGATGGTATGCCAAATTGTGGAATTATTTCTCTTTTTTACATTACTCTGAGCACAAATTTCACACTGTTCCAACACTTCATCAACCATTGATTGCAAATATGGTGACCAATATCCTTGCTGTCTTATTATCCTAATTACTTCCCCCTTCGCACAGTGATCAACACTGTGCGTTTCAGAAATCAACATAGTCAACAACGCTACTGGTGCAACCAACAAACCCTCATGAGATTGCCACAGCCCTCTTTCATCCTTCGTTGCCCCCCTTTGCTGCCAGACGCTGTGTTCACTCAGTCCTGCATTTTGTTACATTAGAATAATGTCTTCTGGAGTTACTATTGGTTCTAACGATAACAACGGTGTCATAATGGGAATTTCACTTTTTGCTGCTAGCTTGCTGCCTCATCTGCTGCGTTGTTACCTCATAGGAAGGCGGCAACAGGCCTCTTCGACCCTGGCCACCACAGTGTTAAGATATGGTGGCACCTAGTCAAAGACAAATAATTAATACTGCCGAGGACCACAGGGCTCACACATGACATTGTGTAACCTAAGGACAGAAAATATAACGCATACTGTAAACACCGCGTTTGGGTCATCACAAATTTTCTTCAATCAAGTAGCTCAGCGATCTTATAATGTGTATATGTGGGCTGTTTTCGGTTTTTCTTTGCTTCTGGAATTTGGGCTCGAATGTATATTTCCTATTTTCCCAACTCCTTAAGCACCGGATTTGTGATTTCCGCTAGCCAGTAGGCAGTTGCTGCCTCTGCTTGAACCTTCATTTGGAAATTTACACCCGAATTATCAATGTAAACACCTTGTGGAGAGCACCAAATCTTTATTTTTAGTTGACACAATGCATCTCTCCCTAGCGAATTTACAGGTGTGTGTTCAGATACTAGGATTGGCAGAATGGTTTTGTCATTACCAATTAATAGTTGAACTGCCTTCTATTTGCACCTCTAACATTGGCTCTACATTAGCTGCTGATGTCATTATGGCTAATTGGCCCTCCCCAATAGGCTTCTCTGGGCATCCCTAGTACACGTGTTTAGGCCCACCCCCGGGATTGGCCGCACTGGCGTTCCCGCTTTGAGTGGGCTGACCCTCAGACCCCCGTCCTTCTTCCTGTTGAGCCGGCCATGGATTTTTAGGACAGTATCGACGGTCATGTCTAGGTTGGTTACATCCCCAACACCGGTTATGTTGTCCAACCTGATTGCCCCTCTGGGCTGTTGCTTTCTTCCCTCTTCCTCTTGGTTGCTGTGTGCGAACATTAACAACAGGAGGAGCTTGTGGGGGTGGGGCAGGAAATTAGTGGTGGATCGGAGGAATAGACGGCGCAGCGACAGCAGGAGCAACAATTGCTCCACTGTGTGCTTCTTCATCATCATTCAATACGGGAGCCTGAACCTTTTTCTTGCTCTTATTTGTCAGTTCAGTTAGTTGAAGTTGTGAGACTTTACTTTGAACAGCTCTCTCTTGTTCACGCAACTTCTGCTCTTCTTTCCTGTGTCTGTCTACTGCATGTATCACATGGTCACAAAATTCTCTGTGACATTTTGATGCCAACCCCACCACATCTTCAAGTCTACTTTTCACAGGGCCGGGCATGGCCTCTATGATAGAGTAATGTAAGCAGCTGGGTTCTCAGTATCCGTCAGTGGTTCCCCCTTTAGTGCTTTAGGGTCAACCTGAACAGGATACTTCTTTCGCAAAGATGTCCAGAGAGATGTCAATCATCCATGCATTTCCACGCAAAATATTTTCCATAGCAGGTATTCCTATTGTGCGTGCCCACGCTGCTTTAATGTCCCCGATGCCGAGTATTTTGCCCATAGTCTCTTCTTCAAAAACTTTAATCCACTTACTGGCTCCCTCGTGCATATCAGGAAGTCTAGAGGTCAGCCCCGCAAAGTCAGGAGTTTGCCATGGAATATATCGGCTCTGCTTCCCCTTAATCAAAATTGATATTGGATTGGGTCAGTGTATTTTTGTGTTGGTTTTATAGCAGGTCTAAGTCTAAAGTCATAATTGCCTTTCTCTATGTTTGGCCTCACTGCATCCCTTTCCTTAGGCTTAGCTGCAGGTTAGCTTCCCTCTGTTCTATTTCCTGTCTCTCCCTTGACGGGCCTGCCTGTTCCTCAAACACTAGTCTTTCGCCTAACTCATGCACTCATGCTCATCTCTTTTCTGCATGCTGGGTGTTTAACGCCCAGGATCATCACTGGACTAAAACTCATTTTGCAATTACAATTACACTGGCTGATAAGACTTATCAATTGATTGTAGGTTAAAAAATTAATAAACGCAACCTAGAAGTAAACCTCTATTTTTACTCTTTATTATGACTACTAGTACTGGTTGTAATGTGTTTATTAAACGTTTTCTTAAACAAGAAACCTGTCAGAGAATATATGCAGCTTCACTATAACTTTTAGACTTTAGCAGCAGAATTCAATAAAATTGTTATTTAAGAACACAGCACCATTAGGCAACAAAGTTTAACCACACAATAACAGTTGCACTGCTTACAAATTGCAACTTGATCAAAAATTCAATTTACCAAAACGCAAAATCATTTAAAAACAAGAGAAAACATTCAACATTAACTTCAGCTCTATGCTTAAGGGGAGAGAAAGGAAAAAGAGATCACTGCAGCTCACACACGACGGGCGGGGCTGTCTAAAACCGACTAGGAGTGTGGAAGGAGGGGGAATGACATCACACAGCACTCTGCAGCCCGATAAACAATTTCAGTATCACAACAGTATGTAGAAACACTAACATCGACATCTCGCCAAAAAATCAGTTAACCACCACACACGGCCTATCACTAGACCTGTCTCTCTCTCCCTGTCCTCTCTGTCCTTCAACAAGGCACAGAGAGGCTCTTACTAGACTAAACAGCACGATGACGACTAAAGAACAATCAGCACAGATCAGAACAAACAGAAAGTGCTCAACATATTAACTTATTTTAACAGAAATGTCTGCAAAGCAACACTGAATAGAAAAGCAATAATTTACATAAACATCAGAATGACAAACTCAGCCTATTGAAATTTTTACTCAACTCGTCCTGTGCCAGAGGTCACACCCCCAGCTAAGTGAATTTGATTCAGATTTTAACGCTTCATTCAAAACATCAATGCACATTTGAATTTTTGCACACTCTCACAGCTTCTCAATCACTCGCAGCGGCCGCTCACTCACACACACAACTTTTAATCTCTTTCATGCGTCTCTGTTCTCAGACAACCATCATACACACTTGGCGCCCATGCACACTGTATACTCACTGTATATTTTTACTTTATAAAAGATTTTTTATGATAATATTTTATAATTTTTATGGGAGTTACTAAATTTATTCTGCCTGTACCCACAGTCAATTTATTACGAATTATAATCTGGTTTTACTATAACTCCTCTTCTGCTCTGTCCTTATCTCTTCCTGCCTGCTTGGCCTCCCCCCACAACAGCTTGCCTAGCGGTCCCTTATCACTCTCTGTCTCTCCCTTCTCACATCCATTTTGTCAGAGTCTCTGTCTTCAAACTGCCAAACTTTATCAATTTACCACTATCGGATAAGAGTGCTATAGAGTTTCTGAATAAAAGTACTATTGTTCTTTTGTTCGTACTATTCACAACACAAATAAATTCTTAATCTAGATTCCAGTGAGCCTACTTCAACTGACCACTGCTTTACGTTGTCACCGACCGGTTTCGGGCAGTGTCGTTGCTTCAACTCACTTTCCTCTAGCAGTCATACACATTCACATTCATGCTTTACCCCAAATTTGTCTTCTTCCTGTGTGTGCGTTTATTGACTGGTTTTGTAAGCGTGATTATGGACGTTCAAACTGAGCTATTGTGTTTCCAGACGTGCTTTTGAGTTTTTACTGGGACCTTTTAACTCCGGTCTTGTTATTCTTATGTACTTTATTTATGAACAACTCACGGCGGGGGTTTTTAGCTTCTTAAAGATTTATGTTATGTTTTATCTAGGTCTGGCCGACCGAGCCGTATGGCACGCTGTGTCCTGAGCGCTCAGTCTTTATGATTCATGACTAGCCTTGAATCATGATACCAGACCTCATATATCAGTCATGTGGAGGACTGTTCACTTACATCCACAACCGCCTAGATAGTGCAGTTATGTTTCAGCGTTCAGAACCTCCACCATTCACACTTGTGATTGTACTACTTTCTAGCACTATATGTAGGTGTGTACAAATACATGTAAAATCAACACATTAGAACATTTGATGTTTTAAAGCTTTACTAAATCTACTTCGGGGGTCCTCACCTCCCCGGGCCTCTAACCCAGCTCAAACAATAATATTGCGGGAGTTGCCACACTCGAGGACACTGGTACTAAATCTACTTCGGGGGTCCTCACTTCCCCGGGCCTCTAACCCAGCTCAAACAATACCTCGTCAGAATATTGTGGGAGTTGCCACACTCGAGGACACTTTTCGGGGGTCTTCACCTCCCCGGGCCCCCTGGACCCAGCTCAAACAATACCTCGTCAGAATATTGTGGGAGTTGCCACACTCGAAGACACTGATTTTGTGTAGATGCTCACAGGTTTTGGCTAATACTGGTCTTGCTATCCAGAGGACTCACAGCTCACTAACAGATGCTCACAGGTTTATAATACTGGTCTTGCCATCTTTAGTTTCTGGTCTCGCTAACAGATGCTCACAGGTTCCTAATACTGGTCTTGCCATCTTTAGCTCACAGATTTTTTATTTTGATTTTTGATTTTTTTTTTGTTTAAAACATCAATGTTTGATGCCTTTGTTTCTCAAATTCACATCTCTTAATTTATAGACAAGTTACTACTGAGACTTAGGGCACGTTACAATTTAGTGGTGTTCAATGCAGATCAAGTTTCTGCTTACCTTTTGTTGCCATGGCCCGTGTCCTTTGTCCGTTCGTACCTGGTCCTTAAGCCCAATGAAACCCAATTAATGTTTCAGTCAGGTCTGATCCAACTTTTCAGTTGATCCCGGACGAGCCCCCAAATTGTTGTGGTGGTTCAAACCACCCCGAATTCTGTAGACCTGATGTAGAGAAAAGAGATGTTGAATTTAAAGAAGACAAAGACAAGTATCCTATTTCACCTCGGCCGAGGGGAGAACCCAGCTCTCAGTTCTAACAGACCCCGCGATCTGCACACCACCACGCCCTGCTGAGTTCTGCCGCTCTCTGGCTCCAGCAAGTTTTATTACTTCAGACAAGCAGTTACATATTTGTTATTATCTTCATACAGGTTTATCTGCTGGGCGCATCCTCCGCCCGGGTGTGTGTGTGTGTGTGCTCCTTTCCCAGGCCTTCCTGACCTTGGCCTAAATTCAGACGCTCTGCAACAGTTTTTAATTGGGCACACACGCACACACAGAGATCCGGCCCAGGTTTGCCTCCAGACAAACTGCAAAAACACTCACAACATTCTTAAAAGCAATAGTTCAACATAATCACACAGTTTAATATATTTAAATGATTATTAGGCACTTCAGGTAATATAATCCACACTACAATCACAGCTTTAATAAAAGTATAAAAATGGCGCCTATGCAGGTGACCTCCGAGAATGCCTCTCAAGTGTTTCAAAATCTGTACGGCACGTTTCCTATGCGACACCGTGATGCGGTGCAAATGAAATTTAAAAAGGGTGATCTTGTCAGATTATCCAAGGTCAGAGGGCGTTTGATAAAAAATATGAACAGAGTTTTACGGACGAAGTGTTTACGGTGGAGGCCTGCATTCCTCGTACTCCCCCTGTGTACAAACTCCAAGATTATGACGGCGAGCCTATCGAGGGTTCTTTTTACGAGGCAGAGTTGCAAAAAGTAAAAATGTCTAAAGACAGGACGTATCACGTAGAAGAAATATTGAAACTACGTACCGTCAAGGGTGAAAAACAGGTTTTGGTGCGAAAAAATGGCCCAGCAAATTCAATAGCTGGGTCAAGGCCTCGGATCTGAAAAATATATAAAAGCCACGCTCAACGACCCGGACCGATCATACCATCGGATATGGCGACAAACGCAGGATTTTATGTCACCTTACCTTCCAACCCTAGTAAAGACGTGTTTAAAAATAACACCAGCTCAAATTACACGGTAGACTTAGCCAAGGCTATCGAACTGAATGGAGAATGGAAGGTGGGTCTGTGCGAAATCATTTATCCTCACACGTGGTATACTTTACCCCGGGATAACGCCTATATCGAACTAATGGAAATCTCGGATGAAGCTGTAATGCCGTCGGAGGAAGATTATCCTAATCATACAAAGCCTGGAGAGCTACTCATAATTCAAAAGTTTAGTCGGGGAGGATATTATGACAAGCCGAAAGACCTACTGGATCAAATCGTACCGAAACTCATAAAATATGAAAATAAAATATGACCCCACCGAGGCTGTTTACAACAACGTGACCAAGTGCATCGATTTTAAAGGCAGCGGTAGGTACAAAATCCGAGCGCAAGCCCCCTTGGCCTACATGCTGGGTCTTAAACCGGGTGAGTGGTGGGCCCTCTCTCCCCGTTCGGCTACATACCCGTGCGATCTCAAAAGAGGTATTTATAACCTCTTTATTTACACAGACATCATTCAGTATCAACCGATCGGTGACAGCTATTCGCCGTTGCTGAGCGTGGTGAACGTTAAAGGTGGTTTCGGAGACGTGGTCAGTCTCAGGTACAATACGGTGCATTACGTGCGCGTGTCTAAAAGTTACATTAAAACTATTCATATAGAGATTAAAACGGATCGCAACCGGTGTGTGGATTTTGTCTACGGGAAGGCTATTTTAAAACTTCACTTTAAACCAGCCGCGGTTCAGCATCCTGTATAAAAATAAATAAAAAAACATGGAACAGGTACGTCTGAGAGAGGATCCTCATCGCTTCATAAACTATTATGAAAGTCAAGTGGGAGGCGCTTTACCCGGTTTTTATGAAGCACCGGTCATGTACGGTCGGGGTATAGGCTCCATCTTCTCGAGATTGTTTCGTTTTGTCTCTCCGCTGGTAAAAAAAGGCTTTGCCATCGCCAAGCCAGAAGCGGCGATATCATTTAGACGCAAATAATACAAGAAGAAAAAGAAGAAAAGAAATTTCAACAACAACAGCAAAAAAACAAAACAAAAACAAAGCAATATGGCGCTTTTACACCAAAAATCACCCGAGTGCACCCTGGCGGAGCTGGATTTATTTTCAGCCCCCATGACGCAGCTGTCTATCGAAGATAAGGTCAAAACTGAAATTCTTTCTCTATCGGCCATCACCGACGGGGGCCACATTGAGTTCTTTATTACCGGAGATGGTGAAAAGTATTTGGATTTGAACGATAGCTTGCTGCATCTCCGCTTGAAAATCACCAACGCCGATGGTACAGATCTGGCGAATGACGCCGCTGTGGGCCTGATCAACTACCCTCTGAATACAATGTTCAGTCAGTGCGACGTTATTCTGGGGGATAGATTAATTTCACAGTCTAGCGCTACGCACCCGTACAGAGCCATGATCGAAACCCTACTCAATTACTCTGAAGATACGCTCAAGAGTCAATTCAGCGCGGGTCTTTTTTACAAAGACACAGCTGGAGCACTGGACTCTATTGTGACCAACAACGGTCCTAACCGCGGTCTTAACTCCCGAGCAGCCTTCTCCGTCAATTCCCGGGAAATACACCTGTTTGGCCCCCTCCACGGGGATGTATTTTTCTGTGAGAGACTCCTTCTGAATTCGGTGGACATGAGAATCAAGCTGACCCGAGCCAGCGACGCCTTTTGCCTCATAGGAGCTCGCGATTCTCTTTTCCGACTGAGAATACTAGGCGCCTTGCTGCTTGTTAAAAAAGTGAGTCTCCCTCGCGATCCGTCTGGGTCACGCAGCAGCTCTGCTGAGGGGTAACGCGCTGTACCCCCTGTCGCGCGTCAATGTAAAAACCTACTCCACACCTGCAAATTCCAGGATCTGTAACCAGGAGAACCTCTTTCTGGGTGCTATGCCCAAATACGTGGTGCTGGGTATGGTACACCACGAAGCTTTCACAGGACGAAGAGACCTGTCGCCCTTCAATTTTGTCCACAACAACGTAGAATATCTGGCCCTCTGTCAGGATGGCAGACAGGTTCCGGCTAAGGCTTTTCAGCCCCAGTTTAATCAAGGCAGCTCAGTCAGATAGTTTTACAACATGTTTATCGCCACGGGAAGACACCTGAAAGATCTACCTCTGAGCATCAACCATGAAGAATTTAACGACGGATACTCTCTGTTTGTGTTTAATCTCACCCCGGGTGATGACAACGATGCTCTGTCTGTAAGATTGGAAAAGAGATTCAGAGTAGCCTTACCACACACCACCACTCTGATCGTCTACGCCTGTTACGATTCCATTCTGGAAATTAACTCTAAAAGACAGGTGCTGGTGGATTATTATTAAAAAATCAAAACATGAATAATCATGAACTGGAAAATCTTTTGCATCGTCTGCTAGGAGATGTATTCTGTGGCGTGTGGGCTTCTGATCAGCTGCCGTTACTGACGCGTTCCTTTGACACCCCAGCCTACTTTATAGTCAACACACACCCTGCGCACCTGCCCGGTGAGCACTGACTCTCTTTGACTCTGGAAGAGGACGACGTAGCCACCTTTTTTGACTCTTATGGTTTTCCTCCGGACTTTGCTCATTACCCCTCAAGCATCTTACAGTTTTTGGAGCAGCGTTCTGACCGGATATTGTACCACGATCGTCAGCTTCAACACACCCTGTCCACCGTATGCGGTCAACACTGCGTTTATTATCTCTGCCATAGGGCCTGCGGAGTACCCTTTGAACGACTGTTGTCTCTGTTATGTTGACGACGATGTGATAAAAAATGATCAAACTGTATCTCACTTTGTGGAGAAAAATCAGAAGCTCCGGATGTTTTAACCATGGAACTTGTTCTTTGCAAATGTTTAATCAGCGTTACAACCTGTGAATTAGCTATTCATTATATCTATTATTACATAACGTATCATATACATATATCATGAAAATAACTCTCTGTAGACTGAATGTGATCAATAAAGCCTTTATTGAGAAAAACAATTTTTGTACGTTTACATTCATTTAGGGAGAAAAGGGGATCCAGGGAGATTTATTCTTTTTACGCCGTCTACGTTCGCGTTATTTTTCCTGTGGAGGAGTTATTGTGTTTTGCTCTAGTTCTTGTTCTTCTTCGTTATCTTGCCCCTCTGGTGTGCTCCAGCGTGGGGAGAGGGTTACCGTCCGTTTGGAGACTCGTTTGACCTCTAGAGGAGCTATTGTGTTTTGTTCTTCTTCATTATCTTGCCCCTCTGCTCTGCTCCAGCGTGGGGAGAGGGTACTTTCATCCATTTTGAGGCGACGATATTGATCGCGAGCTCGAGGGTTATTCACAGAGGATAAGGGAATGTTGAGGTCTGACAGAGTATTTAAGAAACTCATCCAGCCTCTAGGTGGTGGGGTTTGGGCTTTTTTTTTTATAGGGGAGGGAGATGTTTTTAAATAAATCAATCATATGAGACCCTTTTACGGTTTGTCCTTTATAAATAAATTCACCTTTTGAATTCCATCCGGCGTTGCTCTTGGATAATTTCTTCATAATGTACTCGGCATTCTTGCGGTCGCGCTGGGGAAGGCTTTTTATTACATCACTCAGTGTGTCATCTGGATCTGGCCTTTCCGGGTCAGCAAGATGGCTAGGCGTAAGATCCGTTGACTCTTCTCTCGGGTCCCGTTGCAAAGTTAAAGTCACCCGACGCTCCTCTTTTTGACCTTGTTTCATCAGCGTGAGATATTTCTGCAGCAAGGTGTCGTATTTTTTTATTTTTTCATAAGAACTCAGCCCCGGCTCATTTAATATCGCTCTCATTTTTGCGTCTAAATCATCTTCGGTTTAACTGATGAGGTGCGACGAGAAACATTTTTTGCGACGTTCTCAGAGCCATGTCTTTTTTTATTTATTTATTTTATTTATCTTTGAGGTGTCTGCCATGGATGCATAGTCTTTAATGTTGAGGTGATTAATGTTGAGGCTGCTGTAGACATGTGTTTTATTTTAAGATACCTATGCAGACCACTCTTGAGCCAGGGCCTATTCAACAGGGATTTACTTCACAATACATGTTTAGTCACAAACTGGTATTCAGTCCACTCCTAAGCCAGAGGTTATTTAACCGAGAGGTCAGACAGGTCGGTGCCAACCAGATGTCCAGAAGAAGAAGAGACTTCTTTAGATATTTTGATTAGGAGTCAGGTCAGAGGTTAAGCCTGTAGGGGGTCTTCCTGGGAAAGGAGTGACTATCGTCTTTCAGTTTCTTTTCTTTAAAGTAACTTCATTGACTTTTGTGCCTTGAGCTGTTGTTAATTACATGTCAGGGGGAGGCACAAACTGTCTATATAAGAGCTTGTCCGGCATAAGGTCGGGAGGGTTTTCTCCAGGTACTTTGTACTTGTTTCGACACTGTGCTTGTTGTAATAAACTTGTTATACGACTAAGACGGTGTCGGCGGCATTTTCTCTTCAAACATCTTCATCAGCATCACCACCAAGATACCACATCTTCTTTTAACAAGTCCTCCTATAAGATTTCCGAGGATGGGTACCGCAGCCGAAAGCAGAGGTAAAATAAAACCTCCCGACTGTTTCTGTTCTGCGTTTCTGATTTAAACTTGTCCTTTTATTAGCCAGCAGTCTGATAATTTTTCTCCGGCTTTTCAGTCTTTTGTATTGAGGAGAAGACAGTGGAATGTTGCCTTTTAGATTCAAAGCAATCTCGCACAGAGCTTGGAGAAAGTCCGGGGAAGAGTGGGCAAGAATGTCTTTACGTTTACGAGGTGTGTGGCGTGGTATAGAGCTTTTAATGAGGGTGCATTTCTTCTTATACGCGCCGACATGCTGCTGCTGCTGCTGATGAGACTTACTTTGTTCTGGGAACATATACAACCGGCCACTGTGGAGGCAGTATACCCGTCCTCAGCCTGTAAGGTTCTGGACAGGAAGGTGTGAGATCGACCAATAAATACCCGCGGGGGTCTTTGGTGGCGTCTTCAAAACTCTCTAAAAAGAAGGCTTTTTGTGAGGAGAAGATTTGATGCGCGAATATATTCATCTGTAATTTGTCCCTAGGGTTTTTAAACAACACCAGATAATTACTGTTCAAACTCATGGTACGGCTGTGTTTACCTCTGTGAAATACATTTTGCGTCAACATAAACACACTCATATTTCTATGATGTCTGTACTGAGTAAAAAGTTTGACCACCTCAGGATGGTCGGAGGCTTGAAAAATAACATCGTCCAAAATAATCAAATGGTTCTGATCAGGAGGAAACAGCTCTGTGTCATCAAAAGAATCAGGCAGTCCTTTAACAAACTTAATCTTTTTATTCATTTTTTGCAGTTCAGCATACATGGGTTGAAAGGAAGTATAAATCCACACAATATTTTCAGGTACATCATTTATTACATGTTCACAATTTTCAATAACACTTTTTACAAAATATGTTTTCCCACACCCGCTGGGACCCACAATCATACATGAAAAGGGTGCCGCGAGTCTGGGATCAAAATGAACTTGCTCCACGTTAGTAAAGTGTGACATTTTTTTTTAAGTTTTTTTTTTGGTTTGTCTGATTGTTTGTTTGTTTCTCTCCTCCTATTTCAGTAGCCAAAAGGCAGAGTTGTGCCGTCGCTAAAGAGACGTCTCTTGTCATACACCACTCTAAACTTTTTTTGAAATGTGCAATTTCTCAAGCAAAGATCTTTTTATTACGTCTGATGTTATGCTGTGGGGTCTCAATAACTCCCCCTCGAGAGCCCTCAAGGTAACCCTCCACCAGCTGTCTGACGCTGTCAAAGTTGACCTGCTCACAGCACTCTGCAGTCTGAGTGATACCTTTGACACGCAATACTACCTTTTTCTTTTGTCTCGTCTGGTAGGCGTAACTTTTGGGACCAGCGGCTGCAAATTCTTGAATGTCACCGTCCAGCTCATCGGTCAAATCCCCCAGATAATTCCCCAATTTCAGAGGCGTCGCCCCGTCTTTCACCACATATATCAGACTGTCAGTATCCATGTAGAGAACATTTTCCTGCACCTGCTCTAGATAACTGTACAGCTTGAGACGGGCATAAGCGGTAGTGAATGCAGCGATGAACACATTATTATATTAGCTCTACCTGGAGGCACGACGCACCGCTTGTGGTAATTCCACTGAATCATAGCGGTCTTGTCGTTCAGAAAGTTAAAGTATTTCACATTGTACTGACCGGAAAACATGAAGCGGAGAAAGTCTTCAGGGTCGCTGACCAGGGTGGTCTGAGGCAGATTGCTTCTCTGCGCAAACTTTCCCCAGAAACTGTTGAGACACAGTTTAGCCACCTGTCTCTTTGCAGGGTTCACCTCAATTTTGTCAGTGTCCAGCCGCACGCCTTGATGCAGCTCATAGTCCCTGATGTACTTTTCTCTGCTTTCCTGATCAGTGGCCTCAGGTGGGTAGCCTGAAGCTTCCTGCTTACCTTTCAGGAAGGTGTGCATGTAGCCCACAAAAATGGAGTCGCTACGCCTGTCAAAGTGCCACACTTCAATGATCTTACCTACCCTATAACCAACCTCAAGAGCCTTGTTCACTTCAACGCTGACCCACACTCCCGTCAATGCTCTGGCCCGCTCGTCGTGTCTACACGGACCCGTCTGATTGTTGATTTCAGCGCAGCTACGACAGAGGGTGAACACCAATTTACCTCTAGATGTTTTGTACGGTAACACGGGGAACAAGAGCCCTCTAGGAGGGTGGATGGTGGCTTTGATGAACCCAAAGTAGTTTTGAGGGTGATCAAAGTCTTTGTGGATGATGGTGGGGTGACCTAGCGGATAAGAAAAGTTACAGTTTACATACGGATACAGAAAAGTGACATCTACATAGTGCACGGTCTCGTTAGGCCCAGCCGTGTACCTCAGCCTCACAGCGCTCGTTCTACCACCAAAGAGAGCGTCGCGGGGGCACAGAGGTTCGGGAGGAAGGAAACTCCCGAGAAAAGCTTTTACACCCGCATGCACATTTTTCAAAGCGGACCATTCATGCTCCCACATGACAACCGTCTGAACACCGTAAACAGATTTCAAAGCCTGCATTTTCTCCTCACTAGCCGCATGCAGCTCCTCAAACGGGACTCGCCTCAGAGGGCAAATGTCGTGGGGGTTAAAACAAGACGGGCAGCCGTGGTAAAAGCACCCCTGAAACTCCCAAGCATAAGCAACACCGTCTATTTCGGCAAAACCGTCAACAAAGTACGGTCCTACCTGTTTCTCCCCCTTGTTTAACGCATGCTGGATAAAAACATTAGTGCTGCGTGCTACCCACTCCAACCACTGAATGGAAGCGTGGGAGTAGCTTTTGGTCTGGCACCTGTAGTTATCCGGCGAAGGTACGGCCAGGGTTTTGGGTGGGAGGAATTTTGTGAGAAACACCTTCATGCATGCAGAGGCGATAGTGATGCAGCTAAAAGGATCTACGCCTGTGTCAGTAAGGAACTGATTTCTGAACAGCGCGCAGCCCTTGGCAAGAATGTCAACATCATTTTCACAGTACAGCCGAGCTTCCTTCTCAAAGTCAAACGTGCCCTGACTCACCTCTTTGTACCAGCCGTAAAACTCTTGCTGCTGAGCACGAGTCATACGTTCCACGCCATAATTATGCGGCGGGGGATAAGCTCCGATATACTGCAAATTCTTCTCTGAACTGAAACCGTGAGGGAAATGACCCTTGGTCTGATCAGAGAAACCTAACGCCTTGGGCATGGCGCTGAGACGCATGGTGAGGAAAGACAGGGAGTCGATAAATTTTAGATTAAAATCAGGGTCTTGGAAACAGAGAATTTTACTGCCCTGCATGATGAGAGAAGGTTGCATTCCCATCTCTATCATGGTGTTGAGGATCAGATAGCCACCACTGTTTAGGTACGCGGGCCTCCTGAAATGCAGTCCCTGACACAGTTCAAACCATAAGACGCCCACCGCACGCCACTCAGTGTTTTGGTGCAGACAAGAAAAGGCTTGTGCACGTTCTGTTGAACAACAAATGTTTCACAGTCATAAAAAATCAATTTATCTGTATGGTCTCTAGTCGGAGGCAAAGGTTTAATGAAGCAGAGGTGATCACCGGCGTCAGAGTCTAATTTCTCTCCGCAAATGTTGCATTTAGGCCGCTGGCATTTGTGATTATGAGATGTGGTATTTTTTTTGCAACTCTGACATCTTTTGATTTTGTTGCATATACTGCTATGTGTTTCACCCAAAGGTCTTTCTCTAGGCTCCTTGTGCCTGTCAAAACACAGAGGCGTACGACACGTCCTGTTGCAGTCACTGCATGCTACGGGTTTGAGCTCCTGCTTAGTACAATCAGGATTGTTACACACAGAGCAGTGACCTTTGCATTGGTGTGCGTAGGGCTTCGTGTAGCTTTTGTAGCAGTAATGACAGACGTACCGAACCCCGAGAAAGGCTTTCAGATTTTTTATACCGTAATAATGGTTCTGGAACAAAAAGAGAAACAGAGGATTTGTTCTATCGGAGAAAGCCGTCTCAAAATGAGAGAGCGGCTGCCGATCTGGACTTCTGTAAAAAATAACAATTTTGCGGCTCGGAATTTTTTCAAATTTGCACACGTCAGGTGGTGAAACTGTCTCTGAAACTGTCTCCCTTGTTCTAAGGCCTGATTATCAGTAATTAGAGGATTGTTTACATGGCAAAGCAGAGGTGATCATTCCTGTTGTCCACAATGTACAGATGTTGTCTTTTAATTCGTATTATTTCACAGTCTAAAGTTTTGTCCAGTTTGCGTTTACCACCGCCTCTAGGATCATGCACGACCTAAACCACTAATTCTAACCTAGCATCTGATGCTATCTCAGCGTTAGATTGAACCAAGCGCTCCAGCAAGCCCTCAAAAGCAGGTAAGATGGCATTACCATGTTCATCCTCAACAACCACAGAGACATGATTCTGAACATTCTCACCAATAAGCTCTAGCTGTATTACATCATTACGCCCAACCTGTGCTCTGACAGCATCAGCCATTTCTCTAAGAATCAACATCACATCGTCATAAAACTGTGCAAGATCCGGTATGTTTCTGGCAGGGGGAGCGGTGAACACTTGCCTCAACTCCAGATTGTTGAACCGATCGCGGGGCACAGTAGTGATGTTGGAGGAGGAGGAGGAGGTGGACGGCCTGGGGGGTGAATCAGACAGACCTCTCACGTCTCCTCCTCCTGCACCATGCTGGACATAGACTTGTGGAGTAGGAGGAGGAGAGGGAGGGGGGACTTGGCTCTCATTTGCATGTGAGCAGGAGGAGGGGGTGGGAAAAGGGGATGAGGAGGAAGGGAAGGGAGAAGGGGGTAAGGGAGAGGGAGAAGGGGATGAAGAGGAGGGGGAGGGAGAAGGGGGTGAGGGGGTAGGAAAAGGGGGTGAGGAGGAGGGGGAGGGAGAAGGAGGTGAGGGGGAGGGAGGGGTCTGGTCAATCTGATGCAGAGCGAGTTCTAAAGAATGGAAATAATTTTCAACATCGGAGGAAGATGGGTTTTGATTTAGAAGCAGCAGAGCGTCTTCTAATGGTTGGTGTCACGATAACACATACACGTTTGTGTTTCCAATCGTGGATATTTATTTATTCCTCAACTCAGCAGTACAGAGTAAACTTGACCGTGTCTCGTAGCATCTCCTGTCTTAACTCCCGCCCCGTATTACGTCACATCCGGGCACGTCCGTGCGTCACACTACATCTCCCCCCTTTGAGACAATAAACTAAAGGTAATTAACCAGTACTCACTTTCTTCAGAACGTCCTTAACATTCAAATAAAACACTTATCCTACTGCAGATAAAGCTTAAAATAACCTTGGTCATTCAGACAAATCTCAAAGTATTTCCACTTATTTCTCAGAACGGACTGGCCCCTGTTGCAGCAATGGGTGTTGCTAGGTAACTCATCAGGGCAAGGTGTGGGTCTGGTTGTTTTAACGGTCTTTTAGCAGTCTGAACTGCTCGCTCAGCCGCCCCATTGGCCTGTGGGTAGTGAGGGCTCGAGGTTGTGTGTGTGAACCTGTACTGTTTGCTAAAGTCAGCAAATTCTGCAGAAGCAAACTGCAGGCCGTTATCGCTGACTAGTTCGAGAGGCACACCCCATCTGCTGAAGATTCCTTTGAGGCGCGTAATGACCTGCTGGCTTGATGTAGAGGGTAAGTGTGCCATTTCGATATACCTGGTGTAGTAGTCCACTATGCTCAGGTACTGCTTCCCCTCCAGCTCGCACAAGTCAGCGCCGATCCTCTGCCATGGTCCTTCCGGCAGGGCCGATGTGATGAGAGGCTCACTCCTCTGTTTGGGCTTGTGCTCTATGCAGAACTTGCACTGCACCACTGTTGTGTTGATGTCGGCCCCAATCCCGGGCCACCAGACAGACATCTTGGCACGCTCACGGCACTTTGTCAGTCCTTGGTGACCAGTGTGGATTTTTTTCAGAATGTCGGATCTTAATTGTTTTGGTATCACAATTCTGTCATCATATAGCACTAGTCCATTTGCTACAGACAGGTGATGCCTGGCGGAGTAAAATGGAGAGAGGGAGGGAATGTTGTGAGTCTTACGCCAGCCGTTTAGCACTCTGGAGATGACCGCTTGAAGGTCTGGATCCTTCTGCGTCGCTCCTTTTATCTCCTCCAACTTCTCTGATGACATGGGCTTATTTGTCACCACTGCATTGACGTACGCCTCGACGACGCGCTCCGTCTCAGACTCCGTCTTGTAAACCAGAGGGCTCCTGGACAGCGCATCTGCCACGATAAGCTCTTTGCCTGGAACATGGACAGCTGTCACATTGAAACGCATCAGACGCATTAAAAGTCTCTGGCACCGCACCGGTGCTTTGTCCAGGTCACACGCATTAATCAAAGGGACCAGCGGTTTGTGGTCTGTCTGGAGGCAAAAACTGTCTAGCCCCTGTACATAACGTACAAAACGTTCACAGGCCCACACCGCTGCTAAGCACTCCTTCTCTATTTGAGAGTAGAAAGCAACTGGTCTCAGCTCACCGTCGTGCTCCTGAAGTAGTGTGGCGCCCAGGCCGTAGCTGCTGGCGTCCGCGCTGACGACTGTGTGACGGTTGGAGTCATAGTAGGCCAGTGCTGGGGCTGACGAGAGCATGTCTTTAGCCTTCTGCAGTGCTCTCTCTTGTTGATCATCCCATGCCCACACACTGTCCTTCTTGAGCAGGTCAGTGACCGGGTGTAGCACAGTAGAGAGGCCTGGCAAAAACCTCCCCAGGTAGTTTATCATGCCCAGGACCTGGCGCAGCTCTCCCACATTGTTTGGGCTGGGCATCTCAGTGATCGCACTCACTTTACTTTTGTCAGGTTTCATGCCTTCAGCGCTGATTATGTGTCCAAAGTAGTCTATCTCAGACTCATTGAAACGGCACTTTGCTCTGTTCAATTTCAGGCCAGACTCCCTTATTGTCTGGAGGACTGCCTTCAGCCGCCTGTTGTGCTCTTTCTCGTCCGCTCCATAGACAAGAATGTCGTCCATCACTACAACGACTCCCTCGTGGGCCCTGAGCAGGTCGGTCATCAGCCTCTGGAATATTTCAGGGGCTGATGAAATGCCAAATGGTAGCCGCTTGAAGCAAAACCTGCCCTTGGGTGTGATGAAGGTGGTCAGTTTTTGGCTGTCGGGATCCAGGGGAATTTGCCAGAAGCCACTGGAGGCATCTAAAGTAGAGAATACCTTGGCTCCAGCTAACTTGGGAGTGATGTCCTACAGCGTTGGCAGTACGTATCTCCCTCTTGACGGCTTTGTTGAGCCGCTTTAGATCGACACACACCCTGACCTGATCTTTATTTTTCTTCTCTGCTGGCACCATGGGCGCGCACCAGTCAGTGGGCTCTGTAACGTGTTCGATGATGTCAAGCGCCAGCATGCGCTCAAGCTCTGCTTCGACCCAGTAGGTTCTGTGCGAACTGTCCTTTAATAACAGTGACCCAGAAGGCATACTTTTGGCCCTTGTGCCGACTAGTGGCCAGGAATTTACCTATGCACTCCACTTCCCCTCCTGGGCTCGTGGCATTGACTGTCGTCTTGGCTAATTGGGGCTTGCTTGGCAGTTTGTTGTAGGTTTTCTCAGTCATTATTGTAATATCAGCCCCCGTATCAATTTTAAAATCGACTAGCCAATTATTAATAGGAAGTGTGACACGCCAATCATCACAACATTTTGGCTGCTCAATTACTGTATGAGTCTGCTTAGTCACTGCCCCGACGAAAAAGGTCTGGTCATCGTCGTCTATTTCACGTGTCACTGCCATTAGCTGTTCACTCTGTCGAGCTAGCTGGATAGCTTTCTCCAGCGTGAGATCCGCCTCGAGCTGTAGCTTTTGCGAGACCTCGCTATCTAGGATGCCAATGACTAGTCGGTCTCTAATTTGCTCATCCTTTGTTCTGCCAAATTCACAATATTGAGCTAGCTCATACAGACTTCTCACGAAACTTTCCACAGTCTCTCCTGCCTTCTGTACACGCCTGTGGAAGCATGCCCGTTCACGAATTGTGTTACGCTTTGGCACGAAGTGCTCCTCAAACTTCCTTGCTACTATTTCATAGTCGAGTTCTGGGTGATCACTTTCTTCGTCCGATGTGTACACAAACGCTTCATAAATCGGCTCTGCATCTTTCCCCATCGAATACAGTAGAGAATTGACTTGTACCTCGCCACCCTCTCTGTTGAGCTTGGAAGCCGCCTGAAACCTGTCGAATCGGCGCCTCCACACTGGCCATTCCGCTGGCCGGGTAAAGTCAAACTGTTCTGGCGGTCCGAACTTGGCCATCTTTGTTTCTGGTCCAGGATTCAGTCTGTGACTTCTGACACCATGTCACGATAACACATACAGGTTTGTGTTTCCAATCGTGGATATTTATTTATTCCTCAACTCAGCAGTACAGAGTGAGAGAGAGGGTCTGTGGATCCACTCTCACTGCGCCGGGCTTCCTGCGTCGTGTCCCCGCCGTGAGGCTGCACTGGTTCCAGGGTCTCGGTCCCACGGCTCCTTTGTTCCACAACTTGGGGGAAAAAAAACAAAACATATTTTAATTTAATTTTAATTTAATTCGAAAAATCATCAAATCATTTTATATTTAGAAAAACATTGCCTACCTTGTTGACGGACGTTGGTTTTTTTTGGTCTAGGTAGCTCTGACACAGAAACTGAAGGCCTGGGCTCTGTATAAAACATAATTGAAATCCAAACGTCACTCTTTCCATCGTCAGAAATATATAATATATATATTTTTTTTTCTTTATGAAAGTTTTTGCGACTTACCCGATGCTCCACTTGTCGTGGCGGGAGAATTTCCTGCGTTTCCTGGGTGGTTGCGTCGTCCTAATCGCAGACGCTGTTTACAGGGATGAGTCGTTGCTGCAGGAGTGCTCAGAGTGCTTCCTGCATCACCATCTAATAGATAGTTAGATACAGGCGTTCTAACACTCTGGAGCTGCGTCGCTCCGTCTAGAAGATCTATATATGAAAGTTTGGAGACGAGGAAAAAGTTTAAATAGTTACATCTCATCAGTTTACTGACAAAGTCAGAGAAAATAAAGAGCATATAATAGACTCACCGAGATCTGATTGCGTGAGATCGATGCCCTGAAACTCTTCAGGAGTCACTTCAAGAAATGAAAAAGACATTCAGTGTAGAAAACAAAATTCTGGATACAACAACAACAACCCAAAAAGCATCAAAAATGTCTTATAACTAGGGATGCAAATTATCGATTAATTCATTAATCATTAGTTGATAATCTTATCGATCGACTTTCGATTAATTGATAAGCAGCGTTTTTCACCTGAGTTTCAGTGCTTCAATAGGACCTTTAAAAATATCAGCTTAGTAGTAGTTATTACATTACATTATAATTATATTTTATTATTGTATATTATATTATACATTCCTTAAGTAATTATGCATTAGGAAAAGAAAGCAGACATGTTTTTAAGGCATCACATTCTTTAATTAAAAATAAGAAATAAATTATAAACTAGCTCAACAATCCTCAACATCATCGACAGCGAGGTTTGTTTGCTAAGACTATGTTTCTAGCATTGTCGTGCACACACGCTGTAACGCGACCGGAAAGTCCCCACGTCTCCACAATGTCATTAAGCTTTTCTGCTAAGTTGTCGGCGGTGTGTCTGTCGGACATGCTCGTCGTTGTCAGGACTGCAGATTTCAGCTCCCATTTTGCATTAAAGTAGTGGCACGTAACTGTAATGTAACTTTCCGTTGTTAGCGCCGTCCAACAGTCAGTTGTCAAGGCTACCCCTGTAGCAGTAGCAAGCTTTGTTTTTAGCTCACTTTTCTTTTTTTCGAAGCGAGCTTCGACGCGAGATGTAACTGATGGCCTCGAAGGGATTTTGTAACCTGGCTCTATGAACGCAATGAGATCTTGAAATCCTGCACCGTCCACTGTGTTGATTGGCATCAAATCTCTCTCGATCATGCTGCAAATCTTCTCTGTAATGCCCTCCGCCCTTCTCTCATCACACACTCGCCTTCCCAGTGTAGCTGTGATTGTAGGTTCAGCAGGTGAACTGGCGCCATGCAGGAGAGCAGCATGCGTGGTGTTCAAATGATAACTCAGTGAGCTGGTGGAGCTGTTATACTTCAACACCGCATTGCACAGCGAACATTTAACTTCTTTGCCTCCATTTACTATGTTGAAGTGGTCCCATACCGCACTTCTTTTCGCCCGCTTCATTTTTGTTATCAACCCCGGTCTCGCGAGGCGTGTAATGTTCTCCTTCTCGCTCTGTTCAAGTTACTTCAGTAGAGCGCTAGCGCCCTCTAGCGATTAATCGTGATTAAATTATTTTGATCGAGCAATCTCTTGATCGACAATTAATCTAAAGTCGATTATTTGCATCCCTACTTATAACACATAACATTACCGGATAGTTTCTAAAATGTGTGTAAACTTCAGAAGTTACTCAAACTAGTCAGAAGTCACTTCAAGAAATGAAAAAGACAATTGTTGCAAAGCAGAAAAAAAAAAGAAAAAAAAAAGGTAAATCACTTACCAGGAAATATGACTTGTTGGTCAGAAGGAGAAGTAGGAGGCTGAACCTCGGATAAAATGTTATTTTCTAAAAATAAATATATAATAAATATTATAGTTCACTTTTTTTTTGGTAGAAAGACAAAAGTTTAAGTTAAAGCTGCATACCTTGCTCCATCTTCGTCAACTGTACGTTCAATGACTTTGGTGTCCGCGTCAACCTTTCTGCGTTCACTGACTCTTGAAGTCTGACTTTAACCAGCTCTAAGATATGGCTTTTATGCCCAGAAAACGAAGAAGACGCTGAAGATGATTTATTACTTTCTCATCCATTTTGGGGAGGGGGTTAGCTCGCATCTCTACTATTTTACATCTATTTACATTACATCTACTATTTTAAAGCTATTTTACAGATTTTATTATTATTTTTTTTTATACAACATTGGGGTCGTATCTGCGTGCGCACATTCCCAGAACTTTAATTCTAAAACTCCATCTATTGCAATGTCATCCCATATGTGTGTGTGTGTGTGTGTGTGTGTGTGTGTGTGTGTGTGTGTGTGTGTGTGTGTGTGTGTGTGTGTGTGTGAACCCTTTCTGGGTACCTAGGTAAAAGTTCAGGGGGGGAGGGGGGGGGTATCCAGGTAAAAGTTCAAGGTCGTAAAACTGTCAAACTTTGACGAAAGGTGGGAAGTATAACTCTCTTTTGATTAATACAAAATCTCCTTCCTTAAAAGGATGAATTGGCTCCTCACAGGGCTTTGGGAGCCTGTCAGCCACATGAAAATGATATTTTCTCAAAATTTCAGTTAGTCTTTTTACATATTCAGTCATAAACTCATCTGTCCAAAGCAGAGAAGTTTTGTGTGGTGTCAAGGGGGGACTTATCCCTGTGGACATTGGTCCCCCCATTAACACCTCATGAGGACTTAGTCCTGTTGTTCTGCTCGGTGCGCTTCGGATGGAATACAACACAATAGGCAGTGCATCAGGCCATTTTAGGCCTGTCGTCAGCACTGTTTTGGTTAACCGATCTTTGATAGTTGCGTTCATTCTCTCAACGTGACCAAAACTTTGTGGGTGATATGGAACATGTAACTGCCACTTGAAACCTAAGATATCTGACAGACCCTGCGTTATTCTTGATACAAAAGCCGGACCTCTGTCACTATCTATTCCCTGTGGTACTCCAAACCTGGGGATCACCTCTTTTAGCAGACACTTAACTACTGTTCAAGCGTCTTCTTTCCTTGACACGAAAGCCTCACCCCATTTTGAGAATCGATCTGTAACAACTAACAAATATTTGTAGCCTTGACAACTTGGCATATGTACAAAGTCTATTTGCAAATTTACAGAGGAACCTGTTGGAGGTTCCAGATGTCATGCTTCACTGTGCTATTCTTCTTTCTGGTCTGTTGACACATCATACAACTGTCTACAAGTGTTTGTGAGACTCGTGTAATGCCTGGTGCAAACCATTGTAAACGAATAACATCATTTATCACCCCTCTTCCGACATGTGTTGGTCCATGTGCCACACCTGCCAGGACATGTAGGAAAGCTCTTGGGCAAACTGGTCGCCCATCCGGGTGGGTTAGGGTTAGGGTTAACCAAATCAACTGCACAACCTTTACGCAATCAAAGACTTCTCTCCCTGTCATCAGCGTGATTTTGCATTTTCCTAACATCATTAGCGGAAGGTACTGGAATTGGATTGACGGGTTGTGTGGAGGTATATTGATGGACTATGGAGGAGGAGGAAAGTGCGGCTTGTTTGGCTGCAGTATCAGCCATTGCATTTTCTCATGAAACAGGATCATTTCCTTTAGTGTGGGCTGCACATTTTACAATCGCGAGCTGAGACGGGCACAAAATAGCCTCTAATAGATAATTTACCAATGTGTAATGCTGTAATGTCATTTTTCATAATTGCTAAAAGTCATGCGCAGCACCGAATGCGTATCGCAAGTCAGTGTAGATACTGGCAACTTTACCGGAAGCAAGTATACAGGCTCTACTAAGAGCATACAGCTCAGCTGCTTGGGCTGAAGTTTCATGAGGCAAAGATCCTGCTTCAATGACTTCAAAATCATTTACTACTGCATAACCAGCCAAATGTACGTTGTCAGATGGTCTGCTAGCTGAACCATCAGCATAAAGCACCATATCAGAATCAGAGAACCATGTTTCTGTACCAGAATGCCAGTGCTTTGTGCATTTTCTCAGTCCACTGTACCAGAAGGAGCTGATCGCAGTGTGGTGGCTCGCAAAATCCATAGTTGCATTTTCAAAAATCCAGTGTCTGCAGTAATTAGCCATCCCCAGAAAAGAGACCATCTGTTTCTTGGTTGTGGGGGGAGCCATGTTAACTAGCAGTTTCCCTCTCCAGTGACAAAAGGCGCTGTCCATCCTTCAAAGCATGACCCAAATATGTCACCTCAGGTCGACAGAATTGCAACTTAGCCAGCGACGCTCTGTGACCACACTCGGCCAGTCTCTGTAGAAGCAAGATAGAGTCTGTGTGGCAAGCTTCTTTTGATGGAGAAGCTATTAGGAGGTCATCAGCATACTGCAAGAGAGAGGAGCCACCTGGCAGGTGGAGCCCATCTAGATCTCTTTTTACAGCTTTGTGAGGCAAATTGTATTGTTTAATCATTGGTAGCTTAGCATTAGGCTTAAGTGTGACTTTATGTGGCGGAGCCGAATTTACAAAACCCACATGATTTTTATGTTTAGCCCACAAAATAGGTGGAACCTCAGACAATTCAGAAGGAGGTTCATACTGTGTGGGAAAAGGTGGCTGATGAGTAACAAATGTAGACATCGGTAACTGCATATGTTCATCTAAAGACAACATATACAGTTTCTCCCCTGAATATGTTACTGTTTGGTGTTGTGCCTGGCACTTAGCCACCATGTGTCCAAGGTGTTTCAGCTCACAACCAGGTGTGACGGCCACAACGATATGTGGATATGAATTTTTAACATTAAACAACCTCTGCTGTTCACTAGATAGTTGGACTGGTATGGCACATCCCTGCGGACCAACAAACAAACATTGTTCACATTATAATCCCTCTTGTTTATTTAAAAACCTGGAAACCAATTGTTTATACTGTTCAGAAGGGTTAAATGCTGCAGTACAATGACAATGCAAAAGAGGCCTCATTGTAGACATCAATGTTGCACATGCTGGAGGTGATTTGGTGATTTTCTGAATATCTGAAACAGTGAAACTAAGAAGCATGTCGTGTATTGACGACTCTCCTCGTGCTTGTTTGAGTGAAGAAGAAGAATAAACAGAACTCTAGGCTTCTTTCTTAAGGAATGCTCCTTTTTTTATTATAAGCCATTACATACTCTGCGTGCATGAAGAGAATCCTTGAGGTCAGATTAAAGACTGCTGAGGTCCCTATGGTCAGATTGCAGCCCTGATTCTCCCTCTGTGTTAAGGCGTTGCCCTGCTATATACTAATATGCAAATGAAGCGATTACATATTAATGTTATGAACATTTAACCATACATTCTTCCGTATTTGGTAATGATGACCCGGGGTGCAAGCCTGGATCTAGTCATCTCAAGGGTTTACAGCAATCCTCACATGTATACATTAAATGGGGAGGCCTACAGAAAATAGCTCCTTCTATGGTGCTAAAAGCTTTCTCCAATTTTACGTAAGACATCTGTTTACTCTGCGAATACCTATACGTTCAACTAAAGCAGGCCAAAAATATACCACATATTCCCCCCTGAAAACTGAAAAACCCACTATAAATGTATAACATATGCATAAGAAACTTTCAACTTTAACCGTAGCTGCTAATCAAACATCTATTAAAAGTGAACATAAGTGATGAATAAATATCGTCGTTATAACAGCTTACGCATACTCACTAGTTCAAGCTTTGCAGTAAACGACCAATTAAAGCTAAATATCAACAGTGAATCATTGGTGCAATATAATCATCATTTCCTATAATACTCAAAAACCCACTTGGGCTTTTAACCTTAGCTTCATTCAATTATCAGGAAAAACTCTAATCAGACACATATGCATTAATAAAATAATACAAACATGCAATATAATGTCAAACTCCTTTTTCTTTTATCCTTAGCTTTGATAGACTATCATTGTCATGTAAGAACCCTTGAAATACATCTTACATAAAACAACATCCCTATGCAGGCATTGAGGTAGTCTTAGAACCTCACTTGAACAGTTCATTGTCCTTAAATCCAAAGGAACAACTCCTTGAAACGATTGTCTTCGTTGCTTGATTTACCCTTTTACCTGGTAGTCAGAGGTTACTAGCACTTGACCCCACTGTTGGAGGTCAGTCTTCATTACTGCCTCGGCCATTAAGATAGAAGATAGAGGGGTGAGAAGGAGAGGAAGATAGAAATGATAGGGTGACAAAATTCCTTAGGCTCCTCGTCCTTTCGTCCTTCAAGATCTAGCTTCTTCCAGCTGTTCTCCTACTATGGCCACTGCTGCTCCCTCTTTTTGCCATAGAGCCAGTTCGAAGTCTGCTTTGGCTCCTATTGGGCAGCTACACGGAAGCAAGATGGAGCTCCCGATTTCTCCTTTAACTGTAGTCTTTGAACCGAATCGGGACTCGGATCTCCCGAACCGGTCTGGGGCTTCTTGGTTCGACTGGTTGATCTGGGGTTGATTTTCTCCCTTGTTGTGGCTCCGTTGGTTCTGGAGCATGCTGGAAGTCGATGGTGTCGAAGCAAGCATGGCCCTCGGCGCCCATTGAAGCAGATGCATGATCAACATTACTTCCATCATCGTCGTTATGCCTCTGTTCCTCCTCCGGATCGTCACCGCTCTCAGTGTCTCGTGGCTGTTCTCCATCGCCTTCGTTATCCTCTGGTGCTTTGATGCAGTGGTTGACGTATAACCAGGTAGGTGATCCCTCTACCTGAACTGCAGTTCCTGTGCTGCGAAGGACTTGGAATGGTCCTTCTTGACGAGGGTGAAACCACTTCCTGCGGAACACTTTCACGAACACCTTATCCCCTGGTAGGATGGTGGTACCTCTGTGTTCCTCTTTCTTGGTCTGTTCCTGTTTTTGAGTGACATAAGCAGAAATACTCCATTGGAGGTTAGACATGTATTTGACATAAGCTTTCATATTGTCTTCCAGCAGAGATAGGCTTGGGCCCTTACCGCTAGTGTGCAAGCTAGGTGTGGTCATGCAGCGACCTACAGCTAACTCAAATGGTGTCATATGCAACTCACGAAGCTCACTTGATCAGCAAGCCATCAATGCTAATGGGAGCCCTTCAATCCAATCGAGCCCCGTATGTTGACAGATCTTAATGAGACGGTTTTTAAGAACTCCATTCATTCTTTCACAAATACCTTGACTCTGTGGATGATACACCACTCCAAAACGTTGCTTAATGCCTAATTTTTGCAAAATAAGCTTCACGGTTTAATCAACAAACTCTTTACCATTATCTGATGAAATCCTATCTGGTAGTCCCCATCGAGGGATCTTGACTTGCACCTCTAGTTTCCCACAGCTGTTTGTTCATTACATTGGCTCCTTCTTGCATCAATACTATGTCTCTGAGTGTGATAATGTCTTCTAAGTCTACTGCATGTGTGACTAAAAGAACTTTCTGTGTGTTATGTGCATTAGCAGCTGCCTTTGCGGCTTCATCTGCTGCATTATTACCTCGTGTAACTCGAGATGAATCTGATTTATGTGCTGCACATTTAGCTATTGCTATTTCTTTAGGTTTCATTACATACAGCATACAGCAGCAAAAAGATGACAAACTGAATGAGCATATGCAGAGTCAGTGTAAATTGTCACACGCTTACCCTCTGCCATTAGACAAGCTTGTGTTAGAGCAATCAGTTCCGCCAGCTGTGCTGAACATGGCTGTGGAACAGCTTCGGCTTTCTCAGTTACAAAATCAGAGCCTTCCGCTTTAACAACTGCATATCCTGCATTTAATTTGTCTCCAATTCTGTAACAAGATCCATCAGTCCAGTATTCTAAGTCTGGCTCCCTAAGTGGGAGTGCTTGAAGGTCTGATCGAAGTTTAGAATATTTCTCTGTTTCTCTTAGACAATCGTGGGGCTCCGGCAAAGTGTCAGCCGGGTTAATCGTGCTGCACCTGGCTAAAGTGACATCCTCTTGTTCTACGAGTCTGTGATAGTCTCTAATTCTAGGCATTGTTAGAATGAATTTGCCATGATTCAAAAGATTCCTCAGACTGTGGTGAGTTACAATAGTTAATGCATAGCCCATAGTAATAGCTGCTGCTTTCTCATACATTCGATAAACTCCAGTCAGCGCTCTATAGCATGGGGCAAGGGCCATTTCCACTTCTGAATAAGCAGAAGAATAGTATGCTATAGGCTGAGGGCTAGTCCCTGTACCAGTGGGCTGAGCAAGAACTGCGCATGCATATCTGCCGTCAGAAGACGAAGAGAAATACATCACAAAATTTTTAGAATAATCAGGCAATGCCAATGCTGGTGCTTCAAGTAGCTTTTGTTTATTCGTTGCAAATGCTAGACAACCTTCTTGTGTCCAGGTGAGATTACAGTGCAATTGACCACTTCCTGCATCTTTGATCATAGCTCTCAAAGGTCCTGTAAGTTTGGTGTAATCTTCAACCCATGCAGAACTATAGCCTGTAATTCCCAGAAATTTCATCATTTCTCTGACTGTCCTGGGTCTTGGTGCTTTCCTTATGGCTTCCAGATGATCGTCGGAAATGCTTCGATGTCCTTGCGTAATTGTCTGGCCCAAATACACAACTTGGTCTTGACAGTGTAGTGGGAAAATTCTTTTAACCTCTGTTTTATTGTTTTATGCTTACTTCACTTGACAATTATATTTCATGTTTAGCTTTGTATGAACTTTGTCCTATTTAGGAGACTGCCTCCTGATGGTTTGATATATATTTGTGTTCTGGCATTTCTCTCTGTCCCTGAGATGTTGGTACCAGCCACGGTGTAGAAGGGGAGTAAAGCAGATATTTACGAGGGTAACCCCTGATGCACTTAGGGTCTCTCCTTTGATGACCTCAGAGGAGAGGGAGGGGGAGAAATGCCTACAAAAGGAGTAGTTAAATGTATTATCAGCAGAGAGAACTTTGCGACTCTTGTACTCACACTGTTGTCTCTCCTTGGCCAAGAATAAAGTTCTCATTTAATACTGATTGTGTTCTCAGTCTTTATCGAATTTCCACGACAAACTTGGTGTTGTCGGCAGGATCCCCCGACCGGTCGTCCGGACAGTGACCAGTGGAGTGGCTTCCCCGGATTAGAAAAGAAATCCGGCCTCCAACCTCGATCAACAATTAAGAGACGGGAGGACTGATTATTTTGTCCGTGATCGCCGGTGTTGGGATTCGATGAACACAAAAGAAAAAGAAATTTGGTGAGACACTTTCAGTTTTTTTTGAGAACAAAAAAAAAAAAAAGGAACAAAAAAAAAAAAAAGAGAGAAAAGAGGCATAGTGCGGTGAGGGGGTAAGACCTGGTGAGTGGTGACCAGACTGACCGGGTTGGTTGGAGTCCAATCTTAGATCAAGATTGGTCTGGGACCAATCTTAGATCAAAATTGATCTGGGATCAATTTGGGATTGGCAAGAGTCCGATCTCTGTACTTAGGGTACAAGTCTTTCTGGAGTGATTGAGGCTTAAAATCGAATCACCCTTCTCCGGGGACGCCTGTGAGAATAAGTGAGAGCTCTCACCCATTTTTGGAAAATGGGAATAGGAATGTCTAAGCCGCTGACTCCTCCAGGAGGCCCCATCGTCACCATTATGACCTCAAAATATGGTTCTGAATGTATTGATTGTCTTAATGTATGGACAAATGAATTTGGGTTCCCTAAAGGGGGATCCCTGAGCATGAAAGAGATAAGACAGTTAGAAAGTAAATTAGACTACAAGGAGTCAGAAATGAAAAAGGGAAAGAGCGTAAAGGTGAAGGATTTAAAAGAAATAGAAAAACATAGGAAGTGTTTGAGTGACTGGAAAGCAGAAGCTGACAGACGAGAGAGATTGCAGTGTCAGAAGGAATTACCAGAGAGAAAGAATAGTGAAAAAAAGAAAATGAAGAAAACACAAGGTCCACCACCATATGTTCTTTCACCTCCCTCTGCACCCACTTCTGTGTATCCTGTTACAGAACTGCAGGCCCTGAAGGTGAATCCTGACCTAGACTCCTGTCCCTTTCAACGAAAACCTGCCGTGTCCGGAGCAATGGGAGGATATGACGAGCCAGATCAACATGTGAAAGAAGAAGAGAAGGAAGAATATGGAGATGTCCTGCTGCATCACTGCCACCTTCTGCACCACCAGCATTCAAGTTATCAACACACACCATGCAGACCAGACAACAAGCCTCTAAGACTGACACACCGACTGCTTCGACCTTTCCCATGGTCGAGGTGGCTGGACCGGATGGTCCTATCCTCGTGCATCGGCCATGGACAGCAGCTGATGTAAGAGAGGCGGCAGAACACCTGCCAGATCCACGCAACTCTGGAATTAAATTTGTTGAACAATTTCAGAATTTTTGTCAAGAATTCCGACCTACAGGAGTTGAAATACGAAGAATTCTGGCAAAGAGACTTGGGCCAGGAGATCTGCTTAAAATCTCCCAACGTATTCCCAGGCCTGAGTTGAAAATTGTTCACGTAGATTGGGCTCATGCCAAAAACATGGAGTATCGAGATGCGATTTTTGAGCTTGGTGACGCACTGAGGAGAGCCTTTCCTCCCAAGGTTGATATGTCTAAAATAGCCAGCTGCAAACAAAAACCAGAAGAACAGGTCGATGACTATGTATCCAGATTGACTGCCATCTTTAACGAACATAGTGGGCTGGAGCAGCCAGGGCATATCGGTGCGCAGCCTGAAGCATGGGAGAGCCACCTCTGCAATTCCATCCTCGCAGGTATGCTCCCTGAGTTATATAATATTGTGATCCGCACATATGTGGGGTGCAAAGAAGAATGTCGACTGAATGATCTCAAGCGACATGCACGCCATGCACAACTGACTCAGCAACAGAAAAAGAAGGCTAAGCAGGAAAAGACTGAGAAAGAACTGCACATGGCAGCCCTCACTATGTATGCATTGGCAACCACGCAGGGACAGCGTGGCCGAGGACGAGGCAGAGGCAGAGGCCGTGGACGTGGGGGAAGAGGAGGTGGAAGAGGAGGTCAGCAGGGACAAGGCTCTCAAGATCCCAACGCCTGTTACAGATGTGGAGAAATTGGACACTGGTCTAGAGACTGTCCCATGAACGCTTCGGATGAACAGGAACGAGCATACGGCATGTCTGATTGACAGGGACAGGACAAAGGGCGAGGGACATCACCCGAAGGCTCTGCAGAACAGGGAAGTGAAACACACACACAGCCACATGCATGTTTACATAATGATGATAGCCAGGAGCACACACACCAGCATGTTCATGCTCATGTACATAATGCTATAAGATATCTTGAACAGAAAAACACACCACAGGCTGAAACTTATGTACAATATGCAGGTGATCCTAAGTCTGTTTTTCCTTTATATGCACTGACAATAGAAGGGACTGAAGTCATGTTTTTGGTAGATTCAGGAGCTACAAGTTCTGTGATTATGGCTTCCACATTTTCACACACACCAAAAATGACTGGTAACCATGTGTATTCTATCGGACCATCTGGCCAATCGATTAAAGAGAGAGTGACCGCTCCTCTGCGTTGTATTACACCAGAGGGGGAGCAAATAAAGCATGCATTCTTATTCTCACATCTCTGCCCTGTTAATCTGCTGGGCAGAGATCTCATGTGTAAATTGGGGATATGTTTGATATCGACTCCGGATGGGTTAAAGGTGAGTTCTCTCACCTCCCTGACAGGACCCGATGAATCATTGACAGCTGTTAAGCATGATCCCCGACAATTGATGTATGCATATCAGTAGAAGTTAGAGGCTTCTGCATCCACTGATCAGCTGATACAAAAAATAAGAACACTTGTGTCTCCTACAGATACAGATTTTCTAACAATCAATGAATTACATTGCACGTCTCATGTGAATCTTGGCCCGGACCCTGACTATGAACACACATGGCTCCAAGTGACACAAGAACGACTGACTACGGTCTCCCTTTTCTGGGATGACCACCGCGCAGCGCTTTCTGTTTGTTTGACTGAGAATCAGAAAAGACTTTTTGATGCAAACAATTGTTTTCCTCACGTGTCTTTTTCCAAACACGTGAAGGATAGGTGGGAAGATTTGGGGTTGTTTGTAGAAAGATGTGTACATATTCAAGACTGGCAAAGTACAAGTGACCCATTGGTCACTTACTCTCCCCAGCTGCAGGTATATAAACAGTCATTACAGTCTTCTTTCCACGGCACACGCACTGTGCAGTTGTTGCCGCTGAATGACTCATTCTCACACAAGAAATATGTCTTACTATCAGCAGAGAATGTTAAGCATGTACCTGCTCTGAAAGAAGTGCCTGATATTTTGTGGGCAAAGCATAAATATGATGTAGGACTAATTCAGGGTTGTGAGCCAGTAATGATAACTGCAAAGTCTGACTTTCGCCCATGCAAACAACAATATCCTTTAAAACAAGAGCCTATTGATGGCATTACTCCAGTGTTCAATCACCTTTTGCAAGCAGGTGTAATTGTTCCATGTCCTGATTCTCCGGTTCGCACACCTTTATTACCTGTCAAAAAGATTAGGGATGAAGGCCAACCAGTTGAATGGCGATTTGTACAAGACCTACAGGCTGTGAATGCTGCAGTACAGCCACGTGCTCCCAATGTTCCAAATCCCTACACTATTTTATCACAAGTGCCTGCAGATGCTAAGTTTTTCTCAGTGGTTGATCTCTCAAATGCCTTTTTCAGTGTGCCAGTGCACCCTGATAGTCAATTTTAGTTTGCTTTTACCTTTAATGGCAAACCATACACATTCACTCGGTTGTGTCAAGGTTATTGTGAGAATCCAACTATTTACAATGCAGCTCTTAAGGACAGCTTAGAGCCCTTGGTCCTGACTTCTGGGACAGCATTGTTGCAGTATGTTGATGATTTGATGATTTGTAGCCCCACTAAAGAGCAGTGTGAGGCTGATACAGTGACTCTGTTAAGGCATTTGGCTGATCATGGGCATAAGGCCAGTTTGTCTAAACTTCAATTTGTACAGCAGGAAGTTGTTTTTCTGGGTCATGTGATCACAGCAGAGGGCAAATCCCTCTCACCCAAACGTGTAGAAGCTATTCAAAAACTGCCCAAACCTCTGACAAAAAACAACTAATGTCTTTTTTGGGAATGTGCTCTTATTGTCGACAGTTCATCCCTAACTACGCTGAGTTAGAGGCCCCGTTGGGAGCCCTAATTTATGGTAAAGGTCTACAATCTTCAGACCGTCTGATCTGGACTCATGATGCAACACAGGCATTCACTGATCTGAAGCTTTTATTGCAGTCAACTCCCACATTAGGCCTCCCAGACCCACGCAGGCCTTTTACTCAGACTGTGGATGAAAAGAATGGTTGTATGACATCAGTTCTTTTGCAGGAACATGGAGGGCGGCTGAGACCAGTGGCCTATTTCTCTTCCAAGTTAGACCCAGTGGCTGCTGGACTGCCTCGCTGTCTCAGGGCAGTAGCGGCTGCAGAGAAAGCTGTTTTAGCTTCTAGGGAAATTGTTGGGTATTCTGATCTAACTCTTCTTGTTCCCCATGCAGTCTCTATGATCCTGTTGGAACAGAAAACCTCTCATCTTTCAACAGCACGTTGGTTAAGATACAACACTGTTTTGTTGGATATGCCTAACATTACTGTGAAAAGATGCACTGTTCTTAACCCTGCCACTCTTTTACCTTCTCCAGATGATGGTGAAGCTCATGATTGTGTTGCTATTCTTCAACAGGTTTGCACACCTAGACCCGATCTGCGAGAGACTCCTCTTATTAACCCTGATCTTGTCTTTTATGTCAATGGTTCTGCCTTTCGAGATACTCAGTCTGGGTTAAACAAAGTGGGCTTTGCTGTATGTGATGATCACTCCATAGTGCAATCAGGCTCTTTGCCAGCTAACTATTCGGCACAGGCCGCTGAATTGATAGCCCTCACTGCGGCTTGCACACTAGCAAAAGGTCGCTCAGTGACTATCTATACAGATTCTCGCTACGCCTTTGGTGTGGTGCATGTAGGGGTGGGCGATATATCGAATATACTCGATATATCGCGGCTTGTTCTCCGTGCGATGTATAAAATGACTATATCGCGACCATCGAGTACTTGTCACGTAAAAGCCGTCGGCATTTAATTCTCCGGAGTTTTGCCTGTGTCACTCACTCCTGGCGCTGCTCACAGCTCGCAGCACACTTCCCCGCCCACTCAGAAAAATCCCCTGCGCGCATGCGTACTTTTTGTATCAAGTGAGGAGAGACAGGCCCACTCACATCTAAGGCGTATGCGCCTCGTTACTATCCTGGTGCTGGTACACTGCCCTTTCACGCCTCTCCGCAGGCGTGGTTTAGTCAAAAAATGCTTGCACGTGGTTGGAGCAACCTCATATGAATGACATGACACTTCGACCACTCACGTTGAAGCTTTGTGACGTAGGACGTGTCGTCACGTAAGCGCCGCCATTACTGTTGTGATTCAGGGAGGGGGAGGGCACAGCCGAACACTGGGGGAGGGTGTTCAAATCCCTCCCTACGATCCTGATTCGTCGTGCTGCCCCGGCTACTTTCTGGACGGAGGAGGAGAGCGAAACCAACGCTGCACCAGAAGGTTGTGTAGCCCAGTGCCCTGGGCGTCAACACATAGCTTCTGGTTCACCAGGAAACCTCGTTACGGCTGCGCCACGGTCACCGGAGCAGATAGCTGCCAGTCTAGTCAATGAGAGCACTCACACAGGGCGCGCCGCGGAGCAGCTCTCCGCGCCACGGCGCCAGCATTTCTATTTTTGATGCGAGCCGCTGCTAAACCTCGTAAATTTCAACAGAGCAGTGCGCACCAGACAGGAAATCCGACACAGAATCAACATAATAAACTTTTGCCCCCTTTCAAAATAAAACACAATACGCAGTTCATGTAGCTTATCACAACTTCACACCAACGTTACGTCATGACAGGTGGCACCAGGTGAGCAGTCAATCAAAAAATCCCCCCCTACTGCTCGCTGGGCGCTTCTCACGGGGGCTACCCATCACTCCACTATCTCTCTCCAAAAATTGCATGTCTATGCCTTGTACTGCATGTGTGTGTATCTGGGTTAAAATGCAGGTAAAGAAAAAAAAAGTGTAAAAAGAATTTCCCTGTTTGTGGGATTAATAAAGTATATAAAAAAAGAAAAAAACATAATCATTTATGACACAACAGATGCTTTTTATAATCTCTTCCATGTCGGAAAAGCAAAGTCAGCTGTTTGTTGTTTTCTTTATACACAGTTTATCGCGGGTCTCGCAAACTTAATTAATTTGATTGTGATTTTCCACTTTTGCATGCAAATTAACAAAAACTCTAAAAGAAGGGTCTACTTGAATCATCATACTGATGTTATTTTTTGGATCAAAAGGTTGAATTTAACATTCATTGTGATTTACAGGATAAATAAAAATATCGCGATATATATCGTGTATCGCGATATAGCTTAAAAATATCGAGATATTGGTTATAGGCCATATCGTGCAGCCCTAGGTGCATGATTTTGGCGCACTATGGAAACACAGAAATTTTCTTAAATCTGATGGAAAGCCTATCTTACATCATGACAAAGTCTTAGCTTTATTGGACGCTATTCTTTTACCAAAACAGATTGCAGTTTGCAAATGTCAAGCCCACACAGGTGACACAGACTCTGTATCTAAAGGCAATGCGCGAGCTGATGCTGCAGCCAAGCGTGTTGCTGATTTATCACTCCCTCCTCCCCGAGCTGAGGCGTTCTGTTTTCTCTCACAAACACTCCCCGACTCCCTCTCTGCACTTCAGTCATTTGCCTCTCCTCCTGAAGTAACCCAGTGGAGAGCATGTGGAGCTCAATACAAAGATAAGGTTTGGTTCGGTCCAGATGGACGGCCCTGTTTACCTAAACACTTTTTTCCTCATTTTGCTAAATTGACACACGGGTTAGACCATGTGTCAAAAGGGGGAATGTTACAGGCAATAACATAACACTGGTTTACAAAGGGTTTTGCAGCATATGCACAGAAATATTGTCAATCTTGTGTTATTTGTGCAACCTACAATGCAGGAAGAGGTATTCCTGTCCCTGCAGCAGCACACCCACCACCAGACAAACCATTTGATCACTTAATGATGGATTTCATAGAACTAACTCCAGACAAAGGGAAGAAGTATTGTCTAGTGATGGTAGATATGTGGTCTAAGTGGGTGGAAGCTTTTCCAGCAAAACATGCTAACAGCCATGCAGTCACCAAGGCTCTGTTAACAGAAATCATTCCACGATGGGGAATTCCATCAAGAATCAGTAGTGATAATGGCACACACTTTGTAAATGCTGCAGTGGAGGCAGTGGGACAGTTCTTAGGCATTGACATGAGAAAACATTGTGTATATCATCCACAGAGTGGGGGAGCAGTGGAGAGAGAGAATGGTACGCTCAAAGCAAAACTTGCTAAATGTTGTGAAGAAACAGGTTTGTCCTGGATGGATGCACTCCCCATTGTTTTGTCTTAAATGAGAATGAGACAGAGAAGTCGGGTGAAACTCAGTCCATTTGAGATCCTATTTGGACGTCCTCCTAATGTTGGCATGGACCCCTATAGAGACAGACTGCCACCCACTTCTTTGTGTGATGATAACATGATTGAGTATTGTAAACTGCTCTCTGGTATGCTGTCTCAAGTTTCTCAACAGGTTAAAGCAGCCCTGCCTCAGCAGGCCGCAGGTCCCCTACACTCGATCAAGCCTGGCGATTGGGTGGTGATAAAAAACCTGCGAAGGAAGCACTGGAGGTCTGAGAGGTGGCAAGAGAGAGCAACTTGGATCCACGCCCACCACTGCAAGAGGGTGCCCAACCCCACGGAGTCGTAACCCCACCAAGCCTGCAGGAGTACACTCGCATGCACACACGTAAAGCGAGGCTGCGTTGATTCATCACAGTAAGCAAGTGAGAGCCTAGCGCCGCTTCTACTGCACCGGTGATTACACTGTACACAATACACTTCCAGAGAGCATAAACTTGATTGACCTTCGAGGGATGATCATCATGGCCGATCAAAGACGATATTTGGGTTGTGGGATGAGATGCATTCTGTGGTTTTCTTTTGTGATTGCATTTTTGATTTTTTCCCTGGTATGAAGTGACATTTTTGGCAGACCACCTGGATAATATCACTTTTTCCATGTCTTTGTTTGCTAATCAGACTATAAATGGCTTTAGACTTCTTTCAACTACTCAACAATCTCATCGTATGACCTTGCTGAAACATGAGATGGCCCTAGATTATCTTACTGCACAGACCGGTGGTTTGTGTGTAACTCTTAATTTGACTGGTGATGCATGTGTGACTTTAATTCCTGATAGCAATGATAATATAACATCTGTTATTCATGCACTTGAGAAGATTCGAGATGAGTTTGGGCCCTCTGCTTCGGCAGGAACCTCCTTTAATGCATGGTTGAGCTCTAGATTTGGACCCTGGGGTGCAATGGTTTTTCAACTTTTGTTACCTGTACTTATCACCCTAGGAATAATATTATTCTTTTGTACATGCACCCTGACCTGTATGAAAGCCTTGATGCATCGCTGGATAGGCGAGACAGTGACTGGTCAGTATGCACTCTTGTCACAGGCTGAACTTTTGTCAAAGGAAGATCCTTTCCCTGTTAGTGATTATGGTTCCTCAGCTTCGTCTGAGGATGAGATGTAAACATATGATTCCTTCCCCTTATTTTCTTTATTTTTCTTTACATATACTTTTGTAATCAACACAGCAGGGTGTATCCTTCACAAAAATAGTAAATGTCTATTTCTAACAGGCAATCTGTATGATGACATGTCTTGAATCCTTGAGAATTGTCATGTTTGATGTAAAATGATTATCTGTATTTTTTTGATTAATGTGTAATCAAAAGGGGGGAAGTGTAGTGGGAAAATTCTTTTAACCTCTGTTTTATTGTTTTATGCTTACTTCACTTGACAATTATATTTCATGTTTAACTTTGTATGAACTTTGTCCTATTTAGGAGACTGCCTCCTGATGGTTTGATATATAGTTGTGTTCTGGCATTTCTCTCTGTCCCTGAGATGTTGGTACCAGCCACGGTGTAGAAGGGGAGTAAAGCAGATATTTACGAGGGTAACCCCTGATGCACTTAGGGTCTCTCCTTTGATGACCTCAGAGGAGAGGGAGGGGGAGAAATGCCTACAAAAGGAGTAGTTAAATGTATTATCAGCAGAGAGAACTTTGCGACTCTTGTACTCACACTGTTGTCTCTCCTTGGCCAAGAATAAAGTGCTCATTTAATACTGATTGTGTTCTCAGTCTTTATCGAATTTCCACGACAACAGTACTGTAATTTCTTCTGTGAGACTTTATGTCCTGCAGCAGCTTAATCGAGTCTTTGTGGCATGTTTCTTTATCCGTTGAGCAGAGAAGTATATCATCTACATACTGTATGATTGTGCTGCTCACTTGAGATCCCACTCCTTCCAAATCATCTTTCAACACCTTATTGAAGAGGTAAGGAGAGTGCTTAAATCCCATTGGCAAACATGTATACTCATAGGATTGTCCTTTGTATGTGAATCCAAATAATCCCTGGCTTTCTTCGGCCAGTGGAACGCTGAAGAAAGCTCCGCACAGATCAATGACTGTGAAGCAGGTAGCTTCTGGTGGAATTTGGGCTAACAGCGTATGTGGATCTGGCACATCTGCTGGATAGTCTTATCCTGGTGAACCAGTAGCCTGTAAAGAACAGGCTACTGGTACACTGCCCTTTCACGCCTCTCCGCAGGCGTGGTTTAGTCAAAAAATGCTTGCACGTGGTTGGAGCAACCTCATATAAATGACATGACACTTCGACCACTCACGTTGAAGCTTTGTGACGTAGGACGTGTCGTCACGTAAGCGCCGCCATTACTGTTGTAATACAGGGAGGGGGAGGGCACAGCCAAACACTGGGGGAGGGTGTTCAAATCCCTCCCTACGATCCTGATTGGTCGTGCTGCCCCGGCTACTTTCTGGACGGAGGAGGAGAGCGAAACCAACGCTGCACCAGAAGGTTGTGTAGCCCAGTGCCCTGGGCGTCAACACATAGCTTCTGGTTCACCAGGAAAGGATAGTCTATGACCACTTCATTTATGGCTCTGAGGTCATGTACATGGCGATACGATCCATCAGGCTTCTTTGTTGGCAGAAGAGGCATATTGCTTTGGGGATCGTTGGTTGTCTTCAAAACTCCTGCCTGCAGCAGACCCTCTATTTGAGGTTCAATTCCTTGGACTGCTTCTTCTTTCAAAGGATATTGCGGTCTCCAGGGCGGTTTAGTCCCCGGTCTGAGTTCCACTCTCACTGGTTGCGCTGATTTCACCAGTCCTATGTCTGTGTTGTGTTACGGGAATTTTTTAAAGAGAAACCCTTAAATAAAGAGGATCGGATTCAAAGCATCAAAGTTTAAGTTGAATTTATTATTCTTGTACAAGAAGGAGCGTTTCACAGTGCAACACGCTAAAGGGGTTACAGAGAAAAAGGCTCCCAGAGGAGCGTTAACAGTTGGTTCTTATACATTTTCCTGAAGATGGGCTGTCTCAACCCCTGTGAATTGTTAACAGTCAATTTGCATACTATGCATTTAAACAGCTTTCTTCAACATATCACCTAATGAGTAGCCAGTATGTCCCCAATCTTGATGTCACCTCTCTGACCTGTCCCTAGGCCTCATTTTGTTCTCAAATCCCTCTATTTATACATTAACCTGAACTTTACCTTACCCTGCCAGTCTCAGGAAAACAGCAATAAAGGGAAGTGCCCTAAGGACATATAATAAATAGGAACAAACATTGTATAAGTTAAAACATCCAACTAGCTGTGTAACCCTAATTTTTATAACATTTCCCCCCTGTTTGTACTATCTTAAAGGTACAAAACAAAATCACAAGAATAAAAATTAATCAGTGTTCAGTGGTTGGTACAAATAATCATAGATAATGTGGGAGCGAAAAAACCTGTCTGGCAGTTCTTTAACATTCTTATTGTTTCATACTGTTGCTTTCTAGACAGGAAAATTCTCAATAATTTATATTAATAACCATTACAATCACCTCAGTATGCTTAATCACTCAAAACGATGTAAAATATTAATGCAGAAAATATTCATTCTGATAACAGCAAATGTATAGGTACATTTATGAATCTAATAAAGAAAAAATAAAAACAGGCTGATCGACTCATCGGACCTTCTTTCCCTGCCTACGGGTGCTGTCCCTGAGACGAGAAAAAAAACAAAACCTTAAATGTATATACAATTTGCCATCAGTCTTTTTCTCTTAAGCATACATTACATCAGAACACTACAACTTCCTTTTAGATTTTCTATAGGTTCTTCATTGTGCTGTGGAACAAAGACTAAATAGTGTGTCATTCTCAGTAGGTGTTTCTCCCCTCATGGGCGTGTAGATTGACTCTTCTACTCGCTGAACTGGATCCATTCTTCATACTCGTCCTCATTCTTGTATCTACCCACACCTTGTCCTTCAGTCATCTCATGCCTCTCGAACTCATCAACTGTGGAGACAGGCTGATAGAACAATTGTTGTTTCGTTAGTGTGGTAGTAATCAATCTTTATATAAATTCTCTCATACATGGGATACAACAGCATCCGCAGGTGATTAGGACAGCAATTGCAATTCCTACAGACATTATCAGTACCTTTAGGATGTTTCCCCATCTCCTAAATATGCTTTCCATCCATTTTGTGATTGGATCTGTTATACCTGAGTTGTCTGCCAGCTCGTCTGACAATGACGTCAGTCCTTCTAGTGCCTTTGTGATGCTGCCGTCAGGTGCTGTGTTATTTGGGATGAAGGTACAACATAGATTTCCAAATAATTTACACACACCTCCTTTTTCAGCTAGTAGCATATCTAAAGCTAATCTGTTCTGCCAGGCCATTAAACTAGTTTTATCTAATTGTTTGTGGATTCCTCTAAATCCATCACAAGTATAATTAATAAAGCGTTGTTGATTATAATAAATGTAATTTATCCACCAGGTAAAGAATGATTTAAAACTTGCTGCCACCTGGTTTCTAGCTTTAAACACATTTGGTACCCCTCTGGGAACACCAATTGAATCTAAATAAACTCTAGAATCAAATGAGGTGGGTATCAACTTATCACGTTTAACCCTGTGCATATCCTCTGTATTTAGTTTAGGAAACTGTGGACTCATAGGAAGCAAGTATGTAGGCATCATTAAGTGAATCAAAGCGCAGGTACCATACCAGAGTTTAGGCAACCTAGGTCTTAATCTCTGTCCGCCACAATACCACCATATATCTGCTCATGCATAGTCGTGTGTAGTCACCAACTCATCAGTGATCCCATAGGGATTTTCTCCTACCGTTATTATAGTGCCACACCCTATCAGGGATCCTGTGTCTTGTTCTCTCCTTGTTCCCCTCGTATGGTGTGAACCATGGTGGAATAATCTCAGTGGGAACAGCTGGAAAGAAATACTTGAGAGTGGTACAGTCCTGTAATATTAGGTCATATGTGAAGACTCAGCATTACTGCTGGCAAACAGGTTACCCATCCTTTTCCTGTCTCATCCATGGCTTTCCTAAGTTTAGCCTTGATTGTACCATTCGCTCTTTCCACTAGTCCTGCTGATTGTGGATGATAAGAACAATGATATTTCATTTTAATGGAAAACAGTTCACTCAATTTAGCAATTACATCATTTCTGAAATGCGGTCCATTATCACTGTATATGATTTCTGGAAATCCAAATCTTGGTGCAATATGTGTTGCTAAAGCTTTAGCTACTGTTATTGCATCATTTCGTGTGGTTGGAATAACTTCAATCCATTTTGAGTATAAGTCTATGATTACTAGACAATACTTCTTATTTTCACATTTATTTAATTCCATGAAATCCATGCATATCATATGGAATGGATACTGAGCATTAGGCATTTTACCTGGTCTTGGTCTTAATCTGCCTTTGACATTCTGCTTTCCACACACTAGACATGATGCACAAAAATTTTTTGCATAATTTTGGAATCCATATGCTGTATATATTTTGTTTATTAGCTCATATATCCCCCCTGTTGATGCATGTGTTAATCCATGCGTCAATACTGCTGCAAATCGAAATACATTCTTTGGAAGTATGTACTTGCCCTCTGGTCATTTCCATAACTCATTATCAGATAATGTCGCCCCCCTGTTCATCCAAGATCGTTTTTCTGATTCAGGTGAGCTTTGTTGCATGTCTTTTAAGATGTCATGGTCAATGTGTGTGATCTCTTCAGCCATGTATATGTCTTGGTAATCTTGTCTAGCAGCAGCTATCTTTGCTTCCTCATCTGCTTTCCGATTTCCTTGTGAAACCAAATCTGTACCTGTTGTGTGGGCTGCACACTTACATACTGCTATCTGAAGTGGCAGTTGTGCAGCTTTTAATAAGGCTAAAATCAGATTTGTATGTAGAATCGATTTACCTGTCGATGTAATCATACCTCTATTTTTCCACTGTTGTGCAAAAACATGTAGGGTATTAAAAGCATATGCACTATCAGTATAGACAGTTATTCTCTTTCCTGTTCCTAATTTACATGCTTCAGTTAGTGCAATCAGTTCTGCTGCTTGAGCTGAGAGGTGGGGTGCAAGTGCTCTAGACTTTAACACTTTGTCTATAGTTACCACTGCATATCCACCACTGTTTATCCCATCTGGGTTCTTTTTACATGATCCATCTACAAACATCACTACATCCGGATTTTGTAATGCCACATCAGTTAAATCTGCTCTTGGCAACACTTTTTCTGTGGTTTCAGCTACACAATCATGTTTAACACCTTCTGTTTCGTTTGGTAGTAACGTTGCTGGATTTAAAATTGTACACCTTTCAATAGTTAGATGAGGCTGAGAGAGTAGGATAGTCATACAGTTAAGATGTCTAGCTGGAGACATGAAGGATATTTTTGACTGTGTCAGTAGAGTGTCTACAGCATGTGACACCTTTAATGTTAAAGGATGAAACAAGACAATTGTAGCTGAACTCTGTATTGCTAATGCTGCGGCCTGTACAGCTTGCAAACACTGCGGCATTGCTCTGGCTATTGGATCTAATTTAGACAAATAGTATGCTACGGGTCTAAGTTTTCCTCCAAAAGGTTGGGTTAGCACACTGGTCATAAATCCACTTCTAGCATCACACATTTGTATAAATGGTTTCTTATAATCTGGGAGTGCCAAAACTCCTGAACTTACTAGTAATTGTTTTACTTGCACAAACGCATGTTCTCCCTCCGGAGTCCATGTGATCACATTATTAGCTGCCATAGGTTGATCATATATAAGCATTTGAAGTGGATGTGTGACTTCAGCATAATTTGCAATCCATGCTCTACAGAAGTTAGTCATTCCCAAAAAAGACATCATTTGTTTGTTTGTTTTTGTCTGTGGTTCAGCTCCTTCCTGTGATAGTTAAATCTCAGCTGTTTGTAACGATAGAATCTCATCTACCTCTGCCTCATCATCTGTTGCTGTGCTTGTGTCTGTAATGTCATTTATCTCTATCTGTGTGCGTGTATGTGTGTGTGTGTGTGTGTGTGCGTGCGTGTCTGCATGACCTGCTTCTGGAGTTAGTCATGCGGTGCGATCCTTTTCTCTCCTGTCCTGCCAGGGCTCCGCTCCTTCGCCTTCTCCCGCTCTCCATCCTCCCCTCCTTCCTCTCCTCTTTGGAGCTCTGCAGTCTCTTGCATAGTGTCCAAATTTTCCACAATTGTAGCACACATCATTGTCCATTCTTCTGTTCTCACCACCTCCACGTCCTCTCCCTCTTCCTTGATTATCTCGAAGGAAAAGTTCACCAGTGTTACTATCATAACATAAAAATGCATTTGTATATACTGTACCGCATCTTGTCTCTGGAGGAGATTGCCAACGGGGAGGCATCTCTCCCTTTCGTGGTGAGTGGACGGGAGGCGGCGGAGCAGTTGGTGGTGCAGGAGGAGGTTGAGGCGCGGGATAAGGCGGAGGATCCGAACGGAGCCCATATGGCACGTACTCGTTATCACCTTGAGGGTCTCGGGCAGAAAACAAGACAAGATATATGTTAATTTCTTTTTTCGCTGCTCTGTTGAGCTTCTTTCTGTTCACATACATTTTCTTCTCTTTTAGCAACTTTCTCTTCTCCTTCTATTTTCTTTTTCTGAATACTGGCTTGTCTGGCCCTTGCTTCTATCAGCCACAACTTGGCCTGTAGCAGTCCTTCTTTCCTTGACTTACCTTTTCTCCTTCTCACTAATAGCTTTCACCAACTCTTCACCTTCTTACACATACAATCGTCCTACAAAATCATACTTTTTCTGCTATCTCTGAAGATATTTAACATTATCAGGATTTTAACTTTTCCATACGTTTGGCATCACCACTATATCGTTCTATTTTACGACTATTTTATAACTCTATTACCCATTTTGGGTTTTTATTTATTTATTTTATTTTTTTCAACTTAATCTTTTTACAAATGATAGGATTATTTTACTTCTCTTATTATTATTATTATTATTATTTCTATTATTATTATTATTATTTTTGCGGGGTTTAAATGGTAAATGGACTGTAAATATAAAACACCTTTCTAGTCTTCTGACCACTCAAAGCACTTTACATTACATATCTCATTCACCCATTCACACACTGATGGCATTGGCCATTTGCTCATCAGTTTTAAACATTCATACACATTTACACACCGATGGCAAAGCCTTCGGGAGCAATTTGGGGTTCAGTATCTTGCCCAAGGACACTTCGAAATGCAGACTGGAGGAGCCAGGGATCGGACCACTAATATTCTGCTTAGTGGATGACCCGCTCTACCTCCAAGCCACAACCGCCCCACTAATAATTTAAATTCAATTTTAATTATTTAAGTTTAAGACCTCGTTTCAATGTTTCCAGTCTTACCTTAAATATCTAGCTTAAATGAACAAAACACTAAAGCATGCTTTCCTTTTTTGTTTTCTTCTCCCCGGAGTCCTAGAATCCCAGTATTACCTTAAGTATGTAACTTACAAGCAACACTATACTGACGAAGTCCCTGACTTCTCTGACGTCTTTTTTGTTTACTCAGGCCTGAAGGATCAAGTTTTCCAATTGTCGTTCCAAAGACATTACCCCCTAGTCCCTGACTGAGGCTCTTCCCCCAAGTTCCCAAATGAACTGAGGCTCTCCCCCAAGTTCCCAAATGAACTGAGGCTCTCCCCCAAGTTCCCAAATGAACTGAGGTCTCTTCCCCCAAGTTCCCAAATGAACTGAGGTCTCTGGCCAATAATCAAAATTCAACTTACTCTTTTGTTTCCTCAATCCTGTGGGTTCGTCTCCTTTTTTTTCTTTTTTGTGTGGTTGGCCCCGTCACTGCCTCCTCTCTCAGCTGGTTCTGGATCACGCCAAAACAAGGTTTTTAAAAACCTTGTGGCGGTTTTCAGTCAATATACCTGCAGGTTTTTTCCAGTGCCGTCGCTTCCAGAGGAGAACAGATATTGGGGCCCCACGTTGGGCGCCAGATGTTACGGGAATTTTTTAAAGAGAAACCCTTAAATAAAGAGGATCGGATTCAAAGCATCAAAGTTTAAGTTGAATTTATTATTCTTGTACAAGAAGGAGCGTTTCACAGTGCAACACGCTAAAGGGGTTACAGAGAAAAAGGCTCCCAGAGGAGCGTTAACAGTTGGTTCTTATACATTTTCCTGAAGATGGGCTGTCTCAACCCCTGTGAATTGTTAACAGTCAATTTGCATACTATGCATTTAAACAGCTTTCTTCAACATATCACCTAATGAGTAGCCAGTATGTCCCCAATCTTGATGTCACCTCTCTGACCTGTCCCTAGGCCTCATTTTGTTCTCAAATCCCTCTATTTATACATTAACCTGAACTTTACCTTACCCTGCCAGTCTCAGGAAAACAGCAATAAAGGGAAGTGCCCTAAGGACATATAATAAATAGGAACAAACATTGTATAAGTTAAAACATCCAACTAGCTGTGTAACCCTAATTTTTATAACATGTTGTGTTGAGACCACAAGCATTCCTGGACCTGCTGTAGCATTTCCTCCATGAGGTTCCTGTCAGGTGTTATAGACAGCATTGACTCATTCGTCATTTGTACGGTCTGTGGCTGACCAACTCCCTGTGCTGAGATCATAATCTTGATGAATTGCAGATCTTTACTTAATCAGACAGCTGGGTTTTCTTTTGTCGTTACAAAGATGGCATCTTCCGATTCTGCCATCATTGCCCCAATATGCTTCTGTTCATAATCTGCGGCAATCATTAGAGTCACATGGGGGATACTCCCCTCGATTTTGTGTTCTTGATTCAAATAGACGTCTTTATTTAATTTTATTGCTGCACCTTGTGGGCCCAGTATTATACATCCTGAGCTGAGTGGAACTTCTTTCGGTTGTGTTTTCAGCCATTCATCTGGGTCTGACTTCGCTGGATCCTTAAAATATTGGAGTGTGCAGTGTGGTGTATACTCTGGTAACCTAGCTCCTGGTAGGTTTGCGATGATGAACTTTTCCCACACTCTCGCGGGTCCAATCAGATCTTGACTGAAATTTCCAATCCAGTAGACCACTGGTGCTTCCGCTTCTGCTCTCATAGTCATTTGGTGGTCATAATCATGTGGCACTTCCACCAGACAACAGTCAGGTGTGCATTTTATTGTGTACTTCAGTCTGCATAGTGCATCTCTTCCAAGAAGTCCTATGGGGGTTTGTTCTGAAACAAGGATAGGTATTGTCGTCTTTGGTTCTTGTAGCGGAGCTCTACAGGTTTTGTAGAAGGTATCAGCTGTTTTATTCCCTCAAATCCGATTGTCCGAACATATTTTCCAGACATAGGAAGGTGTGTAGCATCATAAGGTCGGATACAGGTAAAAGTGGCTCCGCAATCTGCCATCAGTTTCAATGGTCGATCGTTTACTTTTACCCAGATGGTTGGATCATCTTCCGGTTTAGACACTACTAGCTGACACCCCCCTTTCGGGTTATCTGGGCAGCCCTAAAATCCTGGTGCCGGTCCCCTATAAGGGTTCACCGGTCCTATTGGTGGTCGCTGTTGTTGCCATTGCTGTGCACAAGGTCCAGGCCCTCTGTAGGGGTACCCCCCTTTCAGGTTCCTTGTTACTTGTCTTCCACAGTTTCGCCTCGTCCAGCACCTCTGCTGTTTGGTATTCTCCATCCCTGAGGTTGTACTGGGACCGGTGGAGGTTGAGCAGTGACTGGTGTAGTTGCTAGAAGGTGTGGTGGTTGAGCTGGTGGTGACGGCTCCTGCATGACTGGTGCTTGCTTCTTTTCTTTGTCTTTGTGTCCTGCCAGCTGGATTTGATTGAGTTTTCTGACTGTCTCTTGATCTTGTGCCTTCTGTGCATGTTCTTTTTTACGATGCAGTTCAATTTGATGGGCAATATGGTCGGTGAAGACACTCCTTGTCATGCTATTCAAGCCCACAACCTCTGCTAGCTTATTTTTCACTGGCAGGGGTAATCCTTGTTGAATCTTGTCTCTCATTATGGATTTCTCCAATTCATTGAGATCTGGGTCTCTCCCAGTGACATTTCTCCACTGTTGGTGAGCTCTGGCCACATAAGCCCTCGGGTTTTCACTTTCTCCCAATAGATCAATGAGAATATTATCAGGATGCACATTGGTAGGGTACATATCCTTCAATGCTTTCCACAAACAACCCTTATTGGCTGAAAAAAGTTCTGGGTCATGAACACACGTAGCCACGTATCTGTGGAGTCCTGCTCTTGTTAATATTTCTTCCATTTCTCCCAATAAGTTGGCTAGGAGTCTCTTGATGTCTCCCATGGCTGGCTATATGCCCATCGTTGCCTCTCTCAGTTTTGAAATCCAGGAGTGAGCACCCTCTTGCAATGGAGGTAGCTTGTCTATTATCTCTGTCATATCTGTGTTTGGCCATGGCTTGTACTCCAACTTTCTTCCTCTTACAAGCACTGGATATTGCTTGTAAGATTTCTTCGGTTTCCGGCGTAGCTCACGTTGCTGAGGTGTACTTTGTCTATTTTGAAGCCGGGCTTTCAGCTTCTTTGTGGTTGTGTCACGCTCCTCTATTGCTTTTTCAACCTCTATCTGGCATCGGGTCTCCGCTAATTGAACCTCTTCCATCATCCCTTCCACGTGTTTTCGCTCTTCTGGGGAGGATTCTTCCTGCAGTGTCTCACTCAGTCGATCCTGTGCTTCTTTCATTTTCCTTAGTTCTTTTTTCATCCGCCTGTTCCAATCTGCAGAATTCTTCCTCCAGCACTTCTTCCCATTTCTGACTGGAGTCGCTGTCTACACTCGATATAGAGGTGTTGCTATCGTCATCGCTGTCACTAGGATCAGGTGTCTTGCATGCATTACTCGTCTTCTTGCCTCGTCTTTCAGCTCTGGCGAGTAGCTTCTTGATTGAAGAAGCATATCCTCCAGTGAATGTGTTATCATTAGAGTCTTCTCTGATGCTTTTCAATGTCTTCTTTTTCCCATCTGCATCTTTATCCTTCAGCTGTGTCTTCAATGTGCATGGGCCTCCACTAGCTGATGAGGTCGGTTGTTGTTTACTTTTGGTCTCAGGTGTCATCACTATAGTCGTTGTTGCTCTTCCAGTCTCAAGTATCTGGTGATCATCACTCTCCAGACTGTATCTTCCTTCTGTCGTGAGTAGAGGTAACTGCGGATAAAGTGATGTGCTTTCGCTTTTTGTCTCATAAGGTGGAGGTGTCATAAGCGGAGAAATGTGCGAGAAGGGAGCATTGTGTTTTTCGGGCTAATTTTGCGGTCTCCAGAGATCTTTCTATATTTTTGTCTAACCTGGCCTTTGCTACTTTTAATAGTTTTTGCCCCTCTTGATTAAACAGCTCCAAAATTGCTAATTCAATTTCCCGTTTTTCCTTTCGTATCTGCCCTTTCCTGCCTTTCTTCTGTTCTGCTTTGTATGTGTTGACGAGCACTTGCAAGGTTCGTATCACTTCTGGGTCAAAGGTCCCTTCTGCAGGCCAAACTTGATCTATTTCTGACCATCTTCGGTTAAATTTCTTAGATATTTTACCAATACCCTTCACAAGGGGATTATTTTTCTCAACCCACTGGCGTGGTTGCTTTTGCTGAACTCGCACCCATTGCCACACTGGAGTTTTTATTTTTCAGTTTTTTTAACATTTGTACAGGAAAATTGGAAAGCGGAAGGTTCAGATCTTTGGTTTACACTGTAGCCTCTTGTACTTAAGTTATTATGCAATCCCCGAAATAAACAATAGACCACCCGTTTTTCCAAAAATTCTTATGGCCCCCAAAAAGAGGAGTAAACCAACAGTTTGTCAAAATTGTTTTATTCAAACACCCTTTCTGAATCTCAACAGACAATACTCAATCACCCTTTTTCCAACATTATTTATTCAAACCCCGTTTTAGACGTTATTTCATTTTTCCAGGTGTTTAAATTAAATGCCTTAAATTGTGCGCAGATCAGAAACCATCATTGCTAGTGAACAACCTTGATTTATTCATGTATTTTAAGAGAGTCAGTGATGCAACAATGTCATATGCTGGATGTGTATATCATATGCAAATATATATTTGTTTTAATGTTTTCAGCACTTGTTTAAAATTTCATCAGAGTCTAATTTCAACTGTATTATAAAGAGACTATGTAACTATGGAGGTAAGGTAATGGACACCAGTGTGGTTATGTTTATTTTAATTGATTAAATCAAATTTTAATATCAAAAGTTAGGTTAGTTTAGTTATAATCAGTTTAGTATGGGATGGTCAAATTCCAATTCCCCAAATCGGCAATCCTTGTTTTAAATAGATTTATCAATAATCAATTAATCAATTCCACTCAGCTATGTTAGTCTTCTGCAACCTCAATAAGCAGATAAGACAACTGTAAGCCAATAAATCAAGATGTAACCATAAACTATTTTATCATCAATTGAATCCAGTGCTAATTAATAGCTAAAATTTATTAAATCAGGCAAAACAAATGCTCAAAAATGGAATCAATAATTAATAAATCAGCCAATCAATCAGATCAATAAATCAATCAGTAACCAATCAATAAATCAAGCAATCAAACCAACTACTCAAATAAATCAATAAATCAATTATTCAATAAATCGAACAACCACTTAATTTAATCAATCAATTTGCAATCAATCAAAGCAATGAATATATCACCCAAACACTCAATCACACCTGTCAATCAATCACTTGTCAATCAAGCAGCTCAACAATCAGTCCTGCACCCACAGATCACCCTTCGGCTAGACCAATCAATCACCAAAACAACTAATCAATCACTCAATCAATTATCAAAGCCAAACAATCATCAACCAATAGCAGTTCACAAGACCGTCAATTGATCAACAGATCAATCCCTTATCACTCAATCAAAACAGGGATCCAATCAAACAATCAACTTATCAATTAATCAATAAATCACCAATCAGTCATACATCAAATCAATATCCATTCATTCAATCAATTTCCTTAATCAAGCAGCCAAAGCGATCAAACAAGCAATACAGCTAGTCTAGCCAATAAACAGTTCAGTCATTAGCAAGTATCAGTTATGCTCATCCACACTTCTATTTATAAACAATTAACAATTAAACAAGTAATCAAAACAAGCAAAATAACTATCATTAGCTCCAAAACAAGTCAAAAAGTCTGTAGTCAGGTCAAAAATTGGTCACATTAAAATAGTGCAAAAATCAATTTTTATATTCAACCAGCAGCTAATCAACTAATTAACACTAGACTCACTCAGCAATCACACATATTATTCAGCAATCACACATGCCATCACACTAACAACATGACACTTAACAAGCTTCCAATCAAGACAGACAAACAAAAATATGCACAAGAAAACAATCTAAAAACACAAACTTCCCAAAAACAAGCCACAAACAACAATAGCGGCAAAATAAGAGGAGAAAAAAAGAGAGAAGGGTGAATTGAAGTGGATGTGTGTGTATGTGTGTGTGTGTGTGTTTATGTCGTCACGAGGCACTATGTCGTCACGAGGCACTATCACGCCAGTCCAGTTTCGCGCCTGGACACGCCCAATTTACGGCTGGTGCGCGGCAAATGCCAGATTGGGTGAGTTTTGTTGGAGGGTCACTCGCACGCTCTAGTCCCCCGAGTTTCAGCAAGGTAGAAGCTGGATAGCCCCCTTCACATGAGCCTATGGGTGTGTGTGTAGCTCTGTGTGTCTGTGTGTTACTCTTTGTTTATATTAGACAGGGTGTGTGTGTGAGAGGGAGAAAAAGGAAAAAAACTTAGAGCAACTGAGAGAACAGAGAAGGGAGTAGAGAAGGGAGGGGGCAGCTGCTATACAAAGCCTTCAGACGAATTTAGATTAAAAAAAAGGTTGTCAAAATTAACCAGGAATTCCACATCAGTAATTAAAGATACGCCAACCTTTGTTGTCTTCAAATCTCAGTTTCGTACACTTGCAGGAGTAACCTTTCTCCTGTGGAATCCTCACGTCGTCCTCCTAATACAGTACGAAAGACAAGAATGTAATCAGTTAACTTCACTGAGCTCTTCTCTGTTATAACTTCTTCTCTCTATAGGATTTTTAGTGCTGATCAGACACAAATCCTTAATCTCTGACACTTCTTAATTTGGGCGTGCGACTTCCTAAATACATACTTACCTTACACCCTATCTTTTATAATTTGCCTAGGACTTTTTCCAATTCGCGCACACATGTATAGGTTCAAATAATATGTGCGACTTTCATTTATCACTGTCACAAGTAATCTTTTGGTCTCAAATGCGCGTAACAAGCTTAGGGCTGCACGAAATTCCAGACGCCGGATACGTCTTTAAAACATCTCCATAATGAGAATTTTAGCATCATATTATTGCACACATATTTTCAATTATATTTCTTCTCGCTGCAAAGCTGCATTTCCTTTGAGTTATAGGTGCACACTATATACTCCGGATCAATGAGCTTGTATTCCATCTCTTTTCTTTACTTTATAAAACTTTAAAATTTAGGGCTTCCAATTGTGAGAATCTTCTCTTTATCATTACAATTTAGTTTTTAAGGACCTCATTAATTTAGCTTTTCTGCACTCTTTCTCGCTCAAGCACATGTTCACTCTGTCCGAGGCCTCCAAGGCATCTCCAACCATAAAAAAAAAGGAAAAAGAGAGAAGACTCACCCATAACAGCTGTCTGTCTCCCTTTCTCCCTGGGGTTGGAGAGCTGGAGTTTTTTCAGATGCAGAGTCCCATCTGGGGTGCCAGGAATTTTCTGTTGTGTATTGACGACTCTCCTCGTGCTTGTTTGAGTGGAAAAGAATAAACAGAAGTCTAGGCTTCTTTCTTAAGGAATGCTCCTTTTTTTATTATAGGCCATTACATACTCTGCGTGCATGAAGAGAATCCTTGAGGTCAGATTAAAGACTGCTGAGGTCCCTATGGTCAGATTGCAGCCCCGATTCTCCCCTGTGTTAAGGCGTTGCCCTGCTATATACTAATATGCAAATGAAGCGATTACATATTAATGTTATGAACGTTTAACCATACATTCTTCCGTATTTGGTAATGATGACCAGGGGTGCAAGCCTGGATCTAGTCATCTCAAGGGCTTACAGCAATCCTCACATGTATACCTTAAATGGGGAGGCCTACAGAAAATAGTTGACATTAAGATGACAGCCAATCGCTCCTTCTATGGTGCTAAAAGCTTTCTCCAATTTTACGTAAGACATCTGTTTACTCTGCGAATACCTATACGTTCAACTAAAGCAGGCCAAAAATATACCACATATTCCCCCCTTGGAAGCCGTCAGGCTTCCACAACTGAAAAAACCCACTATAAATGTATAACATATGCATAAGAAACTTTCAACTTTAACCTTAGCTGCTAATCAAACATCTATTAAAAGTGAACATAAGTGATGAATAAATATTGTCGTTATAACAGCTTACGCATACTCACTAGTTCAAGCTTTGCAGTAAACGATCAATTAAAGCTAAATATCAACAGTGAATCATTGGTGCAATATAATCATCATTTCCTATAATACTCAAAAACCCACTTGGGCTTTTAACCTTAGCTTCATTCAATTATCAGTTGTTTGTTTAGAGTCTGTTTACTCTGCGAATACCTATACAGTATGTTCAACTAAAGCAGGCCAAAAATATACCACAAGCATATTAAAACCTATCAGTTCCCAGTTCTGTACTCTGCAAAAACTGAAATGCTAGAGCGTTTTTTTCATCAGCGCGGGTCAAAAACAATCCATCCAGGGTGCACTGAATAGTAGCATGCAGTTTACAAAGCAGATCCCTCCCCATGAGATTAATTGGGCTTTATCAGATATCAGAAAAGAATGCATCACTTCAGAGCCTTCAACAGTTATTTTAGTTCTCTGAAATAACGGTTCCGCAATGGGAACCCCGGAAACCCCTACAGTGGTGATAAAGTTGGATGTAGGTGTGCATACATGCTCTGCAGTTTTTACAGTAGAAATACAGTAGTTGCTCCACTATCTACCAAAATTTCAACGGTATTTCCATTAACTTGAACGGGCATTATCGGGTCTTCGGCGGGATTACTAGAAAGTTGAATAGTTGCAGCTTGAATATGAAAAGGTTGTTCTGATCCCGCCCCTCCATGGCCTCCCTATGCTTGATTGTAATATGTTGTATATGTTGTAATATGTTGGCTGCATGTAAGCAGCTTGTGTGGGTGGCGCTGGAGGAGCAAGAAATGACGTAGTCGCTTGTGGAGCCAGTAGAGCCGGAAATGATGTAGTGGCTTGTCATTGGTTCTGGTTATTGGATTTATTCCGACGACGGCTACCTCTCTTACACTGTTTAGCCCAATGTCCCGCTGCACCGCATTTGTGACAATTTCCACATTTCGGATTATCCCTGTTTTTGTTATTGTTTTGACCACCCTGCTGTTGTACATACTGCATCATTTGTTTTGAGCTGGGAGCCTTATTACCAGCGGAGAAAACATCGTTCCTATGCATAGCCATTATTTTGTTTATAGTTGACTTCCAGTCGTTGGTGCTCCAGTCAAGGACTGATAGTTTGTAAGTGGCTTGAGCATTCGGTCATAGATTTCATTTCATTCATGTTCATCTCACTTTATTCCAGCATTAATATCCCATGTTTGTATGAATCTCTGGATGAATTCTGACACTGACTCTTTTGCTTCTTGAATGCAGTGAATTCCCTTTGAGAGTCAGCACGCTTTCGTGCACATTTGGTTATTGCATTTTTTGCTTCAATATTTAACCAATCAGTCAAGGTTTTGGTCGGGGGCCACTGGTCACCCCCAACAGCTTCAGGGAAGACAAACTCATCTTTACAATGATCCATTCGGTTTTGTATGTAAATTGGACCAATTGTTGAAACTCAGGTATTAGACAGCTGTAAATCGTACATACTTGTTCTAGCCAAATCCAATATTCATCTGGGCTTGTAATTGGATTGGGAGCTCTGCTTGTCATCTCTATGATTTCAAAGGTAGTCCATGGTTTACAGACTGTTGTGCTGCCAATCATTATTTTAGGAGCATTTATTGGAGAAGCTTGTGATTCTTCTGAGATAGGGGTTGTTGAGGCAATCTTAATTCACCTAGTCTTTGTTGACAGTGTGTTTGGGGGCGTGTGGATCAAGGTGGAACAAATGGCCCCGGTGTCTACTAAAAACAGCTAACAGCTTAGGGACAGCATTGGGTCTGCCATATTAATGCTGTCCGGGTCTCTCTGTGGGTCGTGTCATTGCTGTTGATGCATTCCCCACTCCTCCCATTGGTCCCATCCTGAGACTGGCAGTTGGTGGTTCACAGGGTGGGTGGTGGCTTGACCTTTGATTGGGCATGGCACGGTGTCTGAGCCGCAAGGTAGAGGCAGACCATGTTGTCCCCATTTGCGTCCTGCCGGGTTTGGGTTACCCGAATCTTCCCTGGGATACAGGTAGGAACAGTCACGTGCCCAATGTCCTTGCTCCTTACAGTAGTAACAGCGGCCTCCTCCTGGCACTCCTCTTGGTGGTCCGCCCCTTCCTCGACCCCCTCTCCACATGCCTCTGCCTCTCACTCGTCCGACCCCACCTCCCCGTGCAAACTGCTGAGATGGTTGTGGCACCCAAGGGGGAACAGGATAAAGATCAGGAGTCCCTGGCTGCTCAGCGGCTACCATCACCTTAGCCTGTGATTTATCTTGTTTTTTCTTATCATTCACTTTTTGTTTCGCCTCTAGTATCTGCATCCTCAACAGCTGTGCCTGTAGATCTTTAATTGTGTCTTGCTCGCCCTTATGTGTGTCTTGTGCTCTAGATAAATGATGTATAAGATGTTTTTCCCACACATGTGACTCACACCCTAGCATGTCCGGATTATTCTTCATAGCATTTCTCACTTCCTCTGGAACACCCTCTAAAATGGCCTGTCTATACCACTCTCTCTGTACCCCTGTCTTTCCTGGATGACAGCCTGTATGTTTTACCCACGTGTCTTTACCTTTATCTAAGAACTCACGTGGGTTCTGTTTTGGATCCCATTTTAAGTTAGGCATAACTGCTGCATTAGGGAGGGGGTACTTCTCTCTCATCACTCTCCCTACTCGTGTACTAACCCGTGTGAACGGCATGCTATCATCTGTAAGTTGGGTTTGGGCCTCTTGTTCAATCTTGTATACGTCTGCCCCTGTCAAGCATCTAGCTATCACTGCTCTGAAATCTCCCAGAGCTAACCTGTGTCCTGCTGTGAGACTGTCCAACTGGCTTAGCCATAACCCCCCCCCTTCTGCTACTGGGGGTAATTTATCCACTAGGGCCTGTACGTCACCTATTCCAAAGGGGCGATATTTATGATGGTTTCCTGTGCCAATTAAGGGGTATTGGAACACTAGGGGCTGTGTAGGGTTTCTGTGGGATCGGGTCATCATGTGGTGGGTTCTACCTGTGGCTTGATCAAGCCCATAACAGTCAGTTATGTCAGTTAATAAATCATGTTCCTCTTCTTCCCCTGGCTGTTCTGATCCTTCTGCCTCCCACATCCCTTTCATGAACCCTGTGACATCTGCCTTTTTCCCTATTTTCGGCCCATCCTCCCACTTCCCAGCTGCCCTAAGATACACCTTCGCCTGTTCTCGGTCTCGGGGGTACTTTGGGCCTTTCGGGCCGCCTCTATTTGCTTTCTTTCGTCTTCTTCTCTAGCCTCGCTGTCTACCTGCCGTATTAGTTTGGCCATTAGCTCCTGTTCCTGCCTTTCCTCGTCTATTTGTGTGCGCTCTAATTGTTCTTCTCGTGTTCTACGTTGTGCAAAGAGATCGTCTTTCTCAGTCTCAGGCACTTCTGGCTTCCGAGGTGTACATTCTATAGGTCTATATTTAGTTGATGTGGTGTCAGCGTCACTTCCTTGTCCAGTCATCGTCAATGTGTAGCTTACCCTCTGTAAGCTGTATAGTGGGATAAATACCCACCGTCGGCGGTGCACTAGGAGGGGCATATGGAGGTGGAGATGTAGGTTGTGAGTCTGGTCTTACCTTATGTTGGCATGATGGCTTCCCTTCATCCTTATTCAAATGTTCAACGCTTTGCCACCAAACTGCCAGCTCAGACCATCCCCGTCGGTCTTGATCTAGATCTTTCCTTTCCTTTTTCCACTTGCCTTTCTGCAGTCTACCTGCTTTCTTTTCCTTCTCTTGTGCCTCATCTCTCCTGACTGCACATTCCTTCTCTTTCTGCCATAGCCAGGCTCCTAAGGAGCCTGTATCGGAGAGCCTTTTTCCGTTATATTTAACTAGCTGTTCTAGCTGTTCCCTCACACTCTTTAACCTAGCCTCCTTATCTTTTCTCTCTATAACTCTGGCCGCAGCCATCATTACATTAGCAATTTGTTTTCAAACGGCTTCCAGGTCCCCACGGGGCCCCATCCGCTGTTATTTTTTATCAAATTCACCTTTCATTCTACACTATCCTACTAATCCTGGCTAAATTTTGAAGCCAACTGGTTTGTATGGAATAGCCCCAAACAACCAGTCCTATTCAGTAGTAGAGTCAGAGCAGCCAGTCAGTTTATATGGCATAAACCAGAGCAACTGACCTTTATGACAAAAATGACCACTTCTGTTCACACCACAAAGGTTTCCTCCATCCGTTTTTTTTTTTTTTGTCAAGACACTGCTCTATATGACTCTTACTGAAGACACTTCAAAGTTATAGGTTTTACACACTTAAGTTCCCTCACAAAACACAAACAGACAGTTAGACATCAAAGATACAGCAACATTTGCAATTTTAACACAACATTTAACACAATATTTCAACACAAAATTTTCACCTGAGCATTTAAAACACATTTACAATTTAATTATACCTCACGGGACCCTGTCCCAGCCTTTGTGGCGATTTTTATGGGATTTTAACCCAACAGACTTTCCTCTAGAATTTCCGGAGATATTACACTCCGAGGGCTTCCGTCCCCCCCAAAATTTATGGAGATCTTACACTCTGATGGCTTTAAACCATTGAATTTACGAAGTTCTAGCTTCGAGGGACTCTAACCCACTAGAATTTTCGGAGATATTGCACTCCGTGGGCCTCTTTTCCCCACAAAAGTTTACGGAGATATTACACTCCGATGGCTTCAAACCTAGTCGGATTTCGGGGGCCTTGAACTCCCCGGGTCTACTAACCCAGCCGCCCCCTTAGGGCACCGTCCCTGCGTCCACGGACGACTTTGTCCCGCCACGACCAAGGCAGTCTGTTATTTCTCTTTTTTGCCAATTGAGGTATTTTATACTTCTTTACTCTTCTTATTTTCTCAATCTCATTAATTATCTCTCATTAATTCTGGCCGTTTACCAAACTTTGCAACGATCACACGCTTTAAATTTAGAGACTTCACACTCACAGATCCAGGACACTTAATTTAGCTTTTTCAATATGCAGAACTTGAATTAAACAGGCTTCTGCTTACCTTCTGTTAGACCTGGTCTGTGTCCTGTCTCGCTCGTGTGTTGTCCTTTAAGCCAAAACCAGCTCTTCCTGCATCCCGGACGAGCCCCCAAAACTGTTGAGGCAAACCTCCCCGAATTGGTTGATGCAAGATGAGCACTCAGAAGACGTGGATCCGTTCAAAGTATTTATTCCAGTTATAACAACAGCTGTTGGAGATCCTACCACAGAACATACATCTGTTACAGCCAAACGCCAAGTAAGATCTGAGGAGTTCTTCCTGCTCCCTGTTCTTATACCCCCCACACCTGTTTATCAACATCACTTCTTGCCTTAACTTATATGGTTATAGTCTTTAACTGCTGTAAATAGTATTTTCCCTTTTGAGGGCGCAATCCTTTAGCTCTACAGTACCTTGTGCAAACCTTTTTACGACACTCCTAAAATAGCCCTATAGTCAACACTGACTGTTTTTTCTGCTGAGTCGTAAACTCCATACATCTGTTCCATGCATTCACTTCATTATACCTTCCTTAAACATTGTATTTACTTGAATAGTTAGTGGGTTTGTGCTCTACATCTATATCCACAGGGTCTCTGATGTTATTTTTCTGTGGGTTTCTGTAACTCTGCTACTCCTAGTCAAATACCCTCTCATTGTGCCTCTCCCTCGTCTCGTGTGTGTTTCAAAAACAGCCTGCTTTGGTTTTGGTTTCACAGCCTGGACCTCCTCGTCACTACGGTCTGTGTTAGGCTCCTCCTCTCTGGGCCTGGCTCTTTCCTCTTCCGAGTCTGATTCACTTGACTGTCTGCTCTCTTCCTTCTCCTGTCTGTCTAACCTTGACTAGTTTTTCTAAGTCTGCCGTCTCTCTGTCCCTCTCAGTGGCTTTTCTGACCCTTTCTTTTTCTAATGCACCTGCTATTAGGATAAACTCACTATCTGCTTTAGTTTGTGATGTGCTTGGTTGTTCATCTATCTCAGCATTGCAAGAGGGCCTTGTATTTGAAAGTTGCGGAAAGACAGAGATCGCTTTTTCATTGTTTTGTTGTTTCGGCAGTGTTATCCCGACCTCGGCTAAAATATTCAACAAATCTCAATGAGCGGGAATCTTGGCTTGGCGCTTTGCTCAGCCATACATCATAGCTTTTGCACAATTTTCCAAAATTATCAACATGTTGCTACTTTATCTTAGCTATTTCTAAAGCTCTATTTTGCAACTTAGCTTCTAGTACGGGCATATGAGAGGCAGTAACACATTTAGCAGTCAGATCAATCATCTTTGTTAGCGGCTATCCAGTGCAACAATTAGCCGCCGAGGTGCTGATGTAAGGTGATCTGTCCGACACGCTATGTACAAACAAAACATCCGTCCGTAGCTGCTTTAGTTGTTTTATTGATAAACACACATACGGGATTTAACTCACATGATGCTCCGTAGATGGTATGACACAGATTGTGTTTGCGTTTGCATTTTGCGGTCAACAGAAAATCACGGCACCCCACTCACCCCCTCTCTGATGCAACAACAAAAAAACTACAAACCGGTACAGGTGATTTAAATTACTACCTCTACGCCCAGGTGACACACCCACACACACCTAACCCCTCCTACAGGTGAGTGAGTGACAGGCATGCAACCCAGAATACATCCCTTGCTCCCACAATCTTTCTTAAATCATCCGGTCCAATCTTGCAGCTTTTGTCACGCACTCTCACACCACATCTTTCACACAGTCACACACACTTGCATACACTCATTCATGTATCTGAAGGATGGATTTCCAACACTAGAGTTAACACTCATCTCAGCCATTTGCAGCTTCTCTATCTCGAATGCTCCCTGATACGGCCACATGCCATTCGTCCATTCACACATAAGAGAAGTGAACGGAAAACATGAAATCCCATCCTTTCAATCTACCGATGAGTCCAGCTGGCACATGCGGCGAAAACATTGCTTTGAATTGTGATATCTGGTCAGATGTGTATGTGTGTGTGCCTGCTTTGGCATGCTGCGTATCAATGACAGGTTGACCATCTAACTTCACGTTAGTTCTTTGATCTTCTACAGAAAGATGTTTTGTCTTTGATTTAGCTTTTGCTGAGTCAGTTTGCATGATTTCAGGTTCGTGTACTGCTTTGGACAGATCATTACCCATTTTCGCTTGCGCAGTAAGACATTACACATACAGACAAACAGATTTAAACCACAATACAGCAGCATCAAAGGTCAGTCTCCACACTTTTCTAACTGCAGCAGTGGTGATCTGAGGTGAAAGGAGGAAGAATGTACTTCTTTTTCTCTCCCAGTGTATACACATTTAAAATCAACGTTTCCCAAAGGACACAGAGTAGATCCCCAATCCTGATTCAAACGAGGGTGTATTTAAACTCCCCCGAAAATGTCTTTTCTATAGTTTAAACCTCAGGTGGGTCTCTCTGTGCCGAGTGCAGCCCAAAACTGCACCGGAAACAAACAGCCACGTAGTGGCAATGCAGTGGGTCATAAACCCAACCTGCCCCCCTTCAGATCCAGGGGGGGGTCTGCGTCCTGATTGGCTGAGTGAGAACCGCACGTATGTTCTACGTCCTGATTTATTAAGGGAGCACTGTACAAAATGCTTGTAACAAGGTGTATAAAAGTGTGTGGTTAGGGGTTTTACGGCCTTAAACGCCCACTGCGTCTGTCATGAAACAGTCAACCTTCCCTAGCAACCTGCCGTAATTAATGTATACAGCAGCGCAGATCTGCCGACCTTGTTTGGTTTTGTTTTTTTCATTTAATAAAACATATTTGTTCACGTTGTCCGTTGCAAGAGGGACACAGGACACTTTTATTTTCCACAGGTTACAGCGCACGCACGTGCCAATTAGCGTTCCGACCTGTGCGTCAAGTAAAGAGGCTGCGTAGATGTTCTGGCTGCTGTTTTGTCACGTTACTTATTAGCTACTTTTCAATAAATGTTGTGAAATCTGTGGAATTGTTGTAGTTTGAAGGGAAACATGAGATTTAAAAGATATATTTAAAAATATATATGTATATATTAAAATAAATCAACGTCATCTAGCGAGATATAATTGATGGCGGGCCAGTTCTGGCCCGCAGGCCGCTAATTGCCAACCCCTGTTGTAGGGCATAGTAATAAAACTTTGCACTTACCACATCTTTGTTCTGTTGAAATCCTGTTCGTGACGCCAAGTGTTGTACAGAAATTGCTGAAGTCAAATGTCAATGGTGAGGTCAGGAAGGAAGAAAGTGTTCAGGAGCCTCTGATGTCTTATGCTGTATTATTTGTTGACACTTGGCCAAGGAGAACTAGAGACACTCTCAAAGTTCACCTGAACTGCTTGAGTCGGTCCTGCATTCTCCTGAACTCATGCTGGTGGTCACAGTTTAAACCCTCAGAGACGACGCCACAAATACTTTACGCCCAAAATAGTCAAAGTTAATGCATTTACCCATGTTCGTGTTCACCTTCAACACATTCTAGTCTGGAGACACTGTTGTCTGTTCATGCTAATGGAACGTCAACAATTAGCTATCTATTATGTCTAGGAATGCAGCAACAGGTCTCTTCGACCCTGGACACCACAGTGTTGAGTTCATACTATTGGACTATAAGCCTTTGTGTAGAAACTTCTACAGCAGATGTTTATCTGATAGTGCTGTAGCCAAATTTAAGGAAACGATTCCTTCAGTATTGAATTCAATGCCATGTCTAACTGTAACAGAGGACTTGTCTGCTTCCTTTAGCCCCTCACAAATAGATCATCTTGTTGATAGTATTACAGGTTCATTACGGACAACTCTAGACTCTATTGCACCTCTGAAAAAGAAGATAATTAAACAAAGAAGGCTAGCACCATGGTATAGCCAGCAGACTCGCAAATTAAAACAAGAGGCACGTAAATCTGAACGCAAATGGCGTGCCACTAAACTGGAAGAATCTCATCTAGTCTGGCAAGATAATACAGGAAGGCTCTCCGTAATGCCAGAGCAGCCTACTACTCTTCTTTAATTGAGGAGAATAAGAACAACCCCAGGTTTCTCTTCAGCACTGTAGCCAGGCTAACAGAGAATCACAGCTCTACCGAACCATCTATTCCTTTAGGTCTAAGTAGCAATGATTTCATGAGCTTCTTTAATGATAAGATTATAACTATTAGAGACAAAATCCATCACCTTCTGTCTTCAACAGGCATTGATCTGCATTCTGATACAGCAAGTTTGGAAACAGCTGTAAAACCTGATATGTATTTAGACTGTTTTTCTCCCATCGACCTCCATCAAATAACTTTAATCATTTCTGCAGCTAAGCCTTCAACCTGCCTCTTAGATCCCATCCCAACCAGGCTGCTCAAGTATGTTTTACCTCTAGTTAGTCATTCGTTATTGGATACAATTAATCTGTCTTTATTATCAGGACATGTACCTAAGTCATTTAAGGTAGCTGTAATTAAACCTCTTCTTAAAAAGCCCACTCTAGACCCAGGGGTTTTAGCCAACTATAGACCGATATCAAACCTTCCCTTTGTGTCTAAGATACTTGAGAAAGCTGTAGCTAATCAACTGTGTGACTTTCTCTATAACAATAGTCTATTTGAGGATTTTCAGTCAGGATTTAGAGTGCATCATAGCACAGAGACCGCATTAGTCAAGGTTACAAATGACCTCCTAATGGCATCAGATAAAGGACTAATCTCGGTACTTGTCCTGTTAGATCTTAGTGCTGCATTTGACACCATTGACCATCAAATTCTTTTACAGAGAATGGAACATCAAATTGGCATCAAAGGAACCGCCCTAAGCTGGTTTAAATCGTATTTCTTAGATCGATCTCAGTTTGTTCACGTCAATGATGAATCCTCCATGCATACCAAAGTTTGTCATGGAGTCCCACAAGGTTCTGTACTAGGACCACTTTTATTTAGTTTATATATGCTTCCTTTAGGGAACATTATTAGGAATCACTTTATCAATTTTCATTGTTATGCTGACGACACCCAATTATATTTATCGATCAAGCCTGATGCAACCAATCAGTTAACTAAACTCCAAGCATGCCTTAAGGATATAAAAAATTGGATGACCTATAATTTTCTGATGTTAAATTCAGACAAAACTGAAGTTCTTGTAATTGGACCCAAGCACCTCAGAAACTCTCTTTCTAGAGACTTAGTTACTTTAGACGGTATCACCCTGGCCTCCAGCTCCACTGTAAAGAATCTTGGAGTTGTTTTTGATCAGGATTTGTCCTTTAATGTCCACATAAAACAAATTTCGAGGACTGCATTCTTCCACTTACGTAACATCGCTAAAATCAGACGCACTGTTTCTCAAGCAGATGCAGAAAAACTAGTCCACGCATTTGTTACTTCTAGGCTGGACTATTGTAACTCTTTGTTATCAGGCTGCTCTAATAAATCAGTTAATTCAGAATGCTGCTGCACGTGTTCTGACAGGAACCAAGATCAGAAATCACATCTCTCCCATTTTGGCTTCCTTGCATTGGCTCCCTGTTAAATCTAGAATAGAATTTAAAATTATCCACCTTACTTACAAAGCTCTTCATGGTCAGGCACCATCATATCTAAAAGAGCTCATAGTACCTTACTATCCCTCTAGAACACTGCGCTCTCAGGACGCTGGGTTCCTTGTGGTTCCTATAGTCTCCAAAAGTAGATTGGGAGCCAGAGCTTTCAGCTATCAGGCTCCTCTTCTGTGGAACAAACTACCAATCTGGGTTCGGGAGGCAGACACGGTCAACACTTTTAAGAGTAGACTTAAAACTTTCCTTTTTGATAAAGCGTATAGTTAAGGCTGGCTCAGGCCATCCCTTAGTTATGCTGCTATAGGATTAGACTGCCGGGGGACTCCCCAGGGTTATGCCTAGCCAGGCACGGTATTGGTTAAAGATGTAGTCACATCTCCCTTACCGAAAACCCTCCCTCCTACTCTGCCTCTCTCTCTCTGTCTCTCTCTCTCTGTCTTTCTCTGTCTGTCTGTCTGTCTGTCTGTCTGTCTGTCTGTCTGTCTGTCTGTCTCTCTCTTTCTCTGTCTGTCTTTCTGTCTGTCTGTCTGTCTCTGGACATGTCTCATTAATGCATGCTACTAACCAAACTGCCCCAGAGTTTCTGTGCTCTGTCGTCCAGCAGGTTTTTCGTGGATCGTGGCTGCTGCTGTGATCCTGGACGACGCCCACTACACATATTACTACTGTCATTAATACTACTATATCTACTACTGTGGTCACTTTATCATTCATTGTCATTCTGTCAGTCATTGTAACTGTACAAAATGTTTATGTTGATTGTCCTGTACACGTGACATCCATTGCACGTCTGTCCGTCCTGGGAGAGGGATCCCTCCTCTGTGGCTCTTCCTGAGGTTTCTTCCACATTTTTTCCCTGTTAAAAGGTTTTTTTGTGGGCAAGTTTTTCCTCACTCGAACCGAGGGTCTAAGGACAGAGGGTGTCATTCTCTGTACAGATTGTAAAGCCCTCCGAGGCAAATGTACTTTGTGACTTTGGGCTATACAAATAAAATTGAATTGAAATTGAATTGAATTGAATATGGTGGCACCCAGTCAAAGACAAACAATTAATACTGCCGAAGACCACAAGGCTCACACGTGACCTTGTGTAACCTAAGGACAGAAAATTCCATAACAGTTATGTCAACATGCAAATTACCCGCAGAGTTTATCATAACTTACTTGGCTGGGATCTGGCTCGTGTCACGATGAGAAATTCTTGTTGATGGACCCTGACTTGAAACATACGTTTACTACGACTCCCAAGATGCATTACGCATTGCGTATCAGAGGTGAAGGAGCGTCATAAATCGTCGGTGGTCGAGCCTTATGGGTAGTGTAGGCATTTCCGCTATCCAAAACATACGAATAAAAGTTTATTTCTCAGGCTAGAAGGAGAAAAAAAACATACTGAGGGCCACAACCAGGGGCGGATTGGCAATCTGGCATACCGGGCCGACGTGCTATTTGGGCCGATAAATCCTGATTTATTTATTTATTTATTTTTAATATTGGTCTGACCGGCCCATAACAAGTAGATCACGCAGCCCAAACACACTGTTGAACAACCACTCTGTATGCTTTGGTCCCGCCTACAGGCACAAAAAAAAGGCTGTGCAAGACTTTGTTTCCTTACCACCGGCCCTTACACGCTGACTGACAGGGGACCGGCCCAATCACATCATGAAACACCTCCCCCCTTTGGCTTGATGCGCCGGTGTGCAGTTTATTGATGGGTGAAACGCTATCAGATAAAGATGGAGAGAAAACGCAATTTTGTTCATTGCTAGTGTTATGTCAATGCAGCTGTGTGTTTGTTTATATAAATATATTATAAACAAGCTGTATTTCAGTCAGTCATTGTAATTGTACAATATGTTTGTGTTGATTTGTCCTGTACACGTGACATCCATTGCACGTCTGTCCGTCCTGGGAGAGGGATCCCTCCTCTGTGGCTCTTCCTAAGGTTTCTTCCACATTTTTTCCTGTTACAGTTTTTTGTGGGCAAGTTTTTCCTCACTCGAACCGAGTCTAAGGACAGAGGGTGTCACTCCCTGTACAGATTGTAAAGCCTCAGAGGAAAATTGACTTTGTGACTTTGGGCTATACAAATAAAATTGATTTAATATCATTTGATTATTTATGTCCTGTTGAGCTAGGTTGTTTTAAAGACTTGCACAGTTGCACTGAAAAAACTGAAAAAGTGTGTTATCAAATGTTGTGGGCCAGTCTGGTCCAAAATGCCAGGGCCAATTTTTTGTCCCAGTCCGCCCCTGGCCACAACATGAAACTATTTTATTATTGAATTATCAGTGACACTTTCGCGTGTTTGTGCTGAGAAACATTGATGATATCAATAAAAGAAATCTTTAACATAGTGAGAAAAACAGTTCCGGGCAAAGGGTCCTCGGTTGTCCAATCAGATTGTAGCTTGCAGCGTCATGTATCGCTGTGGTTGGGTTATTGGTGGAGTGATGGGACAGCTGGAGCTCTGCTCTGAGCGTCTCTTACCAGCGCAAACAGATTATACTGGAGTCCATTGACAACCCAGAGTGTTTCTTACAGATGCGGAAGGGTACCTTTTATGTCGGAATCAGACGTCAAAGGGCATGACAAAACATCAGTATTTTTGGCGGGCGCCGCCGCTCCCAGGGCAGCGGTGGCAGATGCGGGGCGGGCAGTGTCTCGGAGCTGGACTGCGGTGTTGTGGCTGCAGAAACTAGGGGTGCTAGCTCACATGCTCATGATAGACAGGAACAGAAGCAGCTGCTGACTGCACAGACTGTGAGCAGAGCTCAGTCTGCAGTCAGTGAAGTGCAGTCACAGTCAGCAGGGAATGTGGAGGAAACAGCTTCTCCACTAGTGCGCTGTGCAGTGGACAGTCTGTGGGGAACAGCCAGGCTTCATATGAGGAGGACTTGTCAGAAGCAGAGTCAGACACAGTCTCTGTTGGTGACTTCTCTAAAAGGAGCACTGAACTCTATTCTTTAAAGGAGATCAACCAGTTTCTGGATGAAACGTATATAAAAATCTGTAAAAGTGAGCGACTACTTCAATGATACTGAGAAGTTTGTGAGATCTGTCAGCATACTGGAGAGACTAGTTGGGTTTGACCTCCTTGACGAAAAGAAACGGTTCCGTCTCAAAAAACACATGACATCTTTAAGAAAGGCAGCACAGAGTAGACCTGTTAGAAGAACCAGGAAGTAAACATCATTGTGGACGGGGGCGTGGTGCATCAGCTGCAGGAGAGAGGTGTGGGGAGGGCTCAGGAGAGCAGCGCCAGGTGAGCGTGATTGGCACACCGGTTCCCAACCAAATAATAATCACTCTCGCCCCTTTCCTGGTTTTAAGTAGCGTGCTGGACGAAGAGAAGGGAGAACGGAGGGACAAGCACGCGGCAGACGGCAGCGAGGACGCCTGCGAACGGCTGCAGCGTGACACTGAGCGCTACTCAATAAAATAACCCATTATAAATCAACTTTGGTCTCCGACTGGTCTGTGCTGGAACCCACAGTGGCAGTGAGCGTGTCACAATCATGCATCATCACAAGGTGGCTCTCTCTCTTCTTACTGCTCTCTGTTTGTTCGAGCTTGTCTGCTTCTCTTTTCTGTCCTCTCCATGCCGAGCCTAAAAACAGGGTCTTTAAACATCAACGGGGGGAGAGACAGGCACAAGAGGTCTCTAATCTCTGAGGTCGCTGCTCAAAAAAGACGATGTGCTGTTTTTACAAGAAACACACATGACTGCAGCAGATAAGGTAGATTGGGGTTTATGGTGGGAGGGTTCAGTCTTCTTCAGCCATGGCACTAATTTCAGCGCAGGAGTAGCTGTCTTGTTTAAAGAAACTGCAAATCTAACAATCCTATCAATCCAACAAATCTATCAATGAGATTGTGAAGGGTCGGCTACTGATCGTCAGGGCAGAAATAGAGAGCCGTGTATTCTGCTTTGTCAGCATATACGCCCCAAATCAGGGAAGAGAGAGAGTGGGATTCTTTAACCTACTTAAAAATGAACTGAAGAATCATCTTCAAGATCAGCTCATCATTGGTGGTGATTTTAACTGTACCCTAGACTTTACTGTAGACAGGACAAGCGAGGAACCCCACCCACAGTCAAGTCAGAGCCTTTGCAGTACCATTACACATTTGGACTTACTGGACACATGGAGAGTTAAACATCCACAATCCAGACAATACATATGGGTCAGGATGAACAACAACAGAATCAGTGCAGCTAGACTGGACAGGATTTACATTTCTTAGTTCTTAGTTCCAGACTAGTGCAGAGGAACATCAGCCCAGTTGGTTTCACTGACCACCATTTGGTCAGTGCAGAGTTACTGATTACACCAGGCGAGAGGATCAGGTCTCACTGGTCTTTTAACATCAAACTCCTGCAGGACAGCAGCTTTTGCAAAAGTTTTGAACAATTCTGGCAGCAGTGGAAAAATAAAAAACCTGATTTTAGTTCTTTGAAGATGTGGTGGGAGGTAGGAAAAGCACAGATTCGTGTTTTCTACCAGCAGTACACCTCCCATTCCACTGCTAGGATTAAGGAAGCTGTCAGAGATCTAGAAAATAGTATTAAGATAATTGCGGAGAGTGCACATAGGAATACTGATCCCACTGTTGGTAATCTGCTTAGGAGAAGAGGTTGGTCTTGAGCTCCTTCCTGCAGGAGAGAGTGAAAGGACCTCTCGTCAGGTCTCGGTTCCTCCATCTAAAGGACATGGATAGCCTAAGCTCTTTCTTTTTTAATCTGAAGAGGTCTGTGGCACAGAAGAGGCAAATGGTTTGCCTTGAACTTCCACGGGGCAGAATTACCACCAGTCATGGGGAGATGAGGAGCCATGCTATAGACTTCTACACTGACCTGTTTGGGGCGGAGCAGTGTAACATGGAGTGTCGTGAGGAGCTTCTGGAAGAGCTTCCGCAGCTCAGTCCAGAGGAAAGGGCTGCTTTGGACTGCCAGATGACTTTGGAGGAACTCACGGTTGCAGTGAACGAGATGACATTGGGACGGGCACCAAGGATTGACGGCCTCTCCACTGACTTTTATAAATGTTTCTGGAGATTTCTTGGACCTGACCTTCACCTTGTGCTGCAGGAGTGCTACAGGACAGGATCCCTTCCTGTTTCTTGTCGGAGAGCGGTGCTTTCCTTGCTGCCCAAGAAAGGAAATCTGGCCTTACTTAAGAACTGGAGGCCAGTTAATTATTTCAAGAGTTTTATCAAACAGACTTAAGGACATCCTTGAAATAATTGTGGACCATGACCAAACTTACTGTGTTCTGGACAGGACCATTATGGACAACATCTTTCTTGTTCGTGATATAGTTGAAATGTCTAAATGTTTTAACACCGACTTTGGTATTGTTTCTTTGGACCAGGAGAAAGCTTTTGACAGGATGGATCACTCTTATTTGTTTTCTGCACTTCGGGCTTTTGGTATTGGTGATGGGTTTGTGGACTGGGTTAGTTTGTTGTATAAGGGTGCACAATGTATGGTGAAGATGGGAGCTGGGCTGAGTCGGCCAATCTCTGTACAGAGAGGGATAAGGCAGGGGTGCCCAATTTCTGGGCAGCTGTACAGCCTCGCCATTGAGCCTCTGCTGTGCAAGCTGAGGAGTCGTCTCAGTGGTCTCTCACTGCCTGCATCCCCCAGGCTGGACCGTCCACCTAAAGGCCTCCTCTGCCCGGGTAAACTGGACAAAAATGAGGCATTGTTAGTGGGGCAGTGGAGGGGGAAAACAGTACCTAGTCTGCCTGGAGGTCTTCAGTGGGGAAAGGAAGGCTTGAGAGTGTTTTTGGGGACTGAGAGCTTTCAAGCTAAGAACTGGGAGGGAGTGAAGGTGTGTGCGCCTGGTTGTCTAAATGGAAATGGTTTCTACCACAGTTGTCATATAAGGGAAGGGTTCTGGTTGCCAATAATCAGGTCGCCTCGACTCTTTGGCATAGACTCACAGCTCTAACACCACCAAGAAGTGGTGGACACTTGGTGGTGTTAGTGGAAGACATTCAAAGAGCCAGTGGTTAGTGGCTTGGTGTAGTGGTTCAAAGGCAGAGTCAATGAGGGATAAGGGATATTTATTCTTGATTGTTATGTCGTTGAGGCTACGAAAATCAATGCAAGGACGCAGTGACTTATCCTTCTTCCCCACAAAGAAAAACCCAGCCCCGACGGGTGAAGAAGATGGGCGAATGAGGCCCGAGGCAAGTGAGTCATGGATGTACCGCTCCATTGCCTCTCTTTCCGGACATGACAAGTTGTAAAGACGGCTAGAGGGTAGTGGGGCCCCCGGGAGCAGATTTATTGCGCAGTCATATGGTCTATGAGGTGGGAGAGAGTGGGCAATCAATAATCAATAGGCACCAGGGATAAATCTGGAGGTTCTGGAAGGGGAGGAGGGGGAGCACAACAAGGAGGCGGGGCTGAACGAAGACAGTTAGATGCTCCAGTTTACTATTTCATTACGTGACCAATCAATGTGAGGGTTGTGCAGTTTCAACCAGGGGAGGCCAAGATAGCAGCATTATAGGAGCATTGGATGAAGGCAAGATAAATAATTTTATGGTTTCTCTGTGGTTACCCGACAAGATTAATGTTACTGGGACTGTGCAGTGAGTGATGTGAGCAAGTAGACTACCATCTAAGGCATCAACTGTCTCAGTGGGATGAATAGGCTCTATGGGGATGCCAGCTTGTGACAGAAAGGAGGAGTCTATGAAATTGTCATCTGAACCACAATCTACTAAAGCAATGATGGGGAATGACTCACCATTGTGGACCAGAGTGGACTGAAGTTGAACCCGTGGATTAGAGGTCGCTTTGGAAGTAGTGGTGTGGCTCATCAGGGACCTCTGTGTTACTGATGAGCCCTGTCTTTTGGCCGTACAGTGCAGTGGGCTAGGAAGTGATCAGCAGCTCCACAATAAAAACAAAGCTTGGAGGCTCGGCGGCGCTGCCTCTCCACAGGGTCAAGGTAAAGACGTCCAAGTTGCATTGGCTCATCTCCAGGGGGTGGTGACACTAGCTTGGCCTGGCTTCTTTCAGGGCTGGGAGTTGCTGGGGGGCGCGGTGTCCTGAAAGGGGACTGACGAGATATTCTCTCCCTGCGCCGCTCTCTAAGGCGGTTATCTAAGCGAATGGCAAGGGAGATAAGTGATTCTAAATCTTCTGTCTCATCCCTAGCAGCTAATTCATCCTTCATATAATCACTCAACCCATGGAAAAAGGCCCCCTGCAAAGATATTTGATCCCACCCACTCTCAGCAGCCAAAATGCGAAAATCCAGTGCGTACTGAGCAACTGATAAAGAGCCCTGTCTCAAGGAGAATAGGCGCTGTCCTGCTTCCTTTCCCTGAACGGGGTGATCAAAATTTGCTTCGTTTCTAGGACAAACTGTGAATATGAGTTGCAGATAGGTGAGTTGCTGTTCCGTACTGCTGTTTCCCACTCGGAAGCTTTACCCGTCAACAACCTCATAATAAAAGAAATGCGTGACCTATCAGAACCATAAGTCGAGGGCTGTTGCTCAAAAATTAAAGCACATTTTAACAGAAATGCCCCACAAACTCCTAGATCTCCCGAGTAGGATTGGGGTATGGAGAAGAAGGGCTCTCGGGAAGTAACACTGGAAGCACGTGGAGCTTCAGCAAGAGTCTGCGCGTGAGGGGAAGGTGGAGTAGCAGCCGAGGGGGAGGCAGCAGCGGAAGTAAACAGAGAGGATACCTGGTACAAGTCTGTTCCGAGCTGGGTGACATGGGTTGTGAGTCCACGCAGGGTGTCCATAATCTCCTGCAGGGTTTGTTCATAACGTCCAATTTGTTGTGCTTGAGAAGTCAGAGCTTGCTTGATAGTATCCGAATCCAATTGGTCCATGCTGGCCAGATTATTCTGTTGCGTGGTCTGGTGTGGGTACTGTGGACCAAGTATGGATTCAGAGGCTGAATGAGGGTGAAGGTGGGTATTTATTGTGCAGCAGAAAAATGGCAAAAAGGCTGGGCTGGCTGGTCGGAAGGCGGTGGAAAGCGGCAGGTGGTGTGTGGCTGAGGTAGCAGGCTTGGCAGAGTTCCTGGAGAAAAGGCAGACAAAATACGGTCAGTAGCAGTACTGGCAGAATGAGGCAACCATGAACTAGTTCAGGCCTGAAGTATACCACATACTAGCAAGGAACGGTATAATCTGGCACAGAACAAAGGAACTGGGAGTTCTTGAGTAGTTGGTAATGACATGATGGTTTGCAGCTGAGCAGAGTCCTGGGAGCAGAAGACAACACCTCCAAACCACACCCACCTGGCAGACAGGGAGAAAATAAAACAAAAGACACAGAGGGAGCGAGGAGGCAGAGAAGAATGAAGCCATGGCCATGACATTACAGTTAATTTAGAATGCTGCTGCACGTGTTCTGACAGCAACCAAGATCAGAGATCACATCTCTCCCATTTTGGCTTCCTTGCATCTGCTACCTATTAAATCTAGTATAGAATTTAAAATTCTTCTCCTTACATACAAAGCTCTTCATGGTCAGGCACCATCATACCAAAAAGAGCTCATAATACCTTACTACCCCTCTAGAACACTGCGCTCTCAGGACGCTGGGTTTCTTTGTGGTTCCTATAGTCTCCAAATATAGATTGGGAGCCAGAGCTTTCAGCTATCAGGCTCCTCTTCTGTGGAACAAACTACCATTCTGGGTTCAGGAGGCAGACGCGGTCAACCCTTTAAGAGTAGACTTAAGACTTTCCTCTTTGATAGAGCTTATAGTTAGGGCTGGCTCAGGTCATCCCTGGCGGGACAGCTGCCAGGTTTGGCCTGGTAAACACCAGATTGCTCACAAACAAATCATTTATTCTTAAGGATTTCTTCTCATCACGGAACTGGATTTCCTTTTTATCTCCGAGACCTGGCTGAGTGTTGGTGAGTCCAGTGTCTTCACAGAAATGTTACCCGATGACTACTGCTTTTTTAACTCTCCTCGGATGTCTGGCTGAGGAGGAGGAATTGCGACTGTTTTTAAGATTGACTTTAAATGTAAAGAGATATCGCTGCCATCCTCCTTCACCAGCTTTGAACTTAGTCTGTTTGAGCTGGGGCACTCTCACACGGTGCTGTGTGCTGTGGTTTATTGGCCTCGCAGATATAACAGAGACTTTTACATTACATTGCATTTAGCCGACGCTTTTATCCAAAGGACATAAGCTGACAAAGGTGAAAAGGAGCACAGAGTAGTTGTTAGTTTTGTTAGTTTTGTTAGGCAGAGAAGCAGTCTCGAAAGAGAAAGGTTTTTTAAAGTAGAAAGGGATGTTGCTGTTCTTGTAGCCGTTGGTAGGTCATTCCACCATTTGGGGAAGAGCTTAGAGTGACTTCGCTTTGTGAGAGGCGATGGTACAACTAGATGGTTTGTATGAGCGGGGGGTAACACCCTGGTCGGGACGTGAGCCTTTAGTAAGGCGCTGGGATTTTTAACTGACTTTTCCATGTTCTTGGCTGATATTATGCCAAAATATGACCAGATCCTTATTGTCGGAGACTGTAATATTCATGTGTGTTGCCCTGAAAACCCTTTGGCACGAGACTTTTTAAACATCATTGACTCTTTTAATCTCGTGCAGTCTGTACTTGGGCCTACACATGAACGTGGTCACACACTTGATCTTGTTTTATCTTATGGTTTGCCTGTTCTTAACCTGGAGGTCTGTGATGCTTTTTTCTCTGACTATATGCTTGTACTGTTTGAAGCAGATGTTTGCTGTCACACAGTTAAACCTTGCGCTGCTGTTCGCAAATGTCGAGTCATTAACTCTTTCACTGCTGCTCACTTTTCCGCAGTTTTCAGCCAGAACTGCGTCATTCCTGAGTCTGTGTGAGGATACAGAGGCTCTCAACTCATGGTTTCTCGACACCTGTCAAACTGCCATAGACATTGCGGCTCCATTAAAGACCAGGCAGCAGAAAGCTAAATCAGAGCCCTGGCTGAATAAAACAACTGTCACACCGTGGTGAGGTCAAGCTGGGTTTTTGTTATGTCTTGTCATTTCCTGTTTTAATTTGAAAGATAACTCTCCTCTTGTTTCAGGTCACTTGCCCTTCCTCATGTGTCACCGGTCTGATTGTCTTCCCCGCCTTGATTGTTTCCACCTGTTTCCCATTTCCCTCATGTGTATATACAGTATAGTCTGTGTTTCCCCTTGTCCTGTGCTGAAGTGTCTTCGTACTTTCTGTCGTTGCACCCAAGCCTTTTCCATTGACTCCTACCCTTTTCCACGTTTCTTGCTTTGTTACAGGCATACGTTTAAGTGTAGATAGAATTTTTGTAGCCTGTTTTTTTATCCTCCGGGATCGTTTTTGTTTCTAGCCAGTTTAGGCGATTAAGTCATAGATATAGATAGTTCTGTTTCCTCCTCATTTTGAGTGAGTGTTTTTGTTTGATAAATTTTATTAGTTCATTCCTTCCCATTTTGGTGAAGCGTTTTCTTTCTAGTTAAGTGTTTGAGATTTTCAGAGAGAGTAGCAGAGTTTTAGTTTGTTAGAGTTCTGGTCAGTGTAGCCATTTTTGTTGTAAATTTTGTAGACTGTGTCCCATTGAATGCGCCACAGACTGAAATTGAGGCCTCCCCTGCTGTGTGTGTGTGTGAGAACTTTCTACACCACTTTATTGATAAAGTCACTTTTACCAGAGCACGTATTTCTCCTTCTGCTTCCGACCCTTCAGTATTTGTCCCCTGCTCTATAGTGTTGGACATGCATGACCCTGCCCCTATTGCAGGAGATTGTAGGTCATTTGAAGCCCTCAAGTTCTCCTGATGATACTGTCCCACCCCGACTTTTTAAGGAGGTTTTTCCCACCATTGGACCATCTTGTCTCACTGTCATTAATAGCAGCCTGTCCTCTGGAGTGGTCCCTGTACATTTTAAACATGTAGTTATGCAGCCTCTATTTAAAAAAAAAAAAAAAAAAGGGCTTGATCCTACTGTCTTGGCAAATTTCAGGCCTATCTCTAAACTGCCCTTCGTCTCTAAAATCCGTATATTATAAAACATTGCACAGCACAGAATTGGCGCTTTAAGAGTTTTTAATGATATTTTTTTTAGCTACTGACTCTGGTCACTGTACTTTTAGATTTGACTGCAGTGTTTGATACAGTCAACCATAAAATCTTGATTGCTCGTCTGGAGCACTGGGTGGGCATCAGTGGCACGGCACTGCAATGGTTCAGGTCCTATTTGTCACATCGGACTTTCTGTGTCAGCCTTGATGACTCTGTGTCCTCCACTGCTCCTCTCTCATGTGGGGTCCCACAGGGTTCTGTGCTTAGCCCTCTTTTATTCTGCCTTTACCTACTCCCACTCGGCTCCATCCTCAGGAAACATGGCATTTCCTTCCACTGCTATGCGGATGACAGCGAGATCTATGTCCCTCTCAAAAAGACAGGCGCATACTCTGTTATACGGCTGCTAAGGTGTTTAGATTATGTTAAAGCCTGGATGGCTTCAAATTTTCTGAATTTTAATGAGAAAAAGACAGAAGTCATAGTCTTTGGTGGCACTTCTGGGCCCCCCCCTTCTAGTTGATCTGGGCCTCTGGGCACATTATCGCGTCCCAATTGTTAAAAATCTAGGGGTAAAAGTGGACGCTGACCTTAAATTTGACAGCCAGATTAAAGCTGTGGTGAAGTCCATCTTTTTTTAGTTAAGGCAGCTGACAAAAATAAAACCAGTCATTCAGAAACAACACTTTGAGACTGTAATTCACGCCTTGGTGACCACTCGGCTGGATTACTGCAATGCACTTTATTTGGGGGTTAGTGTGTCCTCGATTAGTTGTCTTCAGCTGGTACAAAATGCTGCTGCACGTCTTTTAACTGGCACAAGCAAATTTGAGCACATTTCACCGATTTTAGCTTGACTCCACTGGCTGCCTGTCCATTTTAGGATTCATTTCTTTTAGTTCTTTTATTTGCTTTTAAGGTCTTGAATGGCCTTGCCCCACCCTACCTCTCTGAGCTGCTGCACCCCTACATGTCTAGCTGTTGCCTCAGGTCAGCTGACCAGCTGCTCCTGACGGTCCCTAAAGCTCGGCTTAAGTTCAGAGGGGATCGAGCATTTGCCGTTGCAGCCCCGAAGCTATGGAATGAATTGCTGCTGCACGTGAGACAGGCCTCTTCTCTGTCTCATTTTAAAACCCTTCTTAAAACCCACCTCCTTTCTTTGGCTTTTAACACCATGTAGATGGTTGATTTTATGTGTATACATACATTTTGTTATTTACATATTTATTCTTGTCTGTTTTTTTTGTTTTTTTTTATTTATTTTATCTAGTGCCTTTTATTCATTTCATCTTTATTGTTTTCTATCTTTCTATTATCTACTTGATGTTTTGTTGTGTTTCTATAGTGTTATTTATTGTGTTCTATCGTATTGTGCAGCATATCTGCTACTGTGGTCAATTTATCATTCATTGTCATTTTATCATTCATTGTAATTGTACAATATGTTTGTGTTAATTTGTTCTGTACACGTAACATCCATTGTCCGTCCTGGGAGAGGGATCCCTCCTCTGTGGATCTTCCTGAGGTTTCTTCCACCTTTTTTCCCTGTTAAAGGTTTTTTGTGGGCAAGTTTTTCCTCCATTGAACTGAGGGTCTAAGGACAAAGGGTGTCACTCCCTGTACAGATTGTAGAGGCAAATGTACTTTGTGACTTTGGGCTATTTAAATAAATTTGATTTGATTTGACCTCAAGGCCCACACGTGACCTTGTGTAACCTAAGGATAGAAAATTCCATCACAATTTTTTACATTAAATAAATTTAATTCATACTGTTTACTTTGTTGTTGTAACATAGTTACACTCAGCTTATCTTAATTGGTTCCATGTCTCTACTAATTCTCCTGTCATTTCAGATCCCACTTTTCAATCAGCTCATTTCCCTCACCTGGTTTTCCCCGCCTATCTCCTCACCTGCAGTCCATTTGCTCATTAGCCCTCGGCATATATACACTGGTCCATTTCCACTTCATCCGTGCTAGATTGTCTTGTGTTGTTTTTGCCAAGCTCTCCAGCAGTTCCAATTTTGTCTTCTCATTCTGACCCTGTCCTGCACTTTGGATACTGTTGTGGAGAAAACCTTCCAGAACGCAATGAAATAACAACACGGAGACAGCTGCTTGCGATATCCGAACGAACCTTTACTTTTACTTTTCACAACCTTTTATACCCATTTTTCCATCATTCTTACATCAGTGTTACATAGTCAAATCACCAGATCTGGACACAAATGTCCTGTACTTTCTTATAAACATATGTCCGTGTTCTGAGCGTCACATGAATGTAATACTGTCTATGTGTTTCCCATGAGCCTGCATGGTGTGTGTGTGCTCGACTCCTTAATCTTGGTCAAGGCCAATCTGAAACAACAGACTGGCTGAATGTTATCTGGTGGCAGAGAAACATTCAATACTGTCCTAGCCATGTAATCTGTGTGTTTGTGCATTTTGTATGTCTATGTGTGCTATGTGTTTGTGCATTATAGGTGTGTATGTGTATCCCTCCTCTATCTATCAAATCCCCGCCAATAGTTCAACACCACAGCAATGCAAGTAAGGGTGAAAACCCACTTGGGAAAAATTCCCTTACGACTCCCGGAAACGCTTTTTGATTATATGTTTAACACAGGCGATCACACAATGGCCTGCATTGGTGGTTACATTATACTGATTATATGTAGAATAAGACAAAACTAAAATTATTTGTCAAACAAAGTCCAAAAAACAAACTCACAATACTTTGAGTATAAAACAATAACAAACAAAATGAAAACAACCTACAAGAACAAATCAAACTCGTGTGTAGCAGAGTTAAAGTCAACCAAGAACAATATTATGCGTATGTGTGTTGTATAGCAAAAATCGCAAACAAAATAAAACAATCCTGATAAAACAAGAATCCAGATTATATGTATCATTAATAGATCAATGCCATGTGTAATAATAAAACAAAAACAAAATTTATGAATGAAACCAAAGTCATGTTGTAATAGTAATAAATCAAAATCATGTATAGCAATAAAACAAAATCAACAAATCAAAGTCATGTAATAATAAACCAAAATCAAAGAATCAAAGTCATGTAACAATAAAACAGAATCTGTGTGTGTGTGTGTGTGTGTGTGTGTGTGTGTGTGTGTGTGTGTGTGTGTGTGTGTGTGTGTGTGTGTGTGATAAATCATGCGTGCTGTGTTCAAATGCAGAAAAAACTCATCTTGAGATTAAAAAATGAATTCAACATAACTCAAAATTTGAAAGGTCTGACAATTATAACCTTAAGACAGAACAGTCACTCACAGTCACTTAATTGTCCATTAATAAATCCATTAATAAAAAGTCCATTTGGTCCAGATGGCACCACATTGTTTTCTTCAGTTCAAAATCTTTAGCTGACCACTCCAAACAAAGCAGTCGGTTTCGATGAATTCATACAATCAGTGAGAAACTTTAAGAACCCCTCTTATGTACCCCATCATCCCATCCCCATGATGTGTGAGTTCCACTTTCAGGTCAACAAGGGCCTTTAAGCTAGCGAAGATCCCCTACAACACCAAGGTGTTAAAGAAGGTCATCAGGGAGGTCACAGATCATGTGCAAATATGCCACTGGGAGAGGAGCAAGATCAAATTTATTATTTCACCTAGTAGATAACACCCTAGCAATTAGAAGGGATTCCATAAAACTTAGTTTAACTTGTTTTAGATCAAATTTATTCTCTCTTTTTGAATCAATCACAACAATCATCGTTGAAATCAAGACATCGCAAAATCTTCGACCCATGTACATTATGTACAGTAGAGGGTCACCACCATGGAGAGGTTACTAGCACGTACGATGCATGGTGGTCTGGCATCCATCTTTGTAGAAGATTTCCATGAACAGTTGTTATCCATCAGTTGCATATCATCATAACATAATTGTAACTTTAAACTTTTAAACATTTATTACATTACTGTGAAAACCATCATTGAAAATAGATTTTAAAAAGTGATTCATAAAATGGAAATTTCTGAATGATTAAAAATCACATCTTTTAGAACACCAACCTACCAGTAAAGCCAGAATCATCACATAAAGTTAACCTAAAATGGAACACACAGGTAACAGAAAACTGATTTTATCCCAGAAGATAGAAAATATTTCTTCTCAATTATTTTTATTCATTGTTGTTTTGAACAGTTTGTTTGGGCCATAACTATTTGAACTCTATATTCAAAACCTGATTACATACATTGGTATATGATTAATGTGAAAAGGTGTAGTCTAATTGAAACTACTAAGTAGTTACTGTTCACTGACTGTTTTAGCAACATATAAGGCAAATTCAGTATTATGTGGAGACTACAGGGTAGGCAGGAGTATAGCACTCATCTACTTCATCTTGAAATCTCATGGCCAAATCATTCCAGTTGAACACTTTATAATCCGCTCTAGTGAATGGAATTGGATGAGACATTGGTGAGTGTTCCTAGAACAAGCATAATCAATCATTAGACTGAAGGCCGAATTTGTTTTTGTTTTTTTGCACTAGACTGAGCCTGAGAAACTTCACCTGTACCTTTATAACGCCTTGTTGATTTAGGTTTGGCTACCTCGATTGTATTTATCGAAGAAAATTGACCAGTATATAGAAAACTATCGTCCTCATCAGTTTCACCATAGTACAGATCTTACCGTTCTGCACCTCCCCTGGAACATCTTGGTAATTAACAGGCCACAGTTTATAATCAGGATTACTTTTCAATGGCTGTTTAGTGAAACACCACAGCTCCAGAGGTTCAGTCAAAGGTACAGCAGCTGTGAATGTTACCTTCATTACCTGGGTGCACTCAGCACTGTCTTAATCAGAGCTTTGTCATGCGTTGTCCATTTACCTTGAGAAAAAGTCAGGAGGTGAACAATATAACAGTCATCACATCTGTCAATTGGACAGTCAAACATAACAGGGTTAATAAAACATAACAGGGTTAACAGTTTGGTTAGTTTGGTTAATAGGCAGTTTGGTTAAAGCGCAGGAAATAGAAGTTCTGGTTGTTACCAACACCTGGTTCCAACTTGGATGCACAAAAACATTTTTAGATATTTGATTAATACAAAATTTTCTTCATTAAAAGGACGAATTGGTTATTGAATTGGTCAGTTAATCTTTTTACATATTCAGCCATGAGTTCCTCCATCCAAAGCAGTTTCTCTTTGGCTTGATCAACATCAGCAGGTGAATCACCAGTTTTCTTTCCCTACTTTTTGGATAAATACTGATCCATTATCATAGCTCATTTCTGATGGTATGCCAAATTGTGGAATTATTTCTCTTAAGAATTTTATGACTGTTTCAGACCCTTGATCTTTTGAGGGTGTAGCTTCAACCCATCGACTGAACCTGTCAATAATTACCAACATATACCTTTTTCCTTGAACTGATTTTATCATATTTACATAATCCATTACTAAATGTTTAAATGGACCTTCTGGCACTGGAATGTGACCTGCTGGTGTCTTTATTCCTTTTTTTACATTACTCTGAGCACAAATCCAACACTTCATCAAGCATTGATTGCAAATATGGTGACCAATGTCCTTGCTGTCTTATTATCCTAAATACTTCCCCCCTCGCACAGTGATCAACACTGTGCGCCTCAGAAATCAACATAGTCAACAACGCTACTGGTGCAACCAACAAACCCTCATGAGATCGCCACAGCCCTCTTTCATCCTTCGTTGCCCCCCTTTGTTGCCAGAGGCTGTGTTCACTCAGTCCTGCATTTTGTTGCTTTAGAATAATATCTTCTGGAGTGACAATTGGGTCTAACGATACCAACGGTGTCATAATGGGAATTTCACTTTTTGCTGCTAGCTTGCTGCCTCATCTGCTGCGTTACCTCATATGATGTCTTTATTACCTTTTTTGTGTGCTTGGCATTTTATTATTGCAAGTTTTGTTGGCAACATCATAGCTGAAATTAGTTCCACGATCTGCTTCTAGTGGGAGAGAAGAAAATGTTCAGAAGCCTCTGATGTCTTATGCTGTATTATTTATTGACACTTGATGAAGGAGAACTAGAGACACTCTCAAAGTTCATCAGAAGTGCTTGAGTCGGTCTCACATTCTAACGAACTTGTGATGGTGGATATACTTTAAACCCCAAAATACTACACAAATACTATATGCCCCAGAATTATTAAAAGATAATGTCTTTACTCTTGGAGGTGTTACTGTCAGCACATTTTAGTCTGGGGACACAGATGTCTGTTTACGCAGATTGGAATGGCAACAACAAGCTATCTATTATGACTAGGAAGGCAGCAACAGGCCTCTTCGACCCTGGCCGCCACAGTGTTAAGATATGGTGGCACCTAGTCAAAGACAAATAATTAATACTGCCGAGGACCACAGGGCTTTACACATGACATTGTGTAACCTAAGGACAGAAAATATAACACATACTGTAAACACCGCGCTTGGGTCATCACAAATTTGCTTCAATCAAGTAGCTCAGCGATCTTATGATGTGTATATGTGGGCTGTTTTCTGTTTTTCTTTGCTTCTGGAATTTGGGCTCGAATGTATATTTCCCATTTTCCCGACTTCTTAAGCATCGGATTTGTGATTTCCGCTAGCCAGTAGGCAGTTGCTGCCTCTGCTTGAACATTTATTTGGAAATGTACACCCGAATTATCAATGTAAACTCCTTGTGGAGAGCACCAAATCTTTATTTTTAGTTGACACAACGCATCTCTCCCTAGCAAATTTACAGGTGTGTGTTCAGATACTAGGATTGGCAAAATGGTTTTGTCCTTACCAATTGATAGTTGAACTGCCTTCTATTTGCACCTCTAACATTGGATTGACATTAGCTGCTGTTGTCATTATGGCTAATTGGCCCTCCCCGATAGGATTCTCTGGGCATCCCTAGTACCCATGTTTAGGCCCACCCCCGGGATTGGCCGGACTGGCGTTCCCACTTCCTCTTGGTTGCTGTGCGTAAACATAAACAACAGGAGGAGCTTGTGGGGGTGGGGCAGGAAATTGGTGGTGGATTGGAGGAGCAGACGGCACAGCGACAGCAGGAGCAACAATTGCTCCACTCTGTGCAGATCAGGAAGTCTAGAGATCAGCCCTGCAAAGTCAAGAGTTTGCCATGCAATATATCGGCTCTGCTTCCCCTTAATTAGAATTGGATATTGACCTGGGTCAGTGTATCTTTCTGGTGGTTTTATAGCAGGCCTAAGTCTAAGGTCATAATTGCCTTTCTCTATGTTTGACCTCACTGCATCCCCTTCTTTAGCCTTAGCTGCAAAGGTTAGTTTCCCTCCCAGTACTTCCCTCTGTTCTACTTCCTGTCTCTCCCTTGACGGGCCTGCCTGTTCCTCAAACACTAGTCTTTCGCCTAAATGATGCATGTCTGCCTCACCTGATCCTCCCCCCGAGCAGGAATTATAATTTCTGTCTATCTCTTTCTCTAATTCCTGAATCTTAGTTCGCTTCATTTTTCTCCCTGGATCTACCCGACCTAAATCCAGCCAGTAGGACTCTCCTCCTTCTTTGCATGGCTGGTTTCTTTCGGCATAACAATCGAGCACTTGTGATTTTCTGAAGTTTACATTCTTCTTGAGGGTGCTGCAGGATTTGGGAATGGGCATATGGCTGGCCTCTAGGGCATCATTTATTTCAACTGTTCCAGAGATATCAACTGCTCCGGAAATCATGGGATAAATTCCGGTGTCTTTAGTCACATGCTTCGGTTTATCATAGGTTTTATCCTTTGTGTTTGATTGTTTGACGATGTGACTCTCCCTCAGTTTTTTCCGGTATTGGTTTCCTTCATCCTTGAACAGTTTAACTATCCCTAATTCTTTTTCTCGTTTCTGTTGTCGTTTATTACCTTTGTCTTTTGGTTTGTAGTCTTTAATTCGAAGCTCCATGGCTTCACACACACTCACATCAAACGTGCCTCCTTCTGGCCAGCAGGAGTCCAAACCTCTAGTGCGTTTTTTCCATTTCTTCTCTCTCTTTTCTGTATGTTGGGTTTTTAATGCCCAGGATCATCACTGGACTGAGACTCATTTTGCAATTTAAACTTACACTGGCTGATAAGACTTATCAATTGATCGTAGGTTAAAGCAAAGTCAAGATTTCAATTAGAAATAATACACGCAACCTAGAAGCAATCCTCTATTTTTATTCTTTAAGATGACTACTAGTACTGGCTGTAATGTGTTTATTAAATGTTTTCTTCAACAAGAAACCTGTTAGAAAATAGATGCAGCTTCAGTGTAACTTTTAGACCTTGGCAGCAGAATCCAATGAAATTGTTATTTAAGAACACAGCACCTTTAGGCAGCAAGGTTTAAGCACACAATAACAGTTGCACAGCTTACAAATCCCAACTTGATCAAAAATTCACTTTATCAAAACTCAGAATCATTTAAACACAAGAGAAAACATTCAACATGAACTTAACATCAGCTATATGCTTAAGGGGAGAGAAAGAAAAAGAGATCACTGCAGCTTACACACGACGGGCGGGGCTGTCTGAAACAGACTAAGAGTGTGGAAGGAGGGGAAATGACAGCAGCCCGATAAACAACTTCAGTATCACAACAGTATATAGAAACACTAACATCGACAGCTCGCCAAAAAATCCACCACACACACGGCCTATCACTAGACCTGTCCCTCTCTCCCTGTCCTCTCTGTCCTTCAACAAGGCACAGAGAGTCTCTTACTAGACTAAAGAACACGATAACGACTAAAGAACACTCAGAACAGATCAGAACAAACAGAAAATGCTCAACATATTAACTTATTTTAACAGAAATATCTGCAAAGCAACACAGCATATACAAGCAATAATTTATATAAACATCAGGATTATAGAGTATTTTAGAATGACAAACTCAGACTCTTGAAATTTTTACTCAACTCGTCCTGTGACAGAGGTCACACCACCAGCTAAGTGAATTTGATTCAGATTTTAACGCTTCATTCAGAACATCAATGCACATTTGAATTTTTGCACACTCTTACTGTAGTTCAGTAAGAGCACTCCTACAGCTTCTCAATCACTCTCAGCTTCTCAATCACTCTCAGCTTCTCAATCACTCTCAGCTTCTCATTTACTCTCAGCGGCCGCTCACTCACACACACTTTTAATCTCTTTCATGCGTCTCTGTTCTCAGACAACCATCATACACACCTGGCGCCCATGCACACTGTATACTCACACAGCAAAATCTGTAGTGTTGTTTTTTCAGTGTTAATAATTTTGAGTTGGTGGGTGTTGATTTTGGTGTTGTTTTAACACTTGCAGTGATAAAAAAGCTCTGCGAGCTTTGTCAATTAAGCGAGTTAATTGTTTACACCTGTGACTGAGTTACGTTCACTCCTGGCGGAGTTGATCACAACATCCGGTTTGGACGTGCGCAGCGCGCCTTTTTTACTCGACGCCGGTTGGAGAAAGGAGAAGACGGAAAAGAAAAAACTTGTGTGGGTTGTGTGGATTATGGCTTAAAGAAGGTAAGCACCGAATATATTTACGTCTACAGGATGGTAATCGATGTATGAAGTTGTGATAATAACATATCATGGGGTGTAAAGCAACTGAATTGTCATTGAAACTGGTTGAGCCAGGCCATTAAGTAAATTAACGTGTGCTGGCAACTAGTGACAAAGTTATCCAGTGGTAACTAATATCCGGCCAAATATCAAGTGCTAAGCTAAAATAAATGTTTTTAAATGTGTTAAGGTGACTTGAGGTCGATTAACTAACGTTAAGGTGAGTGTTTTATCAAACGTAAAACTGCGCAACAATGTGGGGGAGGGGGGGGTGGCGGCGGCGGCGTGGTGGTTTTGTTTAATCAGGCCGACATCACTCACTCGGCTATCGCTCAACACAAACACACAACCAAGTTACACATGGTATTCGTGTTCACACTCACTGAAAATATACCGTTTGAGTCAGGCAAGCCAAGGCAAGGCACATGCACCAGGCAGATGAGATGAGATTTAGGGCTCTTTGAAGGGAGTCGGATTTAAGGGCTCTGTTCTTTTCCAAGAGCCCTCTATTTATTGTTTAAGCTATATAGTCAATGTAAAGATGATGAGATGTGGCGATTCTAAACTAAATCAGTAAAGTAAAGAATTGAGTCAGAGCGGACATCTTGACAAATGCCCTGCTCCATTTTGGATGTTAAAACATTTTACACTTCACAAGAGACAATGTTTGTTTTGCTTGAGTAGGCTACTGTTTGTTGCATCAATTTCCCACAGGGACTACGCTCATCTCAGTCTCAAAAATTAAAACCTGATAAAGTCTGTTTAACAGTCACATTTCTCCACTTATTCTACAAGGTGCAGTCTAGACGTGGCAATGTTGCTCAAGGTGAAGTACCAGAATACCAAGAAGTACATCCGATTACTGTCAGGGTTCACGTTTTTGGATTTCATTGCTCAAGGTGAGTGGCCATCTTAAAGTTACCTTCATAACAAATAAACACAAGGATTTATGAATTTAGGATGGCTATTTTGGTTTTCAATTTAGGTATCAATTTTAGATCTGTTTTCATGGTTATCTTACAGTCAAATACAAGTTTGGGCTTCCTGATGCTACCGAACTTGATGCTTTTGATGAAACCAACACAGTAGTCGAGGAAGACATCTTTTCTGAACTGATAGAGGCCAGTCCGGATTTATGCCTGACAGTACGTGACAGAATTCCTGATGCAGGTAGGTACATTTCTCTGTTATCCATGAATCAATAATGCTTTATAATCTAACTGTATTCTTTTCTTCATCTCATATTTTAGTAGTTTTTTTTTTGTAACTTGATTCTGATCACATGAAATCTATTAACCCTTACTACCCAGCTCAGACACCGGAGCAAGACATCATTCTTGAGATACAGATTGATCCTGGTCCAAGTCCAACAACACAAGATGGAATTTCAGAGGAAGGTATACAGTATAAAATCAGTTGTAATCAATGTTCAAGCTTTTTCTGCTTCACAAATATCAGTTGAGATGTCATGTATCTGCCTTGACTACTACAACAAAGTAGATTATCAAAAATTATATTTAATAGAAAGATCTGTATCTAATTGCAAAAAACAGCTTTGTTTGACCAGTGTCTGGGAAACCACCAAATGCTAGATTTCAGGCATGTCACAGTTATGTTATTTCTTTTAGACTTTTCTCCTTTAGATCATTCCACATCCCTCACAGATACCAACACATCACTTTCTTCAAGTGACAATGACCACTCCAGTCGAATAGAACATGGGACTCCCATAGGCAGACGTACATCCAGCCAAGTCATACCCAGGCCAACCAGAGAGGTTTCTGAGTCAGAAGCTGCAAAAGAGGTACTGAAGGGCAGCAGATGTAATTGACATTGTTGATCATCAAGTGTCATACTAAATCAGTTTCTCATCAGAGTATTTGTGACATTTAGAATGATTAGGTTTTGCTAATAGCTCTGTACTTAGATAAGAAACAAGATTGCTTCATCACAAATCATATTGTGCTTGCATAATCAGCTAAACAATTGGTTTAGTTTTTTTTTTTTTTTGCTGAAATTGCTGATCCATTTTTGTGTAAGAAACCCTCCTGATCCAGTGGTTTTAACTTTTACTCTTAATCTTGTGGTATATTGTTAAAATGATGTTATCCTGAAAGACTGATTTGTACACTGAAAACTTTGTTTTCTCTCACATGAATAGATGGTAAAAAATGCCTTGCTTTGCAAACCTGGGGGTGAGGATGTCATCGAAGAGTACAAGGCAGAAAAGTCACTCACTCACCGCACCCGGAGACAGCTTGTCAACATATTGGCTAGCCATATGACTGAGAGCCATGGGTGAGTGCAAGTGAATTGTTAGATTGTAAAAATTATATTAAGAAAGATTATAATGGATTTTCAAAATACATTGCATTGAATTAACATAGCAAGTAGGTGACTGATTTGGAATGTTGTTTCTAAAGGAGGATGCCTTCCCGTAAACATAAGGAGAAGTATGCCCTGGGAATTATAACGCTCTTCCCTTTACTAAAGGATCCCTTTTCCCCAAAGGGCTATGTAAGTTGTGTGTTGTATGTGTTGTGTGTATGTAAAAAAAAGAGATTACTTCCAGAAAACACACCGGTTTTACGGACAGTGGTTTTGGGATTTTAATTCAAATGATTGCTGATGACAGTTTATCAAAATAGTGTTGACATTCTTAACTTCTGGTGTTTGTAAAAAATGATTGACACCACCTAAGTCTTAAAAAAAAAAAAGTTTAAACTTGAGTTACACTTTCAACTATTGCTACAAAGTTCCACTCTGCTCTGTCTTGCAATCGGTATGAGTTCAGTCAATAGGACACATGAATTAGAAAATGTCAAACCTATTTTAAAGTGATTATCCTTTTATTAATACTGTACTACTTTTCTTTTTGTAAAATCAATAAATGATGAGGCTTTTGTAATGATTTATAAATATCTTAACAGGAGCACTTCTATGATGCGGAGAAAGGCACTGGATATTTAGCATGGCGCCTTAAGACTATGTCCAGGAATACAGTAAAAAGACCAGCCAAGACAGCTACAGTGGCTCAAGCACAAGGACCAAAGCGCAGAAGACTGGCAGCCACTTTGCCTGAGCAACTTGATGGAGATGCCAGCAGGGAAGCCATATCATTTCTCATTCACTCTCAGGATGAAGCAAGTGTGTTTCAGAAGATGAAGATGACCTTTCAATATCGCCAAGACCTAGTGCATGACCCACAGAGAACCACAGATGTCTTTAAAACATTTCCACGTTTTTTAGATGTTAAAGGGCTGGTGAGTTGTCCATTTAATTTATTTACACTTATGGTTTTTTGCTTGAATGTAAGTACAATACTCTAACCTTTTTGAATTTTGTGTATTTATATGCTTATATGATCAACAGCTGAATCAAGACTTCCTTCTGCTGTTTGGAGCTGAAACAGCCTCCAAGATGCTTGAGAAGTGGGACACAACTTTCAGGCCCAAGGTTATCAATGAGGCCAGACACCTGACTCAGTCAGTTGAGGTGTGCCGACTTCTAAAAGCTGCTGAGAAACTGACAGAGAACGATGACACCAGTAAGCTAATTGACATGATTTGATTTTTATTTTATTAATATTTGTGCATTCTAACTTGATACTAATGTTTTGTTTCACCTAATTTACCTCCTGATAGCCTGGGACAGTGACATGGCTTCTCTGCTGCTCCTTCTCCATCTCCTACCACCCACAGCTGGACGGAAAAGGACCAAGATGAGCCCCAGTGATGCAGTGGACAAAATGTTGCACTTTCACAAGGTACGCATGTCTTTTTTTTTTTTTTTAATCCAGTTGCTGGTATTTCATATGCATTAACTCGATTTGAAATGACTTGGAAAGGCACAGTCAAACAAAAGGACTAGACTGAATGTCTTCACATTGACACTGACACACACACTTCGTCATGGCTTGTTACTGTAATGACTCAAATTTTCTGGTGTACAGATCCAAGTGAGCAGTTGAAAACTTTACAGTGTAAGGTGTTGATGTTATCTTTCTGTTTTCAGTCATGCTGCAGCTTGGATGAACACCTTCGGGGAAGAGATGGCAGACAACCATACATCCTTGCTGTTGGTCGAACCAGGAACAGGATTGACACTTTCTACATTGTTGTGGACAAACAGCTCATCCCCTGCCAAGCCACTAGCTCGTTGGGTGCGTTTGATGAACTGTTTAAATCCCACTACGTGTTCAACCTGTCATACGATGAGTGCCTGGGCCAGCTCTTCACCTTCGTGCAAACAACAGTCTACAATATTGATGTAGCAACAACAAATGAGTCTCCCAGAGTTCGTGAGTTGACCATTGACGTGTGACCATTTCAATGAACATTTTCATGCTTACAAAGTATTTGAAAGTAATGACAAAGATGTTGTTAAAGCAGATAGTCTTGTGATTTATAAGCCCTTTGACTTACAAAGTGCTTATGGTGGAGATGAGAGCCAATATATTGTGCCATTATTTTCTTTGTGAATGTTTAACTTGTGCCTGATCTTATTGTGCTGATCTTATTGTGCTAATTCATGTGGTGCTGGGAAGTTATTTATTTTTTTGAATAAAAAAAAGACATGTATGTATGTTTGAATGATGTTATTACTTGATCACTGTTGCTGGTCACACATTTAAACTTATGTAACTTTCTGTAGCCTAGCAGGTGACTACATTTCAGATTTGGTGACTTGTATGTTAGGCCAGTAAATGTATCGTAAAACAAAACGATGAATGTTAAACACACTAGAGAAAGGAAATAACATGCTTTTAGGGTTAAAAATATACTTTAATAAAAATAAAATAACACTGTACATGTTAAAATTAACACTCATAGTGAAAGGAAATAACACAATTTTAGTGTTAAAACCACACTTTAATGTGTCATAAAATAACACTGTGTATGTTAAATATTAACACTCAGAGTGAAAGGGAATAACACCATTTTGAGTTAAAAGTGCACTTATGTGGTGTCATAAAACAACACCAAGGGTGTCAAATTTTAACACTATTAAAGAGTTAAAATATTAACACTTTCCAAAGTGTAATTTTAACTCAAAATCCGTGAGAACTATATAAACTCAGAAAAAGTGTTAAAATTAACACTGTGGGAGTTGAATTAACACTCCCGATTTTGCTGTGCACTGTATATTTTTTCTTTATAAAAGATTTTTCATGATAATATTTTATAATTTTTATGGGAGTTACTAAATTTATTCTCCCTGTACCCACAGTCAATTTATTACGAATTATAATCTGGTTTTACTATAATTCCTCTTCCCCCGGGCCCAAAAGCTACTGCAGTACAAACCACACATTAACACAAAACAAAGACAAGGCAAAACACACAAAACCTAACCTTAGGCTCACTACTGTAATTTAGTTTCTGTAGGATCCCCTCTTAGGATCCCCCAAACACAGGTCAACACAACACAAAGTCTAACCTTAGACTTAACTTCTGTAGTTCAGTTTCTTTAGGATGCCCTCTTAGGATCCCCCGAACACAGGTCAACACAACACTCAACACAACACAAAGTCTAACCTTAGACTCAACTTCTGTAGTTCAGTTTCTGTAGGATCCCCTCTTAGGATCCCCCGAACACAGGTCAACACAACACTCAACACAACACAAAGTCTAACCTTAGACTCAACTTCTGTAGTTCAGTTTCTGTAGGATCCCCTCTTAGGATCCCCTGAACACAGATCAACACAACACTCAACACAACACAAAGTCTAACCTTAGACTCAACTTCTGTAGTTCAGTTTCTGTAGGATCCCCTCTTAGGATCCCCTGAACACAGATCAACACAACACTCAACACAACACAAAGTCTAACCTTGGACTTAACTTCTGTAGTTCAGTTTCTGTAGGATCCCCTCTTAGGATCCCCTGAACACAGATCAACACAACACAAAATCTAACCTTAGACTTAACTTCTGTAGTTCAGTTTCTGTAGGATCCCCTCTTAGGATCCCCTGAACACAGATCAACACAACATTCAACACAATACAAAGTCTAACCTTAGACTTAACTTCTGTAGTTCAGTTTCTGTAGGATCCCCTCTTAGGATCCCCTGAACACAGGTCAACACAACACAAAGCACAAAGCAGCCTCAAAGCAACAAAACACACATACTTCAACTCTTTAAATTCTCTCAGGTCCAATTCACAATTTTGACTTAAGTCCTAATTTGTTAAAACACACAAAAGGAAACCTCCTTTACTCTCCCTCTTAACTTCTTACCACCATGGGGGGCTTTTGCATGAGTGGGCTCGGATCAGCAGCTGTACATCCAACATCTAACTTTGGAATTTCTTTTTTGGAGAGAATGTTCGATACTACTTACTGCACTTAGGTCTGGGTGAGACTGCAATAAAGTGGCAAGAAATGTCTTACCTTTTATGACGGCCGTTTTACAGTGTCTCCCAGTCCAAGATGCAGCCAGCAGATCAGTTCTTCTCTTCAAATCCCATCCTTATCGCCAATTATATTGTAGAGAAAACCTTACAGAACACAATGAAATAACAACACAGAGACAGCTGCTTGCGAATCCGAACGAACCTTTACTTTTACTTTTCACAACCTTTTATACCCATTTTTACGTCATTCTTACATCAGTGTTACATAGTCAAATCACCAGATCTGGACACAAATGTCCTGTACTTTCTTATAAACATATCTCCGTGTTCTGAGTGTCACATGAATGTAATATTGTCTATGTGTTTCCCATGAGCCCGCATGGTGTGTGTGTGTGTGTGCTCGACTCCTTAATCTTGGTCAAGGCCAATCTGAAACAACAGACTGGCTGAATGTTATCTGGTGGCAGAGAAACATAATACTGAGAGAAACAATACTGTCCTAGCCATGTAATCTGTGTGTTTGTGCATTTTGTATGTCTATGTGTGCTATGTGTTTGTGCATTATAGGTGTGTATGTGTGTGCCTTTTATCAAAAGTCCATATGTGTCACGCAGAACACCACAATACCTGCCTGCCCCTTGTCGGATTTGTTTGCCTTTTTGATCTCCTGGTTTTGACCCTGTCTGTACCTTGGACTGACTAAACTGATTGATTTTTCCAATAAATTTGTCTGCCTCTGACTCGTGCTTTTGGGTTCTCCTTGTCAGTACCAGCTCCCTGACACTTATCCTCTCTACCTGTCCCTATACTCATGACCTCCTCATGGCTAATTTTTTGGCTCATCATCCATTTCAGCAATGGACTGGTTTATCTGCTGCTCGGAGGCTACAAAAAATCATGAAGTCATTTTTACTGTATAGCCTACAAAGAACAAGCGTTTTATCAATATTTGTATAATTTGCAAAGTCTATAAATATTTTAATTAACTTGCTAATTAAGTTGCTAATAATTAGGTCTATATCTCTCGTTACCAGTTGTCCTCTTAAAAAAAGTTCGGTAGCTTGGCATATTTGGCAGCATCCTCCTCTAATGCCTTTCTTTCTCCTCCCTGAAGATTCTTGCTATAATAGGGCTGACTATCGATAGCTATCTGAGAAACCTTATAGGAAAAGACAGGCCATATGAAGCTGTGGTGTCAGGCATAGCATGCAGAACATGTGTAAGAGAAGATAGACTAACGTGACAAAAGTAAATAATTTTTTCCTCAAACAGCCCAAAGTGAAAGTGAAGCAGCCCACCAGGAATTCTCCTGATTCTCTATGCAGGCCAGCCTTGCACTCTTACCTTACAGAGAGATATCAGACTGCTGTTGATGATGGTATCCAGTCAAGCCACTGCTATTTACTTTGTACATAAATAAGTTGTATGTCTAATTAGTACTTTAATGTCTATTTCTCCTCTGATTTCTTTTCTATATCCCCATGTCAATTTACACCAAGAGGCAAATCGACAAGTTTTAATTAACATATGGTTGAACAGGAGATGTCTGTAACTAGTAAAGAAGCAGTATGTAATACTCTCCAGCACATGGAAAGATCCACATAATTGTGTGTCCACTCTTCATGGTGCTACTGTGAGTGAGGCCACAGACACTCTGAATGTGTTACTCACTTTTTGTCCACCTGGAGTCACTGCCAGGCTTTTAAACAGCACCTATGGTATATATAAATATTTAGAAATCTGGCTTTATACAGCAGACTATTTCAAGATTCATATTTAATACATGAGTCCAAAATTAATAATTAAACTGGGTAAATTGTATACAATTAATGGTTATATGCCTTCCTTCAACTTCCTTCAAAGGTTGTGCCTTTGTGACTATATATATTCTGTATTGCTGTTGCTCTGCCATCAACTCTTCAGTAGTCAAACCCTTTTATATTATAGCACATTACATTTGATCAAAAATTCCATACAGATTTGGTTGGTTGGGCCTCCACTATACAGCAGAGGGGTACACGGCATTGACCTCCTTGTGAGTAGAATAGAATTCCATGTCTGTTGACAATACACGTCCCCACCACCCCCCTCTGTGAACCCGGCTGCTCTATTGCATCCCTCTCCAGAAATGCCCAAACAAACATAGCATCTAAAACAGAGAGCTGTATCTAGGACAGAAAGTTGTCCTGTCTATGGGGAACAAGGCAAAACCGATTCTTCTCTGCCGTGCAGCTGCAGCGTGTGTTCATAGCATCTCATAGTCTCCAGCAGGGCAGAGCAAAAGGCTAAACACTGGAGACTCCCACCGGGTTTCTGCCATACAGACCAGGACCTACAGTGCAGTCAAACACTTATTTAAAGTTAGAATAGCCCTGTCTATTTGATTCTAGTTATTTTAAAATCAGCCTTGACAGCCAGACAAACTCAAGAAAGAGAGGTCAATGTTTCTTTTTAAATCAATTCAATTATCAGTTTTATTTTATAGCACCAAATCATAACAGAAGACAAAGAAGCAGCAGCAATAATAATAACTACTGTATTACTAAGCACTTTAATATAAATCCGAATAGTAGATGACTAATAATAATAAGTAGTAATAATGATAGTAACAAATAGTATTCATACTGGACGTCACCAGGAGACGCCAACCATTTACCGATCTAGGTGTAGCCACAATCCATGAGAACCCACTGAAGTAAAGTTAGTGACATGTATTAATGGGACATGAATCTCAGATACACATATAGAAAGAGAAAGAAAGAGAAGAGCTCAGACTTCCCCCAGCAGTCTAGTCTTATAGCAGCATAACTGGGTGGGTGGAGCCTCCCTGAAGCCAGAGTTTATCGAAATCATTAACGCCAAGGCATAAGAAACCCGGCAGCTGCAGCGAGACAATGTCCCGATCAGAGGCCACCTCCTTTCATACAATCCAGTACCACCACCCCTTACTCTCAGCACTTAGTCCTCTTTCCCTTTTTTTGTATTTGTGTAATGACGTCATTCCCTCCTTTTCCTTTATATTTTTTTGCTATATTTTGTCAAGAAGAAAAGGGACAGGTTGACACATACACTGTACTGCACAGAAAATAGTTAAGTCCACTGAGAATAGCCTGTGCGCATACTAACTTCCACACCAAGTGCTTAAGCTGTAAAGACTGACAATTACACCTTGAGGTGGACGGCCAGTCCACGCCTTTACTTGAAAAGTTTACAAACTTTTATTTTGCAAACAGTGTCACAGCTCCTGTCAATCAAATTTATTCGTCTTTATAATATTTTGTCTCTTAACCGTTTATTATACTGTTCAGGACTCACCTGAGCCAGCCCTAAGTATAAGCTCTATAAAAAAGAAATGTCTTAAGCCTAATCTTAAATGTGGAGAGGTTGTCCTTTTTCTGGATACACCTGGAGGATATACCTGATTTTTGCAAAGCTACATAGGGGGAAAAGGGCAGTGCTTGAAATGTGTTTTATGTGGATGTGTGGACATATCCTGATCAAAGATAACTTCAAGATTCTTTAGCATGGAGCTGGAGGCCAGGGTGATCCCATCTAGTAAATATACTTAAATGTGAAGACACACAAAGTACACAGGTAGCCTTGCCTCTACATGTGTTAAAAGCCAGTATATTACGCCCATTGACCAAATGCATGTTTCCCTAACTTTTTACACTGCACCACCTTAATAAATATCAGCTCTCTGAGTACAAGCATGGCAACCAACATTAAAATATATAGCGTAGGCTGATGCTATTCATCAATGGACAGTTTACATAGGGGCCAGGTTGATATCTAATAAGAAGATGAATCACATTTTAGCTTGTAATAAATCATGTATGAATATTACTGCAGCATGGTGTTAAAATAAAATATTAGAGGAAATTATTAGTAGTAGTTTTTAAATGAACTTATTCAATTAGATCATATATATTGGGGAGAGTCACTAGAGCTAGCTGGTGTAACACCAAAAAGTGTACCATAGTTTGAGAACAGGTATGGCAAAGGCTGCTCCAAAATTCGTTTCTCCAGCAACAGACCCCTTATAAGCAATCCCCCAATTCATTTGTATCCATCTCATTTTAATTTGTGACAAAATGATCGCACATTTAACTCAGGTGACCAAAGTGTAACAAACCTAAGGGTGTCACAAGAGGAAAGCACTTACATAAAATATTCAACACTTTAAGATCTCTGCTATAACACCAAAACATATAGTTTACCATCTTCTTCTTCAGGCATCAAAAGAAAAACAGCTGTCTAATACCGTCATCTAAATTCATGTCATAATTACTACAAGAGGTAATGGTCACTTTGGCCTGAGACAATGCTGTAACAGTCCAGCCTTGTAGATACAGTAGGTGATATTTCTACACGTTTTCACACTTATTATTGTAATTCATTGTCATTTCATCAGTCATTGTAATTGTACAATATGTTTGTGTTGATTTGTCCTGTACACGTGACATCCATTGCACGTCTGTCCGTTCTGGGAGAGGGATCCCTCCTCTGTGGCTCTTCCTGAGGTTTCTTCCACCTTTTTTCCCTGTTAAAGGTTTTTTGTGGGCAAGTTTTTCCTCACTCGAACCGAGGGTCTAAGGACAGAGGGTGTCACTCCCTGTGCAGATTGTAAAGCCTCAGAGGAAAATGTACTTTGTGACTTTGGGCTATACAAATAAAACTGAATTGAATTAAATTATTATTCAATTACAAAAATCACTGGACACACAAACTATTTAAGTAAGTTTTCCTAAACATATAAAAATAAATGTTTAAACCGGTGATACTTTTTATATAATATAACACATATTCATTTGGCACTGCATAATATTACTGAACCAACTAAGTATATCACACAGCTTTTCAGACCCCCCCCAGTTTTTACTGTATGTACTGTATGCGGCTTTGTTGTGGCCATCCTGTTCATCTCTCTGCTTAGTGTTAGATAGTGTTAGACTGTCAAGACCCATTTGTCTTAACTGAAATCAAACAGTAGGAGTAGAGTTTTCATTCTGCATGAAGAGCCTGTCAAGAGAGATTACTGGAACCCAGACAAACTGAATTGTTTGAGCATCCGCCCCTTATGTGCTCAGTGAAGGAGAAGCTCATTAATAGGAGAACAGTTTTTTTTCGGCATAACTCATTTTGTTAGTTTATTTGTTCTACATGTAACAGGTATCCTGTCTTGTCATGCACCACACAGTCCTGATGCTGAGGCTATTGACCCCACACAGGCCCTGAAAAACAAGGTATTGTGTGTAGGGGGTGGACTCAACAAATTAAGTGGGACACAGCAAGAAACCACACGTGGGCCATTACAGAACCAGCTCCATCTGAGAGTGCTGGTGACTTGCATGGCAGTGGATCACAGTTTTATTTGGGACAGTTTCTTTAGTAAAGAGAAGTTTCAAAGAAAACACTTAACAGGGAGCTTTGTTCACTATCCAGACCACCCTGGACACAGAAAAATATGGTTCATTTGAGACTTGGATTAAATTTTTCTGATGCTTTCAGCACTGTTGATCCATCTGTCATCCAGAGAGATAGATAGATGTATAAATACCACAAAAGGGTGGTGTGAATGTTTTTTTAAATGTAAAAATGTGTAATGTATTTAATTTAAATTGTGCTTTCATAAAAGCACTTGTAGCATTTACCAGAAGTGACTAATTTGTGTCAGACATGTGAAGATTAAAAAAAAATCCTAATGCCCTACCAAAAGGTATCATGCACATCCCCGTCATCTACCTGCCACCACCTCTTTCATAGCAGGTCTTAATTTCTTTCTTTAAAAAAAAGAAGAAGGTATTTTTGGCTTTTTTCAAGCTTTATTTTTGACAGAGACAGCTGAAGACTAACAGAATTGTGGAAGGAGAGAAAGATGAGGAACGACATGCAGCAAAGAGCTGGAGGTTGGATTCGGGCCGCTGCTGAGCTTTCGTACATCGGGCGGATGCTCTATAGATCTTAATTTCTTGTAATGTGTTTATGTTGTATGTGTGTAAATGTTAATGCACTCTGTGGAAACAAACTGCCCTCATTGGGGCAATAAAGACAATTGTAGGTCACAGCAGTTAAACAATGTGGCCAAATAGGCTAAAGGCTTGATGCCTGGTTTCCCTACCAGTCAGTCAGAATTGCAGAAGGATGAGAGCTGGTGTCTTCATGAATCTTCAACCAAGTCCAGCTGACCCAGACTGAACTCTTCTCGAAGGTCTGTGTGCTGGACCCTACCACACCGCTTCATGAAGCCTTGACATTAAATATCTTTATCTGTCTTTAAAATGATCTTAAAGAATGATGAAAACTGAAAATGTTTAGGCAGAAAATAAACTCATTGTGAGATGGAACATGATAAACAAAATGTATGAAAGGAGCAAAAGTAAAAATTTGTATTCTCAAAATAAATAAATAAATAGTTAAGCTAGTCGATTTTAAAATGTTTTGTTCTGTTGTTATTTATTGGTAAATGTAGGATAGTTATTATTTTTATTATTATATACTGTATAATTATTAATTATGATCCCAGTGACCCCATACTACAGGCTGCACAGCATGGTGGTTACATAACCTAATTATCTCAAAGCACAATAAAAACAAACCATTACATGTAGACTATGGATATGACCTGAAAAAGGGAACTTTAGTCAGAATCCAAAATCCAGACATCAGCATAAAAGCTTTCCACAGACGACAGAGCACTGTTGGGTACAACTAAACATTGACCCGGTTATCTTCCATGTCCCTCCCACATCATGCTTAGTTTGACTGACAACAAGCTTCATCTCATTATGTGAGGATTCATGACTGAAACTCTCTCTGTCCGACTTTAATACATTTCTACGACTAAACCTGACACTGAACACCTTTTGATTTGAACAGATTTTTAATATAACTTAAGGACTACATATCCCGAGAAGCTTTGACAGCGCTTTGAAATGAAAAGGTCGTGAGAGGTGTGGTATTGTCCTGTAAGAAGACCCTCCTCCTCGGATTGGGCACATAACAATCAAAGTGACCTTATAAAGACCTGACAGTGAACGATTCACTCACGTCTTCCTCCTCCTCACCGCACACTCGTCCACTCTCACTGACGCGCTGAGGTTCAGCTGCTGACTGGACACGTTAACAGGACGCAGACATGGGACAAGATGCAAGACCCAACTGGGACAGCCCCATGCAGTTTGTGCTGGCATGTGTATCATATGCAGTTGGACTGGGAAACGTGTGGCGGTTTCCATATCTCTGTCAAATGCACGGTGGAGGTAAGTCACTGATACCTGTCTGCAGAGCACACATGCTGAATAATGAAAAGTTTAGATCATGATATATGTTGCATATCATATGTTTGTTTGATTGTTAATAATATACAGTGTCATCCTTGTTTAAACTTCTCACTCTCTTTTGATTTCAATAATAAAAAATAAAATAAATGAGGGATTGATACAGAAAGAGTTCTTCTGATTCAGGGTAGCATATTACCTCCAGTTTATTGACTTGTTTTCTATAATGTGACTCATGCAGGCTGTGCGGCCTGGCGGTAAATGTCCTTTATCACACTGAATGAGTTATTGTTAAACAGTCAGTTGTCCCAAAGTTGAAAGTAGCAATAAACTAATTGCAGGTCATAAACCAGGAAGTCATCCTGTGAATGAATTAGTAGAGATTTATGTCGCCTATCTACAGACTTTACACTAACTGCTGCTGTGGTCACATGATGTTTCTTAGGTGTAGCTAACTACTTGTTGATCATAAACCTTTTATTCTTTGTGTTTGCGTCAGGTGTATTTACTTTTATTTAAGATGTTAGGATTGGGGGGAGGTGTTTAGCTCAGTTAGGCTCAGTCCTTGCTGCGAAAGCCCAGGGTTCCCCCAGGTAATCTACAAGTAAGAATAAATGAATATTCTTATGAAACGGGTCCAGAAGTGAACATTATGAGACCTGCTATGCCTTTATGGGTCCTATGCATGGATCACTGAACAATGAGCACACGTCTACTTTAATTATGGTCCAGGACATCTAAGTTCTAAGCAGCAAACCAGTGGAGATATGTGACAGGCTGCTCTCACGGATGAATGGGGACAACAAAAACTCCAAAATATTAAGTTTTATTTGAAACTTATTCTTTCTGCACAGAAAGTGAAAGTGAACAACAGCAATTCTCTGTTTTTTGTTCTAATTGTTGAGATTTAAGGAGATCTCACCAATCAACAAATAATCAATAATAACATATAATAAAACATTTATAAAGCATTACACAGCAAGACGGACCGGATATGGATATTGGAACACTTTTTTGGTTCATAATAAGTGTGTAAACATGTAATAAATTATAAACATAAACTGTAAATGTAATATGGAAGGACATTATGAAGTTGCAACGGTTGTTTGTAAAACTGTAAATAGATCATAAATGCTTTCCAAAGCATACCATAAATATTATTTTAGTGACCATAATAAAGTTGCAGTAGTTATCAAGACTTATGTAATACTATCATAACCATGATTTTGACACTTGTCATGAACATGAGGGAGTCTTTATGAATGATTATGCCCACTGCCATTAAATGTCAGCCTTTAAATGATGTTTCAATGAAAACTTTGTTTAAGATGTTTTTGCTATGACAACATAAACGTGCCATAGCAGGTCCAGTTATCAAACTCAAAGAAACTGTTTAGCTTTATGTGTTAACAATGCAGTAAACTCTCATATGTGATCCGATTTGACATTGAAACAAATGAACTTTTATTGAGTGTGCCTGAAAGTGCACACTATATGTTATCCACCGCGCTTATTGAGTGTGCCTGAAAGCGCACACTATATGTTATCCACCGCGCTTATTATTATTGAGTGTGCCTGAAAGTGCACACTATATGTTATCCACCGCGCTTATTGAGTGTGCCTGAAAGCGCACACTATATGTTATCCACCGCGCTTATTCTTCTTCTTATTATTATTATTGAGTGTGCCTGAAAGTGCACACTATATGTTATCCACCGCGCTTATTATTATTATTGAGTGTGCCTGAAAGTGCACACTGTATGTTATCCACCGTGCTTATTATTATTGGTGTGGGTGCCTGAAGGGCACACTATTGTTATCCTACATCTTTATTATTAGTGACGAGTGCCTACGACACTCGTCAACTATTGTTCTTCTGCGTGTTTCTTGGCATTATTAGTGACGAGTGCCTGCGACACTCGTCAACTACTCACAGAGCTAGCAAGCTCTGGCTATTGTTCTTCTGTGTGTTTCTTGGCATTATTATTATTGAGTGTGCCTGAAAGCGCACACTATATGTTATCCACCGCGCTTATTCTTCTTCTTATTATTATTATTGAGTGTGCCTGAAAGTGCACACTATATGTTATCCACCGCGCTTATTATTATTATTGGTGTGGGTGCCTGAAGGGCTCCCACACTATTGTTATCCTACATCTTTATTATTGGTGTGGGTGCCTGAAGGGCTCCCACACTATTGTTATCCTACATCTTTATTATTATTTTTCTTCTTCCGTACATTTTTTGGCCTCTAACTACTCCTACAAATTTTGTCCTACAAAAATAAAAATTATACCACTAGATTCAGCTCATTCATGCCACAGCTGCTATTACTTTTCTACATTCTACTATTAATATTCTACAAATTATTCAACTTTTTCTGCAAATAATTTCCTATTTAAAATGCATTACACAAACTTCAAATCATTCTACAAAACTTCTACAAACATTCTACAATTTCAACAACTTGTACTACTACTACAGACTTCATTCAAATTTCAAATTCTACACAAACTCTTCAATCATTAAACTCGTATTTAACTTTTTTCAAAATCTTTTACCGTTTTTAAACTATCAAGGCTCAAAGTTCAGCAGGTTTTAGTCAAATTTCTGGGTTTATAATGGGTGTGTATGTAGTTTCCTAGAGTGATGACATCATCAGCTAGAGTGAGGAGCAGGGAGAAAAATCTGTGAAAAAATAAAACGTATTTCACTACCGTGGGCTCAAATGCTCCACTACAGACACCAAGTATACATAAAACGTAGGAAAATTCGAGGTAATCGCACTGATACCACTGTTGTAGCTGTCGCTCGTATAGTTTTGGGTCCCTACACGTTGATTGATCGACTACTCCCATCCACAGCCTCATTCACTCCCATGGTTTTTGAAGCAGAGAATTTACCGGAAGGAGCAGGGCGCACCTGTGCTTGCTCTGACTCTCGAGGCCAAAGTTTATACAATTTTCACCTGAAACTTGGCACAGACATTATACACACGATGAGCATTCTTCTGGTCATTTAGATTTTGGTTTCGAGGCATACCTTGAGGGTTTTTTTGGCCCTCTTTGAGGGGGATCATTCAGACATATACTGTGCATTTCAGTGAGACATACATGCTGCATGGAACACCTGTGTCTAATTAATGAGACCTGCAGCTCACCCAGGTTGCTTGGCAACCTCACCCTGCTTGAGGAGGAGGGGGGAGGGGTCAGCAGACAAGCCGAGCGACAGCCATTTTTGTAGTTCTTGGCACTTCATTTGAACTTGTCTGTGTAAAATGTGTGCACACACACACACACACACACACAGTAACACACACACACACAGATATTGTACTATTATTTTACTCAATTCTACTATTAATATTCTACAAATTATTCAACTTTTTCTACAAATATTTTACCATTTCAAATCCATCATACAAACTTCAAATCTTTATACAGACCTACAATTTAAATGACTTCTACTTTACTACAGACTTAATTCAAACTACACATTTTAACAGGATCTTGTACTATTACACTTTTAATCTTATTTTTTTTAGATTCAACTCATTTAGAACATTTCTACAGACACAAGCATGCACACACACACACACACACACACACACACACACACGCACACACAGACACACGCACACACACACAAAGATACTGAACAGACGCTCAGTAAACAGATCGACATCATTGTGTTCAAACAATAAAAATCTGCTAATCTACAAAAATACAGGCTGAGCTGCACACCTTGACAGGTGAGCTCACCCTGGTTGCGTGGTAACCTCAAGCATGCCTTTGACTAACTTTATTGAAGTCTGTGTATGATATCAGACTATCAAGACTACATTTTTAATGTCGGCCATTTTATCCTTGTCTCTCACAAACACAAACACATAGATAGAGAGACAGACACACCACACACAGGCAGACAGACAGGCAGATGCAAACACACACACAAACAGAACAAGCACACACACAGTTTTTCAAAATAAGAGTCCCTTAAAAATAAGAGCCCAGTAAGAAGGCAATGATGACACAGCTTGTTGTATGAATACAGGATTTTCTCTTCGAGGGACTTCATTTGAAACTTTTGTGTCAGAGGGTCAGAGGGAGAGGGACTGAGCATGCACAGCTGTCACAAGCATGCACACACACACTAATATTTTACTAAATTCTACTATTAATATTCTACAAATTATTCAACTTTATCTACAAATATTTTCCATTTCAAATCCATTATACAAACTCCAAATCTTTATACAGACCTACAATTTAAACTACCTCTTCTTCTACTACAGAGTTCAGTCAAACTACACAGTTCACCAAGATCTTGTACTTTAACTATTACTCTCTACAATTCTACCTTTTCATCTAAATTTCTACAGTGTTACACAGCATTGTATCACTTCATACTATTCTACTCTTTTCAACCAATTTCAACATTTTTAAGATATATCTCTTATGGCCTTTTTAAACTTTATAGTATAGAGACAGCTGAAGAGTAACAGGAATGTGAGGGGGAGAGAGAGTGTAAGAGACAGGGAAAAGACATGCAGAAAAAGGGCAGCAGGTGCGCCGCTGGGGCCGGCGGCGGCAGAGGGCACCCACACCGCACTTTCCGCAGGAAATGCAGTTTTCTAGTTATTTTTCTTCTTCCGTACGTTTTTTGGCCTCTAACTACTCCTACAAATTTTGTCCTACAAAAATAAAAATTATACCACTAGATTCAGCTCATTCATGCCACAGCTGCTATTACTTTTCTACATTCTACTATTAATATTCTACAAATTATTCAACTTTTTCTGCAAATAATTTCCTATTTAAAATGCATTACACAAACTTCAAATCATTCTACAAAACTTCTACAAACATTCTACAATTTCAACAACTTGTACTACTACTACAGACTTCATTCAAATTTCAAATTCTACACAAACTCTTCAATCATTAAACTCGTATTTAACTTTTTTCAAAATCTTTTACCGTTTTTAAACTATCAAGGCTCAAAGTTCAGCAGGTTTTAGTCAAATTTCTGGGTTTATAATGGGTGTGTATGTAGTTTCCTAGAGTGATGACATCATCAGCTAGAGTGAGGAGCAGGGAGAAAAATCTGTGAAAAAATAAAACGTATTTCACTACCGTGGGCTCAAATGCTCCACTACAGACACCAAGTATACATAAAACGTAGGAAAATTCGAGGTAATCGCACTGATACCACTGTTGTAGCTGTCGCTCGTATAGTTTTGGGTCCCTACACGTTGATTGATCGACTACTCCCATCCACAGCCTCATTCACTCCCATGGTTTTTGAAGCAGAGAATTTACCGGAAGGAGCAGGGCGCACCTGTGCTTGCTCTGACTCTCGAGGCCAAAGTTTATGCAATTTTCACCTGAAACTTGGCACAGACATTATACACACGATGAGCATTCTTCTGGTCATTTAGATTTTGGTTTCGAGGCATACCTTGAGGGTTTTTTTGGCCCTCTTTGAGGGGGATCATTCAGACATATACTGTGCATTTCAGTGAGACATACATGCTGCATGGAACACCTGTGTCTAATTAATGAGACCTGCAGCTCACCCAGGTTGCTTGGCAACCTCACCCTGCTTGAGGAGGAGGGGGGAGGGGTCAGCAGACAAGCCGAGCGACAGCCATTTTTGTAGTTCTTGGCACTTCATTTGAACTTGTCTGTGTAAAATGTGCGCACACACACACACACACACACACACACAGTAACACACACACACACACACAGATATTGTACTATTATTTTACTCAATTCTACTATTAATATTCTACAAATTATTCAACTTTTTCTACAAATATTTTACCATTTCAAATCCATCATACAAACTTCAAATCTTTATACAGACCTACAATTTAAATGACTTCTACTTTACTACAGACTTAATTCAAACTACACATTTTAACAGGATCTTGTACTATTACACTTTTAATCTTATTTTTTTTAGATTCAACTCATTTAGAACATTTCTACAGACACAAGCATGCACACACACACAAACACACACACACACACACACACACACACACACACACACACACACACACACACACAAAGACACTGAACAGACGCTCAGTAAACAGATCGACATCATTGTGTTCAAACAATAAAAATCTGCTAATCTACAAAAATACAGGCTGAGCTGCACACCTTGACAGGTGAGCTCACCCTGGTTGCTTGGTAACCTCAAGCATGCCTTTGACTAACTTTATTGAAGTCTGTGTATGATATCAGACTATCAAGACTACATTTTTAATGTCGGCCATTTTATCCTTGTCTCTCACAAACACAAACACATAGATAGAGAGACAGACACACCACACACAGGCAGACAGACAGGCAGATGCAAACACACACACAAACAGAACAAGCACACACACAGTTTTTCAAAATAAGAGTCCCTTAAAAATAAGAGCCCAGTAAGAAGGCAATGATGACACAGCTTGTTGTATTAATACAGGATTTTCTCTTCGAGGGACTTCATTTCAAACTTTTGTGTCAGAGGGTCAGAGGGAGAGGGACTGAGCATGCACAGCTGTCACAAGCATGCACACACACACTATATTTTACTAAATTCTACTATTAATATTCTACAAATTATTCAACTTTTTCTACAAATATTTTCTATTTCAAATCCATTATACAAACTCCAAATCTTTATACAGACCTACAATTTAAACTACCTCTTCTTCTACTACAGAGTTCAGTCAAACTACACAGTTCACCAAGATCTTGTACTTTAACTATTACTCTCTACAATTCTACCTTTTCATCTAAATTCCGGGAATCGTGTGCTATGTCTTTTCTAAGAGATTCGCGTGTTTTTCGCGAATTTATTCGCGAAAAACTGAGAAAAAATTCCCATAAAGAATGAATGGGGAGGCCCGAAGAAAAATAAATTTCAACAGACATTGTAAACAGTGAACAGCTCTGGCATACTTTCACCGAGAGACTTCATTTAAAATTTTAAACGGAGGTATGCTTGCCTTCTCTTCATGGATTCACTACACTCATCGACAGCTTTTACCGTTTTTAAACTATCAAGGCTCAAAGTTGAGCAGGTTTTTAGTCAAATTTCTGAGTTTATAATGGGTGTGTATGTGGCGGAATGTTTTTGCTAGAGTGGATGACATCATCAGCTAGAGTGAGGAGCAGGGAGAAAAATCTGTGAAAAAATAAAACGTATTTCACTACCGTGGGCTCAAATGCCCCACTACAGACACGATGTATACATAAAACGTAGGAAAATTCGAGGTAATCGCACTGATACCACTGTTGTAGCTGTCGCTCGTATAGTTTTGGGTCCCTACACGTTAATTGATCGACTACTCCCATCCACAGCCTCATTCACTCCCATGGTTTTTGAAGCAGAGAATTTACCGGAAGGAGCAGGGCGCACCTGTGCTTGCTCTGACTCTCGAGGCCAAAGTTTATACAATTTTCACCTGAAACTTGGCACAGACATTATACACACGATGAGCATTCTTCTGGTCATTTAGATTTTGGTTTCGAGGCATACCTTGAGGGTTTTTTGGACCCTCTTCCAGGGGGATCATTCAGACATATACTGTGCATTTCAGTGAGACATACATGCTGCATGAACACCTGTGTCTAATTAATGAGACCTGCAGCTCACCCAGGTTGCTTGGCAACCTCACCCTGCTTGAGGAGGAGGGGGGTAGGGGTCAGCAGACAAGCCGAGCGACAGCCATTTTTGTAGTTCTTGGCACTTCATTTGAACTTGTCTGTGTAAAATGTGCGCACACACACACACACACACACACACACACACACACACACACACACAAAGACAGTAACACACACACACACACACACACACACAGTAACACACACACACACACAGTAACACACACACAGACAGTAACACACACACACACACACACACACACACACACACAGTAACACACACACACACACACACACACACAGACAGTAACACACACACACACACACACATATGTATATATATATGTGTGTGTTATTGCCGTTGAAAGGAGACAGAGAGGAGATACACACACACACAGGTAACGACAGCGGGGAGCTAAGTTACTAGCACGGCTAACACACAGACGAGGTGCGTTTACTGACCGTCGGAATGCTGTGACATGTTCATGAACATGGGAAAAATGGAACTTTACCGAATATACAACAAAACTAAACAGTATTTCTCACAGGAACAATTTAACCTTGATTAAACAACATGGGCTTTCTAACAGTGTGTGTGTATATATATCTGTGTGTGTGTGTGTGTGTGTGTGTATGTACACGTTAGTGCTCTTTATTCAGAAAACCCTCATGCGTCGCGTCATTACTGTTAGCCACTAATATATGCCTGTTAGTTCTGCCTGTTAGTGGCGCCACCATTATTGTTAGCCACTAAGAATGAAATACATTATAATTGCTAACTTGGTAATGCTAACATGCGCTGGTGCAGGATTAACAGGATCTTGTACTATTACACTTTTATTCTTTTTTTTTTAGATTCAACTCATTTAGAACATTTCTACAGACACAAGCATGCACACACACACACACACAGACAGACACACACACAGACACACGCACACACAGACACTGAACAGACTCTCAGTAAACAGATCGACATCATTGTGTTCAAACAATCAAAATCTGCTGATCTACGATCAATACAGGCTGAGCTGCACACCTGGACAGTTGAGCTCACCCTGGTTGCTTGGCAACCTCAAGCATGCCTTTGACTAACTTTATTGAAATCTGTGTATGATATCAGACTATCAAGAATACATTTTTAATGTCGGCCATTTTATCCTTGTCTCTCACAAACACAAACACATAGATAGAGAGACAGACACGCACACACACAGACACGCAGACACGCACACACAAACACACACAGACACACACAGACACACTGAACAGACGCTCAGTAAACAGATCGACATCATCGTGTTGAAACAATAAAACAGGCGGAACTGCACACCTGGACAGGTGAGTCTCAGGACAGTCTCAGGACAGTCTCTACAATCCTTTTACACTTTAAACTTCTCCCTTCTACTTGGCAACCTCAGCCTGCTTGAGGAGCAGAGGGGGGAGGGGCCAGCAGACAAGCCGAGTGCCAGCCATTTTTGTAGTTTTTGGCACTTCATTTGAACTCGTCTGTGTAAAATGTGCGCGCACACACACACACACACACACACACACACACACACACACACACACACACACACTTTTAGGCTGTAAAGACATGCTATTTGCAAACATTAGCGACCAATGCTAAAATTAGTGCTAATTAACATTAGCCACTAGGAATTAAATACATGTTGATTATTAACATGGTAATGCTAACATGCTAGTGCTAACTGCTAGCGCATCAGTGTTAACATGCTAATGCTGACATGCTAATGCTAACTGCTAGCGCATCAGTGTAACATGCTAATGCTAACATGTTAATGCTAACATGCTAATGCTAACATGCTAATGTTAACTGCTAGCGCATCAATGTTAACATGCGCATGTTAACATGCTAATGCTAACATGCTAATGCTAACATGCTAATGTTAACTGCTAGCGCATCTGTGTTAACATGTGCATGCTAACATGCTAATGTTAACATGCGCATGCTAACATGCTAATGTTAACATGCGCATGCTAACATGCTAATGTTAACATGCTAATGTTGTGAATTAACATTAGCCACTAGGAATTAAATACATGTTAATTACTAACATGCTAACGTCAACATGCTAATGTTAATTACTAACACGTCAGCGCATCAGCCATAGACATATATACATAGACGCCGCATTGAGCGCTGAATCGTACGTTAACGTCGCCGCCATATTGGATCGGGCCAGTAAACTAATACAAGGAAATGGACTGAACTTCATAAAGCGCCTTTCTACAAAGTTCTTTAAGTTAATGTCTCTTATACACCCATTCACACACACACACTAATATATCTGGGAAACAAACAGGCACCAAAAACAACGTATGTAACTTTTAAAGTGATGATTATAAATGTTTACTCCTTTATGTAAGCACCAAACCAACGTATGTATCTTTCTAATGAGTGTTTACAGCTACTAATGTGTGTAACACTGTTACTGTGATGATAAATATTGAAATATTTGTATTTAACATTTAATCAGTGTCTATAATAACCAGATCCTGAAATGTAGATGTGACATGAGGGTTTTCTGAATAAAGAGCAGTAACGTGTACATTACACGTGAACATATATACATACATATAGTACACACACACACACACACATATGTATGGGGTGCCGTTTGTAAAGCGTCTCGCTCTGAAAATAACAGCAACATTTTGTCACATTTAGCTAAAAACGATGTTTAAAAAACTGGTTTGAATTTTTGAGAGTCACTTTTTTGCACATTTAGAACAATATTTGTGAACTTAGAGATATTTTAAATATTTAAATCCAAATGTTAAATGTAAGATCTAAATGCTAAATATAAATATAAATGTTAAATATAAACCTAAATGTTAAATATAAATGTAAATGTTAAATATATACCTAAATATAAATGTTGAAGCTAAATGTTAAATATATATCTAAATGTTAAATATAAATATAAATATAAATGTTAAAGCTAAATGTTAAATATATATCTAAATGTTAAATATAAATCTAAATCTAAATGTTAAATCTAAATGTTAAATATATATCTAAATGTTAAATATAAATCTAAATCTAAATGTTGAAGCTAAATGTTTCGGGTGAAACTAAATATTTAGCTAAAATGCAAATTCCAATGACGTAACCGGAAGTGCCAAAATAAAAGCTCGAGAAGGTCAGAGCGTCTTTATAGTGGCAAATAATGAATAAAACCGATCTTATCCGGGAAAATGGACTCTTGGACTTGGATTATCGTGATAATAACTACCAAGATGAACAAACACGTTTGGAGAAACTTTATTTGAAGAGTACTTTGAGTTTTTAGTGTCACTATTATGAAGGGTGCGGGACTTATAACCTGTAGCCACTATGGCCAGTCACAAGGGGGCTCACTGTGACTTGACTCATTTATTTACATGTTTGCAGAGGTATGTCCGACCGTAGTGTTTACCGGGGTTGTTACGACCGCTGGCCTGTGTTATTGTTTGTGTTCGCCTTCTTTTTCTCCTCTCCTCCTCCCCTCTAGGTTCTGCCCCTTTTCCTTTGCGCACTGATGACTGATCTGGGTTACCTGTGGCCACTTAAGCGGGTGGGGCATATATAGGCAGAAGGTGGAGCCCCCTCTCTCTCTCATCCTGCGGTCGGTCTGTGTGGCAGAGACCGGGTGGGGTTGGTCCTCAGTTATCTCGTTCTCTTCTTTATTTTACAAATAAACCTATTTTGCTGGTGACCTTGTTTATCGTTTTCTGTCAGGACTCCCGGTTATTTAATTCTATGTTACTCCCTCATCCCCTGGCCCAACTGGGGACGTAACAGGGGTGAACGCGGGCGGGTGTAGACGATCCTACACCGCGAAAATGACAGATCAGTCAAAGTGTTAGTTAGTTATTATCACGATAATCCATGTCCAAGAGTCCATTTCCCCGGATAAGATGGGTTTTATTCGTTATGTGCCACTATAAAGACGCTCTGACCTTCTCGAGCTTTTATTTTGGCACTTCCGGTTACGTCATTGGAATTTGCATTTTAGCTAAATATTTAGTTTCACCCGAAACATTTAGCTTCAACATTTAGATTTAGATTTATATTTAACATTTAGATATATAGTTAACATTTAGCTTTAACATTTAGATTTAGATTTAACATTTAGATATATATTTAACATTTAGCTTTAACATTTATATTTATATTTAACATTTAGATATATATTTAACATTTAGCTTCAACATTTATATTTAGGTATATATTTAACATTTACATTTATATTTAACATTTAGGTTTATATTTAACATTTATATTTATATTTAGCATTTAGATCTTACATTTAACATTTGGATTTAAATATTTAAAATATCTCAAAGTTCACAAATATTGTTCTAAATGTGCAAAAAAGTGACTCTCAAAAATTCAAACCAGTTTTTTAAACATCGTTTTTAGCTAAATGTGACAAAATGTTGCTGTTATTTTCAGAGCGAGACGCTTTACAAACGGCACCCCATACATATATATATATATATATATATATGTGTGTGTGTGTGTGTGTGTGTGTGTGTGTGTGTGTGTATATATTTCTATGTGTGTGTGTGTGTGTGTGTGTGTGTGTATGTATGTACATGTTAGTGCTCTTTATTCAGAAAACCCTCATGCGTCGTGTCATTACTGTTAGCCACTAATATATGCCTGTTAGTTCTGCCTGTTAGTGGCGCCACCATTATTGTTAGCCACTAAGAATGAAATACATTATAATTGCCAACTTGGTAATGCTAACATGCGCTGGTGCACTAGCAATTAGCATTACAGAGAGACAGATAGGAAAATCCTTCTCTCTTGGAGAGAGATAGACAGACTTGCCTGTATGCCTCTATGCTCTTTGTATGTCATCACCAAGCTGCTCTCGCATTTCATGGCCTGATTTGACATTTAATAACTTTGATTGGAGGACAGTTACAGAACGAATCCGATTGGATGTTTGTGTTTTGGCTCCATTTATATACTGTGCTCCGACATGCTAATGCTAACATGTTAATGCTAACATGTTAATGCTAACTGCTAGCGCATCAGTGTTAACATGCTAATGCTAACATGCTAATGCTAACATGCTAATGCTAACTGCTAGCGCCTCAGTGTTAACATGTGCATGCTAACATGCTAATGCTAAAATGCTAATGCTAACATGCTAATGTTAACATGCTAATGTTAACATGCTAATGCTAACTGCTAGCGCATCAGTGTTAACATGCTAATGCTAACATGCTAATGCTAACATGCTAATGCTAACATGCTAATGCTAACTGCTAACGCATCAGTGTTAACATGCTAATGATAACATGTTAATGCTAACATGCTAATGCTAACATGCTAATGCTTACTGCTAGCGCATCAGTGTTAACATGCGCATGCTAACATGCTAGTGCTAACAGAACCCCAGCAACAGCCCACTCGTCACTCTCAAAATTTCTTTTCTAGTACTGAATTTGCTAAGCAGTGTCAGTAATAGTCAAGCACACTCAAAATTTCTTTAAGAAATTTTCTAGTTAACATTATTAATTGTAAATTTGATGTTTGTTAAAAGAACTTTTAACTTTAATAAATTACCATAGATCTTTTTAATATATAATTCTACAAAGTTACATTATAGTGGGTATAATTTTGGGCTTTGGGAATTATATACCTTTGTAATTAGGCCTAAATTCTTTTACATGGACATTCACTAGCAAAGCTGACACCATCAACAAGATATGTTGAAATGATTCATTCATAAAACTAAAAGAGTGAAGTGTGAACTCCTGTACGTCTTCTGTTTGCTGTGTTGTGGTAAGGCTTCAGTGGGGGATCAACCATAGCACCCAGTATGATGGACCCTCCAGTTACTTAGGACAAATGGAGCAGATCTGAGATCTTTGAGATCTGAACCATCTGATCCACTTCCAAAGACAAATAACCATGATATGTACTGTTCAGGGATACTATCGTGGGAGACTGAGGAGACAGTTTTGATTTGGTTTTGGTTCACTTTAATTAGAATACCATGGTCATCTGACTAGTATGATGACTAAGAAATGCAGGTGTGACAAAGTGGGTCAAAGTAAAGAGAAAGCTGTGAATTCTGAGCAATTATAAAATAATAAAATAAAGTGTTTAAACAACTTGGGGATGCTGTATCTGGAGTGGATAGTGTGGACATACAGCAAGTCAGTGGTAAGAAGAAGGCAGAAAGAAAAGATGTACTCTGAGTAGTGAAGTTATTTGAAGATGGTTGGATTTAAGGCCCAGAGCTTCAGTTGGGAGTTTAGAGAAAAAGCGAATTCTGCTAAGGTCAGCTTGATGGCATGTGTGTTATTGTCATGGTTACGAGATCTAACAATGAGAAGGTTATGTTGTACATGTTGCATGTGTTGGTCATGAAAATAGGGCCTGTAAGACACTCAGGATTTAAAGGTTGATATAAGTTCACTAGTGCAGAATATAAAGAAACCAGCATTGGTGGTTATATGCAAGAGTGGCTAAGCCACTGAACTTCTGAAATGAAAAACAGAAAAGAGAGACAGCAATGACGACAGAATGACCAGGAACATGAGCTGCTCAGTGGTGTGTAATGGACAGCCATGTTGGGCAGTGCATGATGAATGCGGTGTTGAAAAGACTTGTTGATTAATTGTATAACTGCAAATCCATCTAAGTATACTGTTTAAGGTGGACCTATGTGTAGTAGTTCAGAATCCTACAGCACTGTTAGATGCAGGTTGCCTAATAATCAGACCTAATAGTGTTTGAAGGTCATGTATTACGTTTGCTGCTGCAGGGAGGGAAAAAGTTCCTGTTTACGACCCTTCATAGATTATACAGTTTATGCTGCTAAGCCTTTTTACCAGCTGTGAGTCAGTAAAATTAGTCAACTCAACGACTTATTAATAGAATTGTATATGATAGCCTTGTTGCCAGTAATGGAATAGCTAATGGTCTAGGTTTGGTGTTTGCTTTGAGTTGCTCAGGGTTGAGCTCAGCCTGACATTGAACACCATTTGTTCCTGATCTATAAGAAATACAGAAGTTTAGAATGCCAAGCATTTTACTGAATTATTGACTTATCTTCCAACTAGTTTCTTCCTAATAAGTAGCTAACTAAATTCAAGTGAACTGTTGGTTTAATATCCAACAAGTTTCCAATGAACTTCTGCACACCAGTACATTTTTAACCACTTATATTCTCAACATTTTCTTTTTAGCATTTCAGCATATCAGTCTGGCTAAATGCAACTAATTATTGCCAATTTTCTTTCATTGTGAGCCACCACAAATAGCTAATTAGAGACAAAGACACATTTTATAATCAAGAATCAAGTCAAATGCCCATTGTAGCTACACTGTCCACTGTAGATTAGATTAAATTAGATTAGATTAGATATACTTTATTGTCCCTGTGGGAGTTTGGCTTGGGCAAAAAGTGCTGCACAAAGCAAAACATAAAAATAAAAATAGTAACACAATAAAAATGGCGACAGAATAACAATATGTGTTAACTATTATACCTGCCATGTGAGATAAAAGATATAAACACATGGACCTTGAAAATGAGAAGTCATGAAGCCATAAAATCATCATTATACTTAAGAACACTCAAGCTGTTAGATTGTTGAGTAACTAAATAGATATTGGAATGAAATAAAGTCTAATAAAGCTTTTGTTATTACATTGGCTGACCCTGTAATGTCTACCTGATAGTAATAGTTCATATTCAGAGCATAGAATGTGTGACAGGTCTTTTAGAATTCATATCAAATCAAATCTAATTTTATTTGTATAGCCCATAGTCACAAAATACATTTGCCACGGAGGGCTTAACAATCTGTACAGGGAGTGACACCCGCTGTCCTTAGACCCTCGGTTCGAGTGAATAAGTGAGGAAAGACTTGCCTACAAAAAATCTTTAACAGGGAAAATAGGTGAAAGAAACCTTAGGAAGAGCCACAGAGGAGGGATCCCTCTCCCAGGACGGACAGATGTGCAACAGTTTTCACGTGTACAGGACAAATCAACACAAACATATTGTACAATTACAATGAATGATAAAATAAACAATGAACCTGATCTGAGCCAGCACTAACTATGAGTATAGAAAAGTAAAGTCTTAAGTCTACTCTTAAAAGTGTTGACCACCGTGTCTGCCTCCTGAACCCAGAATGGTAGTTTGTTCCACAGAAGAGGAGCCTGATAGCTAAAAGCTCTGACTCCCAATCTACTTTTGGAAACTATAGGAACCACAAGGAACCCAGCATTCTGAGAGTGCAGTGTTCTAGAGGGGTAGTAAGGTACTATGAGCTCTTTTAGATATGATGGTGCCCGACCATGAGGAGCTTTGTATGTAAGGAGAAGAATTTTAAATTCTATTCTAGATTTTACAGGTAGCCAATGCAAGGAAGCCAAACTGGGAGAGATGTGATCTCTGATCCTAAGAGACTTATTGGAGCAGCCTGATAACAAAGAGTTACAATAGTCCAGCCTAGAAGTAATAAATGCGCGGACATGTTTTTCTGCATCCACTTGAGATACAATGTGTCTGATTTTGGTGTTACGTAAGAGGAACAATGCAGTCCTTGAAATTTGTTTCATGTGGACGTTAAGGGACAAATCCTGATCAAAAACAACTCCAAGATTTTTTACATCCTAAATGTGTAAAATGCAACTGTGGCCGAAAGTAAAGCTACAGAAATCATTTATAGTTAGAAACGTAGAAAAATTCGATACCACTGTTGAAGCTGTCAGATATATAGTTTTGGCGTGACAGGCAAATATGCGGCAGCAACTCCCATCCTCAGCCTCATAAACTCCCATGTTAAAAAGGCAGAAAATTTTCTGGAGGAAGGCAGAAGTAACGTTTCTCTCTCTTGCTCCTAAGGGCACATTTCTTCACTTATCGACACAAAACGACTATGTAGACGTTCAGGAAGGGCACACGATGCTCCCAGTTATGTCGGTTCAATGATTGGAAATACAGTTTGGCTAGCTCTTCGAGGGAAGGTCTCAGCATTTTCTCGGTCTCTGTCAGGATTTCTAACTGACATTCTAACAGGTGCAGTAACTGCTCTGCTGATTAGGTCCTGGTTGCTTGGCAACCTCAAGCCTGCCTGAAGGATGAGAGGGGGGTTAAGTCAAGCGGCGGCCATCTTAGTAGTTTTGGCACTTAATTGGAACTTGTCTGTCTAAAATGACACACAGCGTGCTAGCTGTAAAGACATGCAATTTTCTAACATTAGCGACCAATGATAAAATTACTTCTAACTAACATTAACCACTAGGAATTAAATACATGTTAATTGCTAACATGCTAATGCTAGTTAACATTAGCCACTAAGAATTAAATACATGCTAATGTTAACATGTTAATAATAACATGCTAATGTTAATTGCTATCGCGTTGCCTGTCTAAAATAACAGAAAATTACAGCAGAGCAGCTAGCGCATTAACAATTAACATTAGCCATTAAGTATTTAATACATGCTAATGTTAACATGCTAATGCTAACCTGGTAATGGTAACCTGCTAATGCTTATTGATTACTATTAGCCACCAATAATTAAATACATGCTCATTGCTAACATGCTAATGTTAACATGTTAATGTTAACATGCTAATGTTAATTGCTAGCACGTTAATGCTAGCCATTTATTTTTAGTCACTAAGAATACATGCTAATGGTAACATGCTAATGATAATTGCTAGCACTTCAGAGACAGCAGACCAGCTAGCGCATTAGCGCTAGGTGTAAAGACATGCTAACTGCTAACATTGGCAGCCAATGCTAAAATTAAGGCAAATGCTAATATACTAATTAACATTAGCCACTAAAAATTAAAGACATGGTAATTGGTAACACATTAATGTTAATTGCTAGCGCGGCAGCACTAGCTGCTCCTGTGTCTAAAAAAAGATGTTAAAAATTACTATTTGAGGTGTGCCTTTTGAATACAGGCCTACGGCACTTGTCAACTATTGTTCTTCTGCGTGTTTCATGGCATTATTATTATTATTATTATTATTATTAGTGACAAGTGCCTACGACACTCGTTAACTACTCACGATTTATACATAGAAACATAGAAAAATTTGTCGTCTCACTCACATTTGCCTGCTAAAACTGTCAGATATATTGTTTTGGCGGGAAACGCAAGGATGCGGCAGCAATCCCCCATCCACAGCCCATAGATTGCCATGTTAAAAAGGCTGGACATTTTCTGGAGAAAAACAGAAGTAACATTTCTCTGAATTGCTCTTAAGGACACATTTATTTACTTATCGACACCAAACAAATATGTAAAACGATCAGGAAGTTCTCATCTTGCTTGTGGTTAAGTTGGTTCAATGATTGGAGAAACGGTATTGGTCAGAAATTCTTCCTGTTCGAGAGGAGGTCTCAGCATTTTCTCTCAATTTTTAAGTGACATTCTAACAGTAGTAACTGCTCTGCTGATTACAGTTGGTCCTGGTTGCTTGGCAACCTCAGCCTGCTTGAGGAGGAGAGGTGGGAGGGGCCAGCAGACAGAAGCCGAGCGCAGCCATTTGTGTAGTTCTTGGCACTTAATTTGAACTTGTCTGTGTAAAATGGCAGACAGAGACAGCAGAGCGTTAGCGCCCGCACACACACACACACACACACACACATATACATACAGTAACACAGACACACACACACAGACACACACATACAGTCAGAGAGGCAGCTCTCACCTACTTCCACAAATTTTGTATTACAGAAATAAAAATTAGCACATTCATGCCACAGCTGCTATTACTTTTCTACATTCTACTATTAATATTCTACAAATTATTCAACTTTTTCTGCAAATATTTTCTCTATTAAAGTGCATTACACAAACTTCAAATCATTCTACAAAACTTCTACACACATTCTACAATTTCAACAATTTTTCTACTACTACTACAGACTTCATTCAAATTTTACACAAACTCTTCAACTATTAAACTCGTATTTAACTTTTTTGAACATCTTCTACCGTTTTTAAACTATCAAGGCTCAAAGTTGAGCAGGTTTGTACTCAAATTCTGCGTTTATAATGAGTGTGTATGTGGTTTCCTAGAGTGATGAGATCATCAGCTAGAGTGTGAAGATGACAAAACGATCAGTGAAAAAATAAAACGTTTTCGACTATGGTGGCCTCAAATGCACAGCTACAGACATGATTATACCATCAAAACATAGGAAAATTTGACGTGGTCGCAGTGATAACACTGTTGAAGCTGTCTCTGTTATAAATGTGTCTAAATAAACATGTTAAAAATGACTATTTGAGGTGTGCTTTTTAAATACAGAACCCCGGCAACAGCCCACTCGTCACTTCCAAAATTTCTGCAGGAATTTTCTAGTTAGTGACGAGTGCCTACGACACTCACGTCAACTATTGTTCTTCTGCGTGTTTCATGGCATTATTATTAGTGACGAGTGCCTACGACACTCGTCAACTATTGTTCTTCTGCGTGTTTCATGGCATTATTAGTGACGAGTGCCTATGACACTCGTCAACTATTGTTCTTCTGCGTGTTTCATGGCATTATGGCACATGGCACACTCTCTCTCTCTTTGTCAGGATTTCCAACTGGCGTTCCAACTGACAACAGGCTGCTACAGCTGCTAGCAAGCAACTATTGTTCTTCTGCGTGTTTCATGGCATTATTTTTATTATACACACACACACACACACACACACACACACACACACACACTCTCCCATCCACAGCCCATAGACTGCCATGTTAAAAAGGCTGGATATTTTCTGGAGCAAAGCAGAAGTAACCTTTCTCTCTCTTGCTCTTAAGGACACATTTCTTTATTTATCGACACCAAACAAATATGTAAAACAATCAGGAAGTTCTCATGTTGCTTGTGGTTAAGTCGGTTCAATGATTGAAGATACGGTTCTGGTCAGAAATCCTTCCTGTTCGAGAGGAGGTCTCAGCATTTTCTCTCAATTTCTAAGTGACATAACTGCAGTAACTGCTCTGCTGATTACAGTTGGTCCTGGTTGCTTGGCAACCTTCGCCTGCTTAAAGAGGAGAGGGGGGAGGGGCCAGAAGACACAGACACACACAATAACTGCTAGCAAGCTACTATTGATCTTCTGCGTGTTTCATGGCATTATTATTATTATACACACACACACACACACACACACACACACACACAGTAACACAGACACACACACACACTGATAACACTGTTGAAGCTGTCTCTGTTATAAATGTGTCTAAATATACATGTTAAAAATGACTATTTGAGGTGTGCTTTTTAAATACAGCCCCGGCAACAGCCCACTCGTCACTTCCAAAATTTATACGGGAATTTTCTAGTTATTATTCATCGTCAATCGAGTGCTATTACTTTTCTAAGAGATTTGCGTGAAAACTGCAAAAAATTTCCCATAGGGAATGAATGGGGAGAAATAAATTTCAACAGACATTTTCAACAATGAACTGCTCTGGCATACTTTCACAGTTAAAACGTAGGTATGCTTGCCTTCTCTTCAGGGATTCACTACACTCATCGACAGCTTTTTAAACTATCAAGGCTCAAAGTTCAGCAGGTTTTTAGTCAAATTTCTGGGTTTATAATGGGTGTGTATGTGGCAGAATGTTTGTGCTAGAGTGGATGACATCATCAGCTAGAGTGAGGAGCAGCGAGAAAAATCAGGAAAAAAATAAAACGTATTCGACTGCCGTGGCCTCAAATGTACCACTACAGACACAATTTATACATAGAAACGTAGGAAAATTTGTTGTCTCACTCACATTCGCCTGCTAAAACTGTCAGATATATCGTTTTGGCGGGGAGCACAAAGATGCGGCAGCAATCCCCCATCCACAGCCCATAGACTGCCATGTTAAAAAGGCGCTAGCCACTTATAACCAAATACATGCTACTTGCTTATATCAAATCAATCAAAATCAAATCAGTTTTATTTGTATAGCCCAAAGTCACAAAGTACATTTGCCTCGGAAGGCTTTACAATCTGTACAGGGAGTGACACCCTCTGTCCTTAGACCCTCGGTTCAAATGAGGAAAGCCCACAAAAAACCCTTTTAACAGGGAAAAAATGTGGAAGAAACCTCAGGAAGAGCCACAGAGGAGGGATCCCTCTCCCAGGACGGACAGACGTGCAATGGATGTCACGTGTACAGGACAAATCAACACAAACATATTGTACAGTTACAATGACTGACAAAATGACTATGAATCACAATGAATGATAAAGTGACCACAGTAACAGATATGGTAGTAATAATGACAGTAATAATATATGTAGTGGACGTCGTGCAGGATCACAGCAGCAGCCACGATCCACAAGAATCTGCTGGACGACAGAGCACAGAAACTCCGGGGGAAGTTTGGTTAGTAACATGCATTAATGAGACATGTCCACAGATAGATAGATAGATAGATAGATAGATAGATAGATAGATAGATAGATAGATAGATAGATAGATAGATAGATAGATAGATAGATAGATAGATAGATAGATAGATAGATAGATAGATAGATAGATAGATAGATAGATAGATAGATAGCATAACCCTGGGGAGGTGGGGGTGGGGGCCGCATTCTAATCCTATGGCAGTATAACTAAGGGATGACCTGAGCCAGCCCTAACTATAAGCTTTATCAAAAAGGAAAGTCTTAAGTCTACTCTTAAAAGTGTTGACCGTGTCTGCCTCCCGAACCCAGAATGGTAGTTTCTTCCACAGAAGAGGAGCCTGATAGCTGAAAGCTCTAGCTCCCAATCTACTTTTGGAGACTATAGGAACCACAAGGAACCTAGTGTCCTGAGAGCGCAGTGTTCTAGAGGGGTAGTAAGGTACTATGAGCTCTTTTAGATATGATGATGCCTGACCATGAAGAGATTTGTAAGTAAGGAGGAGAATTTTAAATTCTATTCTAGATTTAATAGGTAGCCAATGCAAGGAAGCCAAAATGGGAGAGATGTGATCTCTGATCTTGGTTCCAGTCAGGACGTGTGCAGCAGCATTCTGAATTAACTGCAAAGTCCTAAGAGACTTATTAGAGCAGCCTGATAACAAAGAGTTACAATAGTCCAGCCTTGAAGTAACAAATGCGTGGACTAGTTTTTCTGCATCCGCTTGAGAGACAATGCGTCTGATTTTAGCGATGTTACGTAAGTGGAAGAATGCAGTCCTCGAAATTTGTTTTATATGGACATTAAAGGACAAATCCTGATCAAAAACAACTCCAAGATTATTTACAGTGGAGCTGGAGGCCAGGGTGATCCCATCTAAAGTAACTAAGTCTCTCGAAAGACAGTTTCTGAGGTGCTTCGGTCCAATTACAAGAACTTCAGTTTTGTCTGAATTTAACATCAGAAAATTATAGGTCATCCAATTTTTTATATCCTTAAGGCATGCTTGGAGTTTAGTTAACTGATTGGTTGCATCAGGCTTGATCGATAAATATAATTGGGTGTCATCAGCGTAACAATGAAAATTGATCGAGTGATTCCTAATAATGTTCCCTAAAGGAAGCATATATAAACTAAATAGAAGTGGTCCTAGTACAGAACCTTGTGGGACTCCATGACAAACTTTGGTATGCATGGAGGATTCATCATTGACGTGAACAAACTGAGATCGATCTAAAAAATACGATTTAAACCAGCTTAGGGCGGTTCCTTTGATGCCAATTTGATCTTCCAGTCGCTGTAAAAGAATTTGATGGTCAGTGGTGTCAAATGCAGCACTAAGATCTAACAGGACAAGTACAGAGATGAGTCCTTTGTCTGATGCCATTAGGAGAACTTTGACTAATGCGGTCTCTGTGCTATGATGCACTCTAAATCCTGACTGAAAATCCTCAAATAGACTATTGTTATGGAGAAAGTCACACAGTTCATTAGCTACAGCTTTCTCAAGTATCTTAGACACAAAGGGAAGGTTTGATATCAGTCTGTAGTTGGCTAAGTCCTCTGGGTCTAGAGTGGGCTTTTTAAGAAGAGGTTTAATTACAGCTACCTTAAAGGACTGTGGTACATTTCCTGATAATAAAGACAGATTAATTGTATCCAAAAACGAATGACTAACTAGAGGTAAAACATCCTTGAGCAGCCTGGTTGGGATGGGGTCTAAAAGACAGGTTGACGGCTTAGCTGCAGAAATGATTAAAATTATTTGATGAAGGTCGATGGGAGAAAAACAGTCTAAATACATATCAGGTTTTACAGCTGTTTCCAAACTTGCTGTATCAGAATGCAGATCAATGCCTTTTGAGGGCAGAAGGTGATGGATTTTGTCTCTAATAGTGATAATCCTATCATTAAAGAAGCTCATGAAGTCATTGCTACTTAGACCTAAGGGAATAGATGGTACTTTGCCCGGCGTCAACTCACACCGGACGCTTTTCCGCCGCGGAACGGCAGCGGAGCGAGCCGGCCGTTTTCACGCGAGATCACGCGAGAATCCAAGCGAGACCCCATGACAAACAGTGTATAAAGAAAACAACAACAAACAGCTTACTTTGCTTCTCCGACGTGGAGGAGATTATAAAAAGCATCTGTTGTGTCATAAATGATTGTGTTGTTCCACTTCAACAATTAGTCTCTCATCGTTCATGTTGAGACTCTTTGATCGATCTTTGATCACCTGGTGCCACCGGTTATGACGTAATGTTGATGTGAAGTTGTAAAAAGTTACATAAACTGCGTATTGTGTTTTATTTTGTAAGGGGGCGGAAGTTTATTATGTTGATTCAAGGCCGGGTTTCCTGGCTGGTGCGCAGTGCTCTGTTGAAAGTTACGAGGTTCAGCCGCGGCTTGCGGTAAAAATAGGAATGAAACGGAAAGCTTGCGCCGTGGCGCAGTGAGCCGCTTCTGGGACGCCTCTGGACCGCGCCCTGTGTGAGTGCTCTCATTGACTAGACTGGCTTCTATTTGCTGCGGTGACCGCGGCGGTACCGTGCCGCTTCCGTTCCGCCTCCTGTGTGAGTTGGCCTTAATAGGCTCCTCTGGCATTACGGAGAGCCTTCCTGTATGTTCTGAGATTATCTTGCCAGACTAGATGAGATTCTTCCAGTTTAGTGGCACGCCATTTGCGTTCAGATTTACGTGCCTCTTGCTTTAATTTACGAGTCTGCTGGCCTGCTAGCCTTCTTTGTTTAATTGTCTTCTTTTTCAGAGGTGCAATAGAGTCTTGAGTTGTCCGTAATAAGCCTGTAATACTATCAACAAGATGATCTATTTGTGAGGGGCTAAAGGAAGCAGACAAGTCCTCTGTTACAGTTAGACATGGCATTGAATTCAATACTGCAGGAATTATTTTCTTAAATTTGGCTACAGCACTATCAGATAAACATCTGCTGTAGAAGTTTCTACACAAAGGCTTATAGTCCAGTAGTATGAACTCAAAGGTTATTAAAAATGGTCAGACAGAAGAGGATTCTGTGGAAAGACTATTAGATTATCAATTTCAATGCCATATGAGAGAACAAGATCAAGAGTGTGGTTCAGACAATGAGTCGGTTTATTTACACTTTAAGGACCGCCCACAAAATCCTAGACTGAAAACTGGTGAAAAAACGTTTTAACCTCTAACTCCACATTTCAGTAATATATCATTATTGATATTGTTCAAAGTCTTTTCACATGTTTTCAGCTACTACTTTAAAATATATTTAATGTATTTTGAAAGAAATCTCAGAAATGCCTTCACAAGACTTTTTGTACCACAGTGCCATATCTAATGATGCCTTCCTGCACAGAATGTAAGTTAACAAAGTTAACATTATCTCACTTGCCACACCAAACAGTCTGAGTCTGGGGAGAAAATGAAGTCTTTGAGCAAGCCATACACACAAATTGGGCACTGTATTTTAATTTATTTCCCATATGCCCAAATACTTATGAGTACACCCGCCTAACTATACTGTCACCAATGGTCATGGGCTCTACCTGGGGTAAAAGATCATTTCTTTTCTTTAATCAGTATTTGGAAATTAGAAAATGTCTGTCACACAACAATTTAATGGTGGCAGTCTCCATATGGTACACTAGGGGACAATTGTTAAAATAATTGTATCATCTTAAAATTGATGATGGAATTATTCAGCTTAACTCCCTAACTCTCAGAGGATGGGGAACTTACACAGCCTTGGAGTGCCCCTGTACTACAGTGTTTGAAGGCTGTCTCTAACATGCTGGGACCTGTTTGTTAAAGAAAAAAAAACATTTGATAATAAAATAATTAACATACATGTAATTTAGTAGGTGAGGTTAAATTCTATTAAAAGTTGAACTAAAGCATTCAAATAAAACATGCTCATATGCCTTGGGTGCCTCTAAGTGCTTACCTGTTAGATGTGTAACACTAATGACACCATCCTCTGCACTCTGCAATGGTTAAACTGCTGAAAAATCAGACACCATATGCTATTAGTTCTGCTGAGCAGGTTTTTAGCAGCAAGGTCTTGTTGATTTCTTGTCGTATACTTTGATAAGAAATGGTCTGTAAAAAGGCATCAGTCATGATAGTACAGTCAAAGGCCTCAGCCCTGTTCTTCAGTTTGTCTGTTCCTTTCTCATCATCCAGCATGACAGGTATGTTTTTCATACAGTTAAATAACATTTTATTGCCCATAGAACTGAAGCTATAGTTCTGCTACACCCCCATCACACCCCAAACCCTTGATTCCCAGGAATGTGGTACCGGTACTGTATCAGTTGCATGTGATTCAGTGTACTACATATAGTATATCTTGTAGGTCACACAAGTAACAGAAAAATAAATAAAAAGTTGCGTTTTTATAATGTCAGTGTGAGTAACTACTCCACCTAAATAGACCGTACTTATATAGCGCCTTTCTAGTCTTCCGACCAGCGCTCTAGACGACATATCTCATTCACACACAGATGGCATTGGCTACCGTGCAAGGTGGCAACTGCTTATCAGTTTAAGGATCTAATCATTCATACACCGATGGCACAGCCTTCGGGAGCAACTTGGGGTTCAGTATCTTGCCCAAGGACACTTCGGTATGCAGACCGGAGGAGCCGGGGATCAAACCGCCGATCATCTGATTAGTGGACGACCCGCTCTGCCTGTGAGCCACAGCCGCCCCAACCTATGCAATAAACACACAGAACCATTATGTCTTTAACATTTATGTACAAAGACACACATAATGAGAATGAGCTGTATATTGAGGAGGATAGTCAGGATCCACCGAAAGGGCACCCTGTAGGCCACTTTATCCTGTGTTCAAGAGAGCAAGACTTTGTAGCACCCAGCACTGGTTCACATCTGTACAGTATATTATTTATTGCAATCCTGGGCAAGCTCTGGACTCATGGTCATTTCTGAGGTCATAGTTTGTAATGGTGTTGGACTGGTTGCCTTATATTAAGAGGTGTTAACAATGGGTTAACAATGACCGCAATCGGTGCTGTTCACCTACAGGGTGCCGGTGGAAATTGGACTACTGTTGGTCGAAGGTGTAATGTTCAATGTTGATAGTGGGTATGCTCCACAGGTAGGAGAGCTAGAGGAGCTGAAGGAGAAGGAGAAATTCTGGTTTGACCTTGATTAACTTTAATGGACATGTTGGTGCAGGAAACAGAAATGATGAGGAGGTGATGGGCACATTTGGTATCCAGGAGAGGAACGCAGAAGGACAGATGGTGGTTGATTTTGCAAAAAGTATAGAAATTGCTGTAGTAAATACTTTCATTCAGAAGAGGCAGGAACATAAGGTGACCTATAAGAGTGGAGGTAGGAGCACACAGGTAGACTACATCTTCTGTAGACAGTGTAATCTGAAGGAGATCAGTGACTGCAAAGTAGTAGTAGGTGAGAGTGTAGCCAGACAGCATAGGATGGTGATGTGTAGGATGACACTGGTGGTGAGGAAGATGAAGAGGGCAAAGGCAGAGCAGAGGACGAAATGGTGGAAGCTGAAAAAGGAAGAGTGTTGCATGACCTTTAGGAATGAGTTGAGACAGGCTCTGGGTGGTCAGGAGGTGCTTTCAAACGACTGGACAACTACAGCTAATGTGATCAAGGAGACAGGTAGAAGTGTACTTGGCGTGTCATCTGGAAGGAAAGTAAATAAGGAGACTTGGTGGTGGAATGAGGAGGTGAAGGAGTGTGTACAGAGAAAGAGGTTAGCTAAGAAGAAGTGGGACACTGAGAGGACTGGAGAGAGTAGACAGGAGTACAGGGAGATGCAGCATAAGGTGAGATACGAAGTGGCAAAGGCCAAACAAGGAGCTTACGATGACTTGTATGCTAGGTTGGACAGTAAGGAGGGAGAGACTGATCTATACAGGTTGGCAAGGCAGAGAGATAAAGATGGGAAGGACGTGCAGCACTCTAGGATGATTAAGGATAGCGATGGAAGTGTACTGACAGGTGCCAGTAGTGTTATGGGAAGATGGAAAGAGTACTTTGAAGAGTTTTGAATGAGGAAAATGAGAGAAAACAAAGAGCAGAAGAGGTGACTGTTGTGGACCAGGAAGTAGCAAAGATTAGTGAGGATGAAGTGGGGAGGGCATTTAAGAGGATGAAGAGTGGAAAGGCACTCTGCCCTGATGATATACCTGTGGAGGTATGGAAGTGTCTAGGAGAGATGGCAGTACATTTTTTGACTGGGTTGTTCAACAGGATCTTAGATAGTGAGAAGATGCTAGAAGAATGCAGGAGAAGTGTGATGGTGCCCATTTTTAAGGACAAGGGAAATGTGCAGAGTTGTGGCAACTACAGACGAATAAAGCTAAACAGTAGTTGAAGCTAGACTAAAGGCAGAAGTCAGCATTTGTGAGCAGCAGTATGGTTTCATGCCAAAAAAGACTACTACAGATGCAGTATTTGCTTTGAGGATGTTGATAGAGAAGTACAGAGAAGGTCAGAGGGAGCTGCACTGTGTCCTTGTAGATCTGGAGAAAGCTTGTGACAGGGTGCCCAGAGAGGAACTGTGGTATTGTATGAGGAAGTCTGGAGTGACAGAGAAGTATGTTAGAGCGGTGCAGGACATGTATGAGGGCTGTAAGACAGTGGTGAGGTGTGTTGTAGGTGTGACAGAGGAGTTCAAGGTGGAGGTGGGACTGCATCAGGGATCAGCTCTGAGCCCCTTCTTGTTAGCTATGGTGATGGACAGGCTGACAGACTAGGTTAGACAGGAATCTCCATGACTATGATGCTTGCAGATGGCATTGTGATCTGTAGTGAGAGCAGGGAACAGGTGGAGGAGAAGCTAGAGAGGTGGAGGTTCGCCCTGGAAAGGAGAGGAATGAATGTTAGCAGCAGCAAGACAGAGGACATGTGTGTGAATGAGAGGGACGCAAGTGGAAGAGTAAGGTTACAGGGAGAAGAGATAAAGAAGGTGGAGGATTTTAAGTATTTAGGGACAACAGTCCAGAGCAATGGAGAGTGTGGAAAAGAGGTGAAGAAGCGTGCACAGGCAGGTTGGAACGGGTGGAGAAAAGTGTCAGGTGTGATGTGTGATAGAAGAGTTTCAGCTAAAATAAAAAGGAAAGGTATACAAAACTGTGGTGAGACCAGCGATGTTGTTTGGTCTAGAGACAGTGCCACTGAGGAAAAGACAGGAGGCAGAGCTGGAGGTAGCAGAGATGAAGATGCTGTGGTTCTCTTTGACCAACTCACTCAAGATGGTCAGTGATCAAGAATGAGTACATCAGTTGGACAGCACATGTTAGAGGACCAAAGAGGGGGTTTATGGATGCAGTGAAAGAGGACATGAAGGTAGTTGGTGTGAGAGAAGAGGATGCAGAAGACAGGGTTAGATGGAGGCAACTGATTCGCTGTGGCAACCCCTGAAGGGAAAAGCCGATAGGAGAAGAAGAAGAGGAGAAGATGTAAATAGAAGTGGTCAAAATCTAGTTTTGTGCCTTGACAGCTTTGAAAGTAGCCTGAAGCTTGCTTATCTCCATGGGCAGGTCAGAGTAGATGTGTACCAGTGTGTCTCAAAAGATGGGGGTACCCCTGCCCTTTGCAAGGCCCATGATTCTCTCTTTTTGTGCATAGTAGTACAGCCGCACAATAATGGGTCTTGCTAGAGCTCCTTTTTTGGGTTTCGGTGCTAGCGATTGGTGGAGTAGGAAAATTCAGGGATAAACTCCGCCATCAATTTAGTGAGGCAGAAGCCCTCTGCTCCCTCCAGGATGCTGATGAACCTTAAATTTTGCTGGCAGCTTGACTTGTTGTGTTGTTCTAATTGTTGAATTCAGTTGAGGGCCTCCGAGAGAGTGTGCCATGTCAGCCTGCTCGATTATCACCTGGGCTAAATTCTGCCAGAGTCTGTTTATCTCCTTTCCCAACTTGTGGCGCAGACCTTGAAAACTTGTTGTAGTTTCCGGTCCTATGGCCTCAGTTTGTACCGCAGTTCTGACCACAGAGTAGACAGTTCTGCTCTGAAGTCTGTTAGGATAGCTTCACAGGGAAGTTGAAGTTTAACAGTCAGTTGGCCATTCTTGCTATCTTAACTCAATCTTTAGCTTAGCTGTGTAACTATCGTTCACTCTCATCATTTTCTAGTTTTATTTCTTTAGCGACCAGAGCTCTGCATCCGAGTGATGTTAGTTGGGCGATGAATTTGAACCTGTATTACTTCAAAATAATCAGTCTGTTGTCATAGAAATGTGTAAAATAAGTGAAAAAAACGGGAGCCTATGAGACCTGCGTCTGCTCCATACCAGGGTCAAACTGGTCCATAACCTAGTTTTGTGAAGATAAACTTCAGAAATTCAATTCAATTCAATTCAAGAGTTTATTGTCATTGTCCAAGGCAACGAAATTGTGTGTGGAGTGTGGAGCACAACACAGAGCAGTAGTTAGATTGTTAGTTAGAGGTGCCAGTGCCCCCCATTAAAGTGAAAAGTGACTAGATAAAGTGACATAAGAGTTATTGCAGGATGTTTGTATGGGCAAGATGACTTTTTTGTTTTGTTTGTTTGTCTGAGTTTTTCTAAGTTGCCTAACTACCGTTTTCATCCATTTTCACCTTCAGGGGGGTTCTTGATTCCATACCTCGTCATGCTATTCCTGGAGGGTGTTCCCTTATTCTACTTAGAGCTTGCCATCGGTCAAAAGATGAGTCTAGGCAGTATTAGGGCATGGACTGCCATCAGCCCTTATTTGGGAGGAGTGGGTAAGTGCTGACTAATCCTTCTGATGAGGGAATGAGAATGAAGAATAGAACATTGTGATGTTTCGTATATTGACATCCATTGCACGTCTGTCCGTCCTGGGAGAGGGATCCCTCCTCTGTGGATCTTCCTGAGGTTTCTTCCACTTTTTTCCCCTGTTAAGTTTTTTGTGGACAAGTTTCTCCTCACTGGAACCGAGGGTCTAAGGACAGAGGGTGTCACTCCCTGGACAGATTGTAAAGCCCTTCGAGGCAAATGTACTTTGTGACTTTGGGCTATACAAATAAAATCTGATTTGATTTGATTATATACAATTTAAGATGGCATGTGTGTGTGTGTGTGTGTGTGTGTGTGTGTGTGTGTGTGTGTGTGTGTGTGTGTGTGTGTGTGTGTGTGTGTGCATGCCTGCGTGTGTGTGTGTGTCTGTAAGGATTTTTTATTTTTTTTTATTCTTCCATTTTAGGTCTTGCTAGTGTTGTGACATCCCTGTATCTGTGTCTGTATTACAACATCATCAATGCATGGAGTTTCTGGTACCTCTTTCATTCATTTCAAGTGAGCTGCTGATTAACAAACTACTATCATTTTTCCAGTAGCAGATGCAAAATGTTGGATCTCATTTGGACAGTAAGGTAACACTATTTTGTGTGCACTCCCATCCCAGTCAGTCTTGCCCTGGGCAGAATGCCCCATCAATTCCAACCACACAGGACCGACAGAGGAGTGTGAAAAGGCTACAGCCACCCAGTACTTCTTCTACAGGGAAACATTGAACATTGCTCCCTCTATTGAAGAGAATGGAAGCATTCATGGTGGCCAGGCACTGTGCCTCCTGCTTGCCTGGGTCATTACCTACCTGTTTATTGTCCGAGGAGTAAAGTCAACTGGAAAGGTAAGAGTGATACATAGTGACTTATTGACTTAGTGAGTTATTCCTCATTGTACGGGTCAAGTGTAGTCTGCTGCCAATTGCAGCTCACAGCTGTTAAAGATCCAGTGTGTCATGGAATGTAAGAGAATATTCATAGGTATGTTTTCATTAGTGTGTAACCACCTAAAAAGTAGGATTGTTATATTTTTAATTGAGCCTTTTATATGATTATATAAGAATTCAGAGTCAGAAGTGCTGAAGTTGATGTTCTAACAGTCGCCAAATGAACTACACAAAGTAGTTTCTCCTTCACCCTAGGAAGGACAGAGTGAGGTGTTCAATCAGCAACTACACCACTAGATGGTACTAATCCTACACAGGGGAGTCCCTGGTATACAGTCCTTGGTACATGCTTAAAAATCAATGACTGCATGTACTGCATGTAATGTTAGCTATTACATCAAAACAAAGATATTAATATTTGTTTTGTGTTAAGGTGGACCTATCATACTTTTCCTTTGTTTCTGTCATGTACACTGGCCACTTCATTAGGTACACTTATACAATCCAATGTGACATCCAACACAACAGTTCTGATATAAATTCTACAAAACTGACAGAATTCTACTTTATGTTTATTACTGAGGTCCAAGTGCAGTATATTGAAGGGTGTTTAAAATATTAGAAACACCTTTCAATATAATGCCGTCCAGTTTTACACTACTACAAACTACAACCTTAATAATAAACATAACAGTTAAATATCACTTACTTAAAGGTTTGGAGAAACATGTCTTGTCTATATTTGAACTTTGACTTTAACTTTGCTGTTTGGCTCCATGTGTAGGTGGTATACTTCACAGCCACTTTTCCATACGCGGTCCTCTTGATCTACCTGGTCCGGGGCATCACTCTTCATGGTGCCATCAATGGTGTCAAATTCATGTTCACTCCCAAAGTAAGTTTGAGTTGGAGATTTGGTAGCAGGCGTATATATAAACATATTTTCACGTGAGAAGACTCTGCGGAACTGTAAAGTGTTAACTGTTAAGTGTATTATGATTTCTTGAAATATACATTTGTTTGATCATTTATGGAAAACCAAATGGACCAAAAACTCCTCAGAAACGTAGCATCCCTCAGGAGGCGTATCAAGCAGGCGATAATTGCAACTAAGGAGGAGAAGCCAGTGCAGTATTGCCATAAACTAGTGGCCACTTGAGGCCGGTTACACTACAATTTAAACTCTGTAAACAAAAATGTCCAACTTCAAGAGGCAAAGGCAGGACAGCCAAGAAGGGAGCATCCAGAGCCACCACACTGAGCTTCAGAACAGCTCTTTACAAAGCTGTGGGGGGAAATCACACTTACACTGTCCATGTAAGTGTCAATAGCACATGGGTAATGTGAAAATAGACTGGTTAGCCCTAAACCTTGCATGGCATCCAGTGCCATCTGTGTATGAATGGGTGAATGAGATATGTAGTTTAAAAGAGCTTTGAGTGGTCGGAAGACTAGAAAGGCACTATATATAAGTACTATATATTAGTACAGTAAGCATATTTTGGATGAATGTCAGGGTTATATAGATGATGATGTACCCCTAATCTTTTTTTCTTCTTGCAGAACACGCGGAAAGCAAGGGAATAATTGTAACCCAAATGTACTCATTGTATGCATTTGGCTGTACTTAATCTAGTCAAAGGTGACCACTGAGTGTGTGGAGACTGTTAGGGGAGATATCAGTGGTGTGACTGAAACCTATGAAATTTTGAGTGTGCGTGACTCTGGCCCCGTCGTCCCCATGTAATATTACTGACACTGCTCAGAAAATTCAGTACTAAGAAAGAAATTTTGAGAGTGACAAGTGGGCAGAGTTGTATAAAGTATTGGAGTAATGGAGTGGAGTAGAAGTACAAGTGCTATATCAAAAAACTGACTTGAGTAGAAGTTGAAGTGTTCTTTAATCACCATACTTAAGTGAAAGTACAAAAGTATTCAAAATGTTTTGTACTTAAGTATTGCAAGTAGAAGTATGTAAAAAAATGCTACTCAAGTACTGAAAGTAAAAGTACAAGTAAAAGTACAAGTACAAGTACTGTTGTTTATATTATTTTCAATATTTATTAAGGCACAACTTCTATTGTTACAGTGTTACAATGTTTATGGTAGAGTTCTGTGATTTCCCATGGTCTGTGAATGCGTCTGAATGAATGCGACAGCGAGGGGGCGGGGCAGCAGGTGAGAGAGCGCACCTGGGTGAGTCAGGTGTATGACATACGGCGCACGAGCGAGGTTGATGTGAGACCGGGACTGTTCAGTTGGTTTTTTGGCGTGGTTCTGGCCGACAGTCACCGAGTCCTGGAACCAAACCGTTCAGCAATAAATGCAGTTTGTTCAATATCGCCTCGTCATTCATCACGTGTCCGGCTGGACGCTACAATAGTAACGAGTAACGATTCAACACATGAAAAATGTATCGGAGTAAAAGTATCAAATTCATCAAAAATATGTAGTGCAGTAAAAGTGGAAGTTGGGGGAAAAAATAATACTCCAAAAAAAGTACAGTAGTACTTAAGTAGTTCCACTTCGTTAATATACATCTCTGCGAGTGGGCTGTTGCTGGGGGTCTGTATCCAAAAAGCACACCTCAAATAGTCATTTTTAACATGTTTATTTAGACACAGGAGCAGCTAGAAGCAGACTGAGGTTGCCAAGCAACCAGGACCTAATCAGCAGCAGCTAATCTGCACCTGTTAGAATTAACATTAGCATGTTGACATTAGCATGTTAGTAATTAACATGTATTTAATTCCTAGTGGTTAATGTTAATTAGCACTCATTTTAGCATTGGTCGCTAATGTTAGCAAATAGCATGTCTTTACAGCTAGCGCTAACGCGCTGTGTGACGCACGTGTGTGTCTGTGTTACTGTGCGTGTGTGTGTGTGTGTGTGTGAAGAAGAAGAAGAAGATTTACTTTATTAATCCCACAGTGGGGAAATTGTTTTTTCACTCTATTTTACATGCATTTTTTTTTTAATCCGGACACATACACATGCAGTACACGGCATAGACATGCAAACGTGGCGAGAGATGGTGGAGTGATGGGCAGCCAGCCAGACCAGCGCCCAGTGAGCTGTTGGGAGGGGTCGGTGCCTTGCTCAAGGGCACCTCGGCAGTGCCCAGGAGGTGAACTGGCACCACTCCAGCTACCAGCCCACCTTTCATATTTTGGTCCATGTGGGACTTGAACCGGCCACCCTCCGGTTCCCAAGCCAAGTCCCTATGGACTGAGCGGTTATTGTGTGTGTGTGTGTGTGTGTGTGTGTGTGTGTGTGTGTGTGTGTGTGTGTGTGTGTGTGTGTGTGTGTGTGTGTCTGTCTGTCTCTTTCTGCCATTTTACACAGACGAGTTCAACCTCAGCCAGGACCAACTGTAATCAAGGGAGCACCTGTTAGAATGGCACTTAGAGACTGAGAGAAAATGCTGAGAACTTCTCTCGAACAGGAAGGATATATGACCAAACCGTAACTCCAATCATTGAACCGGCTTAACCTGAGGCACGATGAGACCTTCCTGATCGTCTACATATTCGTTTTGTGATGATAAATGCCTCTGTGTGTGTGCATGTGTCTGTGTGTCTGTGTTACTGTGTGTGTGTTTGTGTGTGTGTGTGTGTGTGCATGCTTGAGTCTGTAGAAATGTTCTAAATGAGTTGAATCTAAAAGAAATGTTGAATAAAAGTGTAATAGTACAAGATCCTGTTGAAATGTGTAGTTTGAATTATGTCGGTAGTAAAGTAGAAGTCATTTAAATTGTAGGTCTGTATAAAGATTTGAGGTTTGTATAATGGTTTTGAAATGGTAAAATATTTGTAGAAAAAGTTGAATAATTTGTAGAATATTAATAGTAGAATTGAGTAAAATAATAGTACAAGATCTGTGTGTGTGTGTGTGTGTGTGTGTGTGTGTGTGTGTGTGTGTGTGTGTGTGTGTGTGTGCGCGCGCACATTTTACACAGACGAGTTCAAATGAAGTGCCAAGAACTACAAAAATGGCTGCCGCTCAGCTTCTGTCTGCTGGCCCCTCCCCCCTCTCCTCCTCAAGCAGGCTGAGGTTGCCAAGCAACCTGGGTGAGCTGCAGGTCAGATTAATTAGACGCAGCCTGTCTGTCCCACTGAAATGCACAGTATATGTCTGATTGATCCCCCTCGAAGAGGGACAAAAAAAACCTATAAGGTATGCCTCAAACCAAAATCTGAAATGACCAGAAGAATGCTCATCTTGTGTATAATGTCTGTGCCAAGTTTCAGGCGAAAATTGTATAAACTTTGGCCGTAGGAGTCAGAGAAAGCACAGGTGCTCCCTGCTCCTTCCTGTAAATTCTCTGCTCCAAAAACCATGGGAGTGAATGAGGCTGTGGATGGGGGTACTCGATCAATTAGCCTGTACCGACCCAAAACTATAAAAGAGACAGCTTCAACAGTGTTATCACTGCAATCACCTCGAATTTTCCTACATTTGAGGGGATAATCATGTCTGTAGCTGGGCATTTGAGGCCAGCATAGTCGAAAACGTTTTGTCATCTTCACGCTCTAGCTGATGATGTCATCACTCTAGGAAACCACATACACACCCATTATAAACACAGAAATTTGACTAAAAACCTGCTGCATGTAGAAAAGTAATAGCAGCTGTGGCATGAATGAGCTGAATCTAGTGGTATAATTTTTATTTTTGTGGGACAAAATTTGTAGGAATAGTTAGAGGCCAAAAAACGTACGGAAGAAGAAAAAATAATAATAACTAGAAAACTGCATTTCCTGCGAAAAGTGCGGTGTGGGTGCCCTCTGCCGCCGCTGGCCCCAGCGGCGCACCTGCTGCCCTTTTTCTGCATGTCTTTTCCCTGTCTCTTACACTCTCTCTCCCCCTCACATTCCTGTCACTCTTCAGCTGTCTCTATACTATAAAGTTTAAAAAGGCCATAAGAGATATATCTTAAAAATGTTGAAATTGGTTGAAAAGAGTAGAATAGTATGAAGTGATACAAAGTTGTGTAACACTGTAGAAATTTAGATGAAAAGGTAGAATTGTAGAGAGTAATAGTTATAGTACAAGATCTTGGTGAACTGTGTAGTTTGACTGAACTCTGTAGTAGAAGAAGAGGTAGTTTAAATTGTAGGTCTGTATAAAGATTTGAAGTTTGTATAATGGATTTGAAATGGAAAATATTTGTAGAAAAAGTTGAATAATTTGTAGAATATTAATAGTAGAATTTAGTAAAATAATAGTGTGTGTGTGCATGCTTGTGACAGCTGTGCATGCTCAGTCCCTCTCCCTCTGACCCTCTGACACAAAAGTTTCAAATGAAGTCCCTCGAAGAGAAAATCCTGTATTAATACAACAAGCTGTGTCATCATTGCCTTCTTACTGGGCTCTTATTTTTAAGGGACTCTTGTTTTGAAAAACTGTGTGTGTGCTTGTTCTGTCTGTGTGTGTGTCTGCATCTGCCTGTCTGTCTGCCTGTGTGTGGTGTGTCTGTCTCTCTATCTATGTGTTTGTGTTTGTGAGAGACAAGGATAAAATGGCCGACATTAAAAATGTAGTCTTGATAGTCTGATATCATACACACACTTCAAAAAAGTTAGTCAAAGGCATGCTTGAGGTTGCCAAGCAACCAGGGTGAGCTCACCTGTCAAGGTGTGCAGCTCAGCCTGTATTGATCGTAGATCAGCAGATTTTTATTGTTTGAACACAATGATGTCGATCTGTTTACTGAGCGTCTGTTCAGTGTCTGTGTGTGTGTGTGCGTGTGTCTGTGTGTGTGTGTGTGTGTGTGTGTGTGTGTGTGTGTGTGTGTGTGTGTGTGTGTGTGTGTGTGTGTGTGCATTTTACACAGACAAGTTCAAATGAAGTGCCAAGAACTACAAAAATGGCTGCCACTCGGCTTGTCTGCTGCCCCCCCCCCATGCTTGTGTCTGTAGAAATGAGTTGAGTCTAAAAAAAATAAGATTAAAAGTGTAATAGTACAAGATCCTGTTAAAATGTGTAGTTTGAATTAAGTCTGTAGTAAAGTAGAAGTCATTTAAATTGTAGGTCTGTATAAAGATTTGAAGTTTGTATGATGGATTTGAAATGGTAAAATATTTGTAGAAAAAGTTGAATAATTTGTAGAATATTAATAGTAGAATTGAGTAAAATAATAGTACAATATCTGTGTGTGTGTGTTACTGTGTGTGTGTGTGTGTGTGTGTGTGTGTGTGCATTTTACACAGACAAGTTCAAATGAAGTGCCAAGAACTACAAAAATGGCTGCCACTCGGCTTGTCTGCTGCCCCCCCCCCTCCCCCTCAAGCAGGGTGAGGTTGCCAAGCAACCTGGGTGAGCTGCAGGTCTCATTAATTAGACACAGGTGCTCCATGCAGCCTGTCTGTCTCACTGAAATGCACAGTATATGTCTGAATGATCCCCCTCAAAGAGGGCCAAAAAAACCCTATATGGTATGCCTCAAACCAAAATCTGAAATGACCAGAAGAATGCTCATCGTGTGTATAATGTCTGTGCCAAGTTTCAGGCGAAATTGTATAAACTTTGGCCTCGAGAGTCAGAGCAAGCACAGGTGCGCCCTGCTCCTTCCGGTAAATTCTCTGCTTCAAAAACCATGGGACTGAATGAGGCTGTGGATGGGAGTAGTCGATCAATCAACGTGTAGGGACCCAAAACTATACAAGCGACAGCTACAACAGTGGTATCAGAGCTAATACCTCGAATTTTCCTACGTTTCTATGTATACATTGTGTCTGTAGTGGGGCATTTGAGGGCACGGTAGTGAAATACGTTTTATTTTTTTAGTGATTTTTCTCCCTGCTCCTCATTCTAGCTGATGATGTCATCACTCTAGGAAACCACATACACACCCATTATAAACCCAGAAATTTGACTAAAACCTGCTGAACTTTGAGCCTTGATAGTTTAAAAACGGTAAAAGATTTTGAAAAAAGTTAAATACGAGTTTAATAGTTGAAGAGTTTGTGTAGAATTTGAAATTTGAATGAAGTCTGTAGTAGTAGTACAAGTTGTTGAAATTGTAGAATGTTTGTAGAAGTTTTGTAGAATGATTTGAAGTTTGTGTAATGCACTTTAAATAGGAAATTATTTGCAGAAAAAGTTGAATAATTTGTAGAATATTAATGTTGTGTAACACTGTAGAAATTTAGATGAAAAGGTAGAATTGTAGAGAGTAATAGTTATAGTACAAGATCTTGGTGAACTGTGTAGTTTGACTGAACTCTGTAGTAGAAGAAGAGGTAGTTTAAATTGTAGGTCTGTATAAAGATTTGAAGTTTGTATAATGGATTTGAAATGGAAAATATTTGTAGAAAAAGTTGAATAATTTGTAGAATATTAATAGTAGAATTTAGTAAAATAAGGGACGAATGCAAAGCTATTGGTACCAGTGAGCTATTGTTATATACAGCATGTACAACACAGAACTGTCAATAAAAATGGAAATTATCTTATTGGGTTATAGTGCATGTATGGCTTGAGTGGTAACAAAACAAAACAGACATGAATTTTAAAAAGTTTGTCTGGGGAGTATAATAATGTGAAGTGTATATGTTTATGTCTGTATCTGTGCCCATATTTGCATTTATCTGTTTTCAGATGGAACACCTTGCCGACCCTAATACATGGATCAGTGCGGCCACTCAGATCTTTTTCTCTCTGGGTTTGGGTTTTGGGTCACTCATAGCTTTTGCCAGCTACAACCACTACAACAACAACTTTGAGCGCCAGGCCATTCTTGTTTCCCTGATCAACAGTGGAACCTCCATTTTTGCCAGCATTGTCACCTTTTCCATTTATGGGTTCAAGGCCACTGTCAACTACGAGAGCTGTCTGGAAAGGTGTGTGTGTTTTGCATGCACACGAGTGCACGCTTAGACATGTATACATGCTTGTGGATCTGCATGTGTGTGCCTTTGAACAGTATACAGTGCTGTGTATGTATACTCTAAGGCTGCATTTTTTTTGTGTGTGTAGATGTGTGTGTATTAGAGAGAGTATTTGTGTGTGTACACAATATGTTCAGCGTGCATGAGCATAAACACGTGTTACAATGTGAAGCGGTAGCTTTAAGTTTCTCTCTGCCCGTGTTTGTGTTTAAGGTCAAATCATGGTCTATGTGTGTAGCAGTGCAAACTTAAAAGGTTTATTTAGTGTTAAACAAAGTGCTTTTTTACTTTTAGTAGTTAGCAGTGTACTAACCTGAGAGAAACAGGACAGGCAGTTCGCAGGCAGGCCGCACTGAGGTCCTGTTACAGTTGGAGCAGGTGCATGTGTGTTCATGTCTCACCCAAACTGTATTTTGCAGTAACGTAGTGCCACAAGATGGTTTCATTTGAAGTACCATAATGAATCAGAATCAACTTCCCTTTGACTTTTTCAAACTTTCATTTTGGCAATGTCCTCGGAGTGTTGCATGTCAGGCAGGGCCGGTCCTAGCTATGGGCAATGTGGGCGGCCGCCCAGGGCGCCGTCTCCGTGGGGGGCCTCGTCGGCGCTGATGTCAGGGGAGAAAACTATTGTAAACACTGTTTTCCCCAAATACCCTTCCATTTTGTTAAGTGACCCAAGATCATTATTGAACCACAACAGTACTTATTCATCACCCTGTACATAAATGTTAAAAGTGAGTTAAAGACAGAGATAATGCTCTTAGTGGGAGACGTAAACCCTTTTTCCATTTAGGCACTTACATGACTGATGAACAGTTTCGTCTTTGCTCCCATCACCTTCCTCACATTAATACATGAAACAAACACAAAAGTTTCATCTTGTTTTCTGTATTTTTTTTATAGTTGGAGGTTCAGTTGGAGCTTGTTTAATTATGTATCTCTTTGCGCCATCTACTGGTTTTCTGACTGGAGAATTGGCGCTACCTATTGCATATCTCAGATATATCTTAAGATCAGCTCTTAATACTCACACAACAGTAGTGGATGGAAACAAACATTCATTTGCATTTTCTTTTGGCAACTTGAAATTCAGTTAAAATTTGCATTACAATAAGATAGAAACACACCAATCGCCTGAATGGGATTTTAGTCTAATGAGTGCTTTTTTGATTATTGGCCAAAGTCATGTCTTTAAATTTTTTATATATCACCAATTAAACAAAACATTAGCCAAGGACAATTGATAAGCATACTTTGTACAGTAGGATACAAGGTTGATGCTGGGTACGGATTTGACACTGAGCAGATGGTGAGGGGCTTCATATTTTGGATGAATGTCAGGATTAGATAGATGATGTACCCTTAATTTAACACCACTTTTTTTCCTCTTGCAGGACACGTGTACTGCTGCTGAATACTTTTAATATTGCAGAGGACAATATCAACATTGACAATGTCTTTGAGTGGATTGAAAAGTTGAACACAACCTACCCAGAACAGTTTGCCGAACTCAACAACAAACTGGAAGAATGTGATCTGGAGACGGAACTAAGCAGTGTATGTACCTAAACATTGCACTCATCTTACAGTGGTAAATTATAACTAAGGGATGGTTCAAGATTCACCTGAACCAGCACAACTATAAGCGCTATCAAAAATGTTGCAGCATTCTGGATCCAGACATCTTATTGGCTACAGATAGCTCTCTATTAAAAACAAAACATTTGTGCATCCTTTTGTGTTTCATTAATACTGCGACTGTTCTGACTCCATGGTTCAGAATAAATCTACTTGAGTCATAAACTGTCTTTCTCTTTTGTCTGTTTCAGGCAGTAGAGGGTGCAGGTCTGGCCTTCATAGTGTACAGTGAGGCCATTAAGAATATGCCATTGCCTCAGCTGTGGTCAGTGCTGTACTTTCTCATGCTCTTGATGTTGGGAATGGGCAGCATGCTGGGCAATGTCACTGCTATCATCACTCCACTAAGAGACTTCAAGGTTATGTCCCACATGAGCAGCGAGTTGTTTAATGGTAAGCTCCAGGAATTGGAAAATTGGAAAATGTTTCCATCTTCATCCTCATGGCTCTCAGCCTGTGTTAGTGGTTCATGTAGTCCAAGTCTCTACTGTAATACCAGTATAGACAATAATAGTCTGAAACTAAAGCTTAGTAGAGGAGTCTACCTGAGACACTAGCCAAGCACTCACAGATCCAATGGCTGCATTTTGTTTTATTTGTAATCAGAAAAAGGTGCTTAACAGTAACACAGATGATACCTGGTTCTTACAACCAGTTGCATCAGAATGTAGCAAATGAACTTACATATATCATATCATATCATATCATATCATATCATATCAAGAATAGAATAGAATAGAATAGAATAGAATGTCTTTATTGTCATTATGTTTAAAATTTAAGTGCCATCTTCAGTGCAGAAAGTACAGTACACAAAAACAGGGAAGAATCGAACAATCTTTAAACAAACTTTAAAGCGGCTTTTAAAAAACAGAGACAAAAGAGTTAAAACATGTAAAGTGAGTTATTTTATGTGGTTAATTAAGGCTGTGATGTTATTTAGTCTGTTTGTTTCGGGTCCATTGTCCTGTATCGCCTGCCTGAGGGTAACTGTTCAAACAGGATGTGACCGGGCTGAGATGGGTTCTTGATGATGTTCTGGGTTCTTTTGAGGCAGTGGGAACTGTAAAGCTCATCCAGGGAGGGGAGGGGGAGCTGATGATTTTCTGGCCAGTGTTGATGACCCTCTGCAGCACTTTTCTTTCTACAACTGTGCAGCTAGCAAACCATACAGAAATACAGTATGTCGGGATGCTCTATATGGAGCAACGGTAGAAGGACACAAGCAGCTTTTCAGGAAGTAGAGTCTCTGCTGTGCTCCCTTAACCAGCTCTTTGGTGTTAGGGCTCCAGCTGATGTCCCTTTGTATATGCACACCCAGAAACCTGAAGACTTAGACGCCTCCACACAGTCCCCGCTGATGACAACTGGGGGGGACGAAGCTGCCCCCCAGTTAAGCTACATAAAAGTGGGTGGGACGGATCTACGGTCATTCAAAAGTGGGTGTGTCATGACACACCTGACACACCCACTATCTGCGCCCCTGAACTCAAGCCATTGTCTTAGCTGTGCATAGCAATTTTTATCAGCTCTTCTTTTTTGCTTGCAGGTTTAGTGTGTGTGTTCTGTTTGCTGCTTGGCCTGGGCTTCACCACCACATCTGGAAATTACTGGTTTACCATATTTAACGACTATGGAGCCACATTCTCCCTGTTGTTCATCGTCCTCATTGAGGTCATAACTGTCAGTTACATCTATGGACTTAAAAGGTTTGTGTATTTGCGTGCAGTAGTACCCACATTTGTATGCCATCAGTTCAGTTTTGACTCCCACAAGCTGTCAAATAATGTTGGATTTTCATATGTTATATACTCATTTTAGGTTTGAAAAAGACATTGAAGACATGCTTGGTCATCGTCCCAACTGGTACTGGAAGATCATGTGGTCAATAACCAGTCCCCTTCTTCTCATCTTTCTTTTCATCATGTACATTGTCAAATACATCAACGGAGGGACACCCACCTACCAAGCATGGAACAAAGAGCTGGTGAGATCCTGGGGGAGAAAAACATATTGTCAACCCCAATATATAACATTTATAAATTATGGATAGGTGTGACTGCAAGTAGCAAAATGAAAAAATATCCTTTTGACATGACAGAAAGAATATTTTGATTCTCCAAGTGAAATTCAGACTTTTATGATAGAAATATAGAAACTTCCCAGTGGAACTCGCTGGAGAGCCAGTGTGGGGCTTTGGGTCTGACTTTCAGGGCTCAGATCCCAGCCTGGGCCCACTGGAACATGTTGGTGGCTTGTCATGAAATCTGGGATTGGTTTGACATATGAGATCACAAGTCTTTAATTCAGAAAAACAGAGCCTAATTATTTGTGAATATAACACACTTGTGTAGTAATGTGAGTAAAAAAGTAGATAAAAAGGTATTGTAGTAGTAATGAAATTAAAACAGTAATAATATAATAATGTTATTGCCCTGCATCTGTGATAAGTGGTTGTCTGAGCAAGAGTTGATGCAAATGCAGTTTTGTGCCAATATGAGCAACAAAACTGAACTCTTGTAAAATGTTGTATTTAACAGTAAGTAAAAAGTATTAACTGTGTCTGCTGTGTCTTAAGGGTACATCAGTGGTGACAGAATATCCTGTCTTTGGCCAACTCTTCATCGGGCTGCTTTTGGTGTCCTCCATCAGCTGTGTTCCCCTCACAGCTCTGTATGTCTTCTGCAAGAAGAGGAAACTTGGAAACCATGAGAAGAGGGAGCATGCAGTCAGCACAGTATCTGCTTAGTGACCAGATGGTGATATTACAGAGTGACCATGCTTATGATCAGTAGTCGAGTTGTAAAATGAAACCAGGGGGGAAGGTGAAATTCTTCATTTATGTGACTATTTTCCAGCAGAGGGGTCTGGGGGTCCTCCCCCAGAAAATTTTGTATTTCTTAGATGCAATTTCCTGCATTCTAGTCAATTTTAGGGTGACTTGCTAGACATGGCGAATCCTAAATCCTATCTGTTTCCTAGCATGCATTCTCAGTTGCATGGCCTGCACAAGACAATACTATTTATCAGAAAGAAACAATAACCACTTAACTATGGACATTATGTCATTCACATCTTTTTTAAACATATTTGTAAAAACATTTTAAATATCTCTAATATTTGTGAATGTTCTCAAATATTTTTTTAAACACAACTTTGTGTATGTTTTTAAACATATTTAAACACATTTTTGTTAAAAAACATCTTCACTTAAAAAAACACAATTTAAGGAGGAGTAAAGAAGACTTCAAATTTTAAGACGACGCGATGTTTAAAACAAGCGTATCAAAGACTATGAAGCAGCAGGTAGCAGCTAGCGGTGCTGTTAAGGCTAAAACAACACAGAGTGTGGATGGTTGCCCCCTTTCACCTGTCGACCAATCAGAGTCAGAAGAATCTATTAGTACCACCCACATTCACCTTTGGCCCATCAATGACGATCCAGAATGAAGTAAACCCAAAGGTGGTATATCACAGTAAGAGGTCACACTTCACTGTCAAAGCCTCTTTGTCTTTATGTAACAACCAGGAGCTTCGTGACTGATTCAAACTAAAGCAGAGACATAGCAGGAGACATTAGCAGCGTTTCTCATGCTGAAATAGAACTTTTGACACGAAACAGCAAAGATCAGACATACTGTATCGTTTTGTGGATTTGTTTTTCTACTCTTTGGGGGCTAGCTCGCAGAGTTTTCATCATACAGTGATGAGACACATATCTTTGTAAGATATATTTTTATTTTTTCCCCCGCCGCGCCTCTGGCGCCCCCCAAGGGAGGCTCGCCTCACACTTGAAAACCGCTGTCATCGGTAATAGACTGATTATCATAAAGCCCCCCTAAATGTCGAATGGTAATTCTATTTCCAGTGTTAAATATAAGTAATTTTCACATGCATTGATAAAATGCCACAAGGGATGGAAGAAGGGATGACCATTTTAGAAGAGGGATGATTTTGACAATTTTTTCCCCAGGGGGGATGCCACCCCCCCATCCCCCCTCAACTCGAGTACTGCTTATGATCACATTCACCAAATGTAATATTATTAAAAGCATTTCAGAGTTTTTCTTCTCACAAGACAACTTCTTCTATTACGTGAACAATGCCCTCTTGTGGCAGGAAACACAAAAATGGAGGCATGGGAACCTAAAGGCAAGATGAAAATCATGTTAAACCGTTTTACTGAATATGTATTTGTATAATGTCTCTTAGTATTGAAGTGAGACTTCTAAGCGAGATTCTGATCAGTACTTTTACCTTACCTAATTACGTGTTCGCTCAGTTTCAAATAGTCATTTCCACAACTTAACTGTGCTACATGTTATGATTGTAGATTATTAGTGTGATAGTGTGACATTCACAGCTAATACACTTGTAATTCTGTGTTTCGTATGATGCTAGTTTACTAAGTGATCATAATATAATGAATGTATGTAAATACTGTATGTAGCAATGGCTCTATGGGTAATGAGATATACTGTTTGTATTTCAGGGTTAGGATTTATTTGATTTATTTGGGGGGGGGCTGTTTACATCACTGGTACCAAAACACTTGACTGTAGAAAAATCTATTTGAAACTAAATCACAACAACACATTTTTTACTTGTTTTTTTATTATGTTATTATGATATGTTGCTTGATCAAGGTGTGGTTCTTCCAAACAGTCCGGTAATGTGTGTCCTTTAATAATAAATAATAATAATACATTTTATTTAAAAGTGCTTTTCAAGGTACTCAAAGACACTTTACAAAGAAGAACATCAAATCATCAAAACAATATAAGATAGTACACTAAAACCACATTAGACATTAAACATTAAAAGCAATTTTAAAAAGGTGTGTTTTTGTCAGAGAATTGAAGGTCGGCAGGTCAGTACGGTCACGGATGTGTTTGGGGAGAGTGTTCCAGAGGGAGGGGGCAACTGCAGAGAAGGCTCTGTAGCCCCAGGTTTGGTGCTTGGTCCTAGGTGGAGGAGTCAGGAGGTTTGCATGAAATGAACGGAGGCTGCGGGATGGATTGTGGCGATGGAGCAAGTCAGTGAGGTACGAAGGGGCCTGGTTGTGGAGAGCTTTGTTTGTGAGTAGGAGGATTTTACGCTGTGGAACTGGGAGCCAGTGGAGTTTCTGGAGGACTGGAGTGATGTGACCACGGGTGCGGGTGTGGGTGAACAGACGAGCAGCAGAGTTTTGGATGTACTGTCGTTTTTTTAAAGTTTTGGATGGTGTGCCATAGAGGATGCTGTTGCAGTAGTCAATTCTGGTCAAGTGATGAAGGCGTAAATGAGGGTTTCAGCAGCAGGGAAGGAGAGTTATGGGCGAAGTCGGGCTATGTTCTTGAGATGGAAAAGGGCAGTTCTGGTGATTTGGTTAATGTGATGTTCAAAGGAGAGGTTATTGTCAAAGATGACTCCGAGGTTGCGAGTGTGGGGGGATGGAGACAGGGTGGAGTTGTTGATGTTGAGGCGGAAGCAGTCTACGGTTTTGGTGAGGGATTTGGGGCCAATGATGATCATGTCTGGTTTGTCGCAGATTAGTTTGAAAAAGTTGGTCTGCATCCAGGATTTGATGTCGGCGAGGCAGTTGGAGAGAGTGGAGTGAGTGGCGCTGCCAGGGGTGATGGAGTTGGTGGAGATATAAAGCTGGACATCATTGGCATAACAGTGGAAACGAAGACCATGGTGGCGAATCATGTTGCCAAGATTGAGCAGGTAGAGTATGAAGAGGAGAGGACCAAGCACCGAACCCTGGGGGACGCCTTGGGACAGAGGAAGAGAGGAGGAGGTGCAGTTGTTGATGTGGATGAATTGTCAGTCTGTGAGGTATGATTTGAGCCAGGAAAGTGCAGTGCCAGTGATATCGAGGGAGGACTCAAGGCGGGAGAGGAGAATGGTGTGGTTTAAGGTGTCTAAAGCTGCAGTGAGGTCCAGGAGGATAAGGATGGTGAGGTGGCCGTGTCTGTGGAGAGGAGGATGTCATTGGTGACTTTGAGGAGGGCTGTTTTAGTGCTCTGTAAAGAACGGAAACTGGATTAAAATGGTTCGAACAGGTCATTTGAGCAGAGGTGGGCTTTGAGTTGAGTGGCGACAATACGCTCCAGTATTTTAGACAGAAAGGGGAGATTGGAGATGGGCCGGAAGTTCGACATGATGTCAGGGTTGAGTCCAGGTTTTTTGACGATGGGGGTGACAGCAGCCAGTTTGAGTGAACGGGGGACTGAGCCAGACCTGAGGGAGGAGTTGGTGATTTCTGTGATGAGTGTGGAGATGGCTGGTAAAGAGTCCTTGATGAGGTGGAATGGGATGGGATCCAGGACACAGGTAGAGGTTTTCATGCCTTTCATGACTTTGGGCAGCTCCCCTGGTGACATGGGAGAGAACTGAGACTGAGAGGTGAGGAGGGGTGCAGCCAGGGCCGGTCTTTGCTATGGGCAATGTGGGCGGCCGCCCAGAGCGCCGCCTCCATGGGGGGCGCACGAGCGCCCGAAAATTAAAAAAACCTCGCAAATTTTTGATACCGCTCATTAAGTTAGCGGAGCGGGGACCCCCACCGGCAGGTGAAGGAGTGCAGGCAGTGGGGGCAGGAGAGGAGGACAGGTCGTTATAAATGGTGTTGATTTTTGTTTGGAAGAATGAAAGAAAGGAGTTGCATTTGTCAGTGGTGAATGAGTTGGAGGTGTTGTTGCTGGGCTTGAGGAGTTTATTTACCGTAGAAAACAGAGCCTTGGGGTTGGTGGAGCCAGAGTGTATGAGGTGGGAGTAGTAAGTTGACCGAGCAGTACAGAGAGCATCCTTGTACTGCTGAAGGTAATCGGTATAGCCTTGTAGATGGACAGTTAAACCGGTTTTCTTGTGGAGTCCTTCAAGTTGTCGTTTTCGTCATTTCATTTTATGCAGTTCAGGAGTGTACCGGGGGCAGAGTGGGTGAAGGAGACAGTTTTAGTTTTGATAGGGGCTAGCTGATTGAGACAAGAGAAGAGTGTTTCATTGTAGTTTTTGGTGAGGCAGATATTTTACTAGTAAGAGAGGCAGAAAGGGCTGAAGGAGAGATAGATTTGAGGTTTTTGAAAAATATTGTCCGTTTATCCTTAGCAGTAGGAATGGGGATGTCAATTTCCATGATGATTGCCAGGTGGTCGGAGATGTTGAGGTTGAAGCTGGAGAGGTGATGTATGGTGAGACCAGTGGAGCAGACCAGGTCCAGGATGTGGCCACAACTGTGGGTGGGAAAGTTGACGTGCTGAGGGAAGTGTAGCAGTTCCCGAAATTCAGTGGCAGATTTGCAGTCAGTGTCGATGTGAATGTTGAAATCTCCCAGAAGAAGAACGGAAGGTGAGATGGCAGATAACTAGGTGAGGAAGTCTAAAAAATCAGAGGGAAAGGAGGGGAGTGGGACCAGAGAGTTTGAAAAGTGAGATGCTCAAAGGAGGGAGTAGCAGGGATGGAGATGGTGGATGTTTTAATGTCCTTTCTGTAGAATGCTGCTACACCACCTCCCCGCCCCAGGTGTATCTGGTGGGTGTGGTCAGGTTGAGTAAAAAGTAGTCCAGAGGTTTGTGCCAGGTTTCAGTAATACAGAGGAAATCCAGGTTATTGTCAGTTATAAATTCATTCAGAATGAGACTTTTATTGTTAAGTGAGCGGGTGTTGAGCAGAGTCAGTTTCAGGTGATGTTGTTTCATGACAGGTTGTGAGGACTGAGGAAGGGGGTGGAGGTTTGATAGGTGCACATGTTGTTTGTTGTGATGACGTAATGAGGAAGTTGCAGTTCGTGAGCAGGACCAGATAGATGGGATAGAGCCAGGAGTTGAAAAGTGGTGGTTAAACATATGACCAGAGCCTCTGTGTGGAGGACGGCGAAGTAGACCTGTTTTGATGCAGTCTGGGTGCAGGTGGTTGTTGAGTGAGTGGAGGTCGGAGGTGGAGTACAGCGGCGGCATGATCCAGGTGTGGAGCGCTAGCACGGAGCTAGGGCTAGCTTGTGACCAGGAGCCGGTTGTCTGTGGAAGGAGAGGTGACGCGTACCCCAGAAGCATCCATGGGATAATCCACAGCATTGCAGCAGGCAAACAGTAATCCAATGATGAGGAGAGGGGCCACCGGCCTGCTATCCCGGTGGTCCTGGGCCCCTTATGTACGAATACTTGCGTGGATTGAATGGACAAAGGAAAGAAAATTAATTTCACAGAGTCTAAGCTAGAGATTCTAGTGAACGTAGTGGAAATTCTGTTCTGGGTAAGTAAAAAGTTTATTCGTTTAATTGTCCCGTATGTAAACCAGCGTTACATACCCAGAAGCCACCCACCGCGCACCGTGCCAGCCTCCAGCCTGTTCCCAACCATGCTATGCTATGGTTAGTCATAATGAATGAGTTGTGCATTGAACAAAGCCACCTTGCCACGTTGTTAGTTAGCTGCATTTGCGCATCTCATATGATTTGAACAATGAAAATGTTTCCTACTAACATAACACATTCATCCTGTGATGGCGCTTTTATGGAAATGTGTGTGCAGTCAATAGCTCCGATTACATTAGGGAAACCGGCTCTCGCTGAAAACTGCACTTTAATGTTTGCCTTTTCAACAGCATTGTACGGGAATCTGATGTACCAGAAAGACATTCGGATGATTCGTACCACACAGCTGGCATGGCTCGGCTCAGGGTTGACTGGCACACTCCTGACCGATGGGCCAGCTCCCGCTGGAATGCCCCTGTTGCCAGGAACCCCAGCGTAGTCAGCACAACCCCGGGCTACTCGCCAGCCCCCGGCCGCAGCTCTGCGCACAACTCCAGTAACACTGGCCTTGGTAACCGAAATCACCTTATGAGCCAATTATCATCGTTTGCAAGTAAATCCTTGCGTTCCTTAAATCGCTCACGTCGGATTGCACCACTTGCAAGGTCCTCTAACAACGCTAACGCTGCCTTTGTTAATATCATTTTCTTCATCACATTGCGCATGCTTTTATATCCACGCATATAATTGCGTGGGTGTGTTAATTGTTCATAAGTGTGTCTCTGATGTGCACATCACTCTGATGACTACTTGTTTTCACATTATTAACATTTCCCAGCTTCACCTCTATGTGTCGCCAAAGGAACAATAGCTGTAGAAACATGCGCACGACAGATATGAAATTGGCGTGGGGCACGCACATTTCTACTGTAGCGTCCTGCCGGACGCATCAGGAATAAAGAGACGTTATTTAGCAAACCGGCTTTTATTGCCAAATAGTCTTATTACAGAACTCGGTTATTGTAGGCCAAAACCACGCCAAAAGAACATAACAGGTCGCACTCTTCAGCCTCACTCGTGCCGTCTCCATCCACACATGCTCACACACGCACTCCCTCTCTCACCTGCTCCCCCGCCCCCCTGCTCTTATACAGGGGCATTCATGGACCATGGAAAACCACAGAACTCACAACACATTACTGCAGGGTCGCTACACTACAATCATCTCACGTTTGATACATTTGAACGTGAGCGTGGAAAAGGACGTACGCCACTTTTTTTGTGCGTACGCATGCTTTGTACATGAGGCCCCCGGTAAAGAGACAATGTTGTCGGCCCGATATGGTGGTGGCCAGCGGAGAGGACCAGCCAAAGCCCGGAAAACCGACCACACCGGTTAAAAGATTGTTGTACAATCTATAGCATATATGTTTATGCTATGTAATATTGCAGAAACTAGTATGAGAAAGTATCAAAGTGGAAAAAACCCACCCTGTCTTAAGGCCTTCCTCCAAAGAACTCAATTTTCCTGCACAATGAGTGTAGCTTAGCTACACAGGGAAATAGACTTACAGCCACAGGTAGTGGATCGTTTTCACTTTCCAGAGCATTTGACTTATTGCTATCATGATGCAATTATAATAGAACTTAAATACATCACCTAGCCTAGCTCTTTGATAACAGCTTTTGCTATAATCATCAAGCTACATTCTCTTTAACAGATAAAGCCTTTGTCAAACAGAGAGCACATAAGGTGCCTTGTATGTATGTCTTTGGGAAAGCTGTGAATTCTGAAGACGTGGTCGATCATGATCTTTGTAGTTTCCTTGGCCGAGGGTAGTTTAGGCAGAGCAATAAACCTCGCCATATTTGAAAATCTGTCCACCACAGTGAGGACAGTAGTGTTACCTAGCGATGTCGGGAGCCCCGTGACGAAGTCCAAAGGAATTTCTGCCCACGGTCTGGAGGGGATGGGAAGCGGATGCAAAAGTCCCATGCGTGAACCGGTGGACGTCTTATTGCGTGCGCAGACCGAGCAAGCCTCCACGTACTCCCGAACCTCCGGTTCCATGGACGGCCACCAGAACCTCCGGGAGATGGCGAACATGGTCCGCCGAACTCCCGGATGACAGGAAAGCAGCGAGGTGTGGGCCCAGTGGATCACCTGTGGGCGCAACTGGGACAAACAACCGATTCCCTGGGCACCCACTAGGTGGCGGAGCCTCACCATTAGCCTGCTTAACCTCCTTTTCTATTTGCCAGGAAACCGCTCCAACCACACAGGACAGTGGAGTGATGGGCTCAGGCTCCTTGGCAACAGGCTCGGGGTCGAAGAGTCGTGACAGGGCGTCAGGCTTGACATTCCGGGACCCCGGCCTATAGGAGAAGGAAAAAGAAAATCTGTTAAAGAAAAGCGCCCACCTGGCCTGGCGAGAATTAAGTCTCCATTTCGGGGCCGGAAAGAGAGGCCATGAAGGAGTATATCCAGACCTCCCTGAAGGCAGGGCTCATCCGTCCCTCCTCTTCGCCAGCCGGCGCAGGCTTCTTTTTTGTTGGTGAGAAGGATGGGTCGTTAAGGCCGTGCATAGACTATAGCCCGCTCAATGACATCACTATTAAGAACCAGGGATTAAGTCAATTGCACAAGCGTAAGGTCTGTGTGGAGGGAGAGACATGGCCTTGGACTTGCTGAAAACCTCCTTGAGGTGATGGTAGCAGGACGGCACGGCACTCAGGTCTGGGTATTCAGGGTCAGCTTTGGGATTCACAGTCACAAGATTAATCATTGCGCCGTCATCGCTCAGAGACGGTGTGGTTATGCCGTGAGTCACACAATCCCTTCCCCACCCTATGCTGGATCCTGTTTCCCAATCAATGTGTGGGTTGTGACTGAGGAGCCATGGATGTCCCAGAATCAGAGTATGTGCAGGAGACTTGAAGAAGAAAAAACTAATGTGTTCTGTATTTCTATTGATGCTGAGCTTGAGAGGCTCTGTGATGTGTGTGATGGTGAAAAGTTTAGTGCTCTGGCATGGATGGGCTTGCCCAAAAGTTCAGCCCTGAGGCCTATCTTCTCCGCTTACCCCCAGTCCATCATGCTTTCATCGGCCCCTGAGCCTATGAGAGCTCCTAGTGCGGTGGTAGTGTCGTGGTGCATTACCTTAACTGGTGTCAGACAGCGTGGAACGAGGGCTGTGGCTGGAGGTTCACTCACCTCCCGGGGCTTTCTGGCCGGACAGTCGGCGACGAGGTGATTAGTTTTGCCGCAGTAATAGCAGCTGCCCTCCTGCTGGCGTCGTCGCTCCTCCGGCGTCAGCCTCGCCCTGCCAAGCTGCATGGGCTCCTCCTCCCTGGCGGGGGAAGAGGGAAAGCCGTGCTCTGGCGGTGAATAACAGAGAGCCTGCCTGTCCGGGGCTGTGAAGCGTGGAGTCCTCTCTGGTGTCGAACCGCTCCGTGGTTGCCAGGGGTTGTCTGTCCGGATGGCAAGCGCGATGAGAGGGTCCAGGTCTGCAGGCAAGTCCAGTGGCAACAGTAGCTCCTAGATGTGAGCCGCCAGCCCTTTCAGGAAAACGTCGTACAGGCCGGTGTTATTCCAGCCGCTCTCTGCCGCCAGGGTGCGAAAGCGAATGGCGTAGTCACACACCGAGTCTCTGCCCTGTGTCAGACTGCTCAGCTCCCTGGCCTTCTCTCGGTCTGTAGACACTGGCTCAAACGTCTTCATGAGGGCAGCTTTAAAGTCTGTGAGGGAGGAACAAAGTGGAGAGTCACAAGCCCACTCGGCGGTGGCCCAAGCTCTGGCTCTCCCAGTCAGGTGGGAAACCATGAACGCTATCTTGGATCTATCCGTGACGAAAGCATGAGGGAGCTGCTCAAAGTGGATGGAGCAGTCAATGAGGAAGGCCTTGCATTGGCCTGGTTCCCTAGAGAAACGCTCCGGGGGCGCCAGCTTGATTCCCACCCCTGCACCCTGGGACGGAGCCGCTGCAGCTGCTGGAGACTCCGGCACTGCAGGTGGCTGGGTGGTCTGCCGAAGGTGGTACACCAGGCCTCTCACCTGGGATGGGAGCTCACCGAAATGCGCTGCTATTGCCGTCTGAAAGTCCTCCTGACGGGCGATGCGGGCTTCCTGAGCCCGTAGCGCAGCCGCCCACTGGCCAGCCTCTGCTGAGTCCATGCTGGCCGAAGTGTACGGTCAGGCTGGGACTCAATGAGGACTCAGATGCAGAGTTGGCAGACAGCTGTTTTATTTAGGTCGACAATATCCTCGACTGAGTGCGGCTATGAAAATGGCCTAAACTAGAGGAAACAAAAAAATCACTCCAAAGGAGGAAAAAACACTGAACTACTCTTATTAAAGATTAACAAAATCAAAATCACTCACAACGAGGAAAAACAAAAGGCTATGAAATATTAACTTAAGACGCTCAAAAACAAAGCTGAAAACACACTAGGCTAAATACAAAGAAACAAAAAGGCTAGACTAGGAAGTACAAATCAAAATCACTCATACGAGGTAGAAAAACAAAAGATCACGAGAGCTAAGATGCTGTGACTGTGGGCTATGGAAAAAGGGCTTTGGTGCACGCTACGAAAGACGAAAGACTTCGGCACAGGACAAAGGGAGACGCAGACAATATATACACAAGGTAATGGGGAACAGGTGGAAACAATCAGGGCGGGGAAGACAATCAGACCGGTGACACGAGGAAGGGCAAGTGACCTGAAATGAGAGGAGAGTTATCTTTCAAAATAAAACAGGAAATGACAAGACATAACAAAAACCCAGCTTGACCTCACCGCGGTGTGACACCAGTTATGAATCTTCTGTGCCACATTTTTATTCTGTATTGCTCTGTATATTCTCACATATGTAAAATGTGTACATACTGTAGAAAAGTATGTAATGATTAGAAACTCAAGAAATATGCAATTTTTGATTTCTTGTGCTATTGGCTAAATGAGACCTTAGTAACTAAAATAGACAATGAACTGCCATTAAAAATTAATTTGATGTCAATTAAAATTAAATCCAATGTGCCATAACATGACATGACATAACATCTGGGGCCTCATGTACAAAGCATGCGTACGCACAAAAAAGGGGCGTACGTCCTTTCCCACGCTCATGTTCAAATGTATCAAACGTGAAACAATCGTAGAAATGTGGGTGCCCCACGCCAATTTCATAGCTGTCGTACGCACGTTTCTACAGCTATTGTTCCGTTGTCGACACTTAGAGGTGAAGCTGGGAAACTGTTAATAATGTGAAAACAAGTAGTCATCAGAGTGATGTGCACATCAGAGACACACTTATGAACAATTAACACACCCACGTGTTTGCAATTATATAGGAGGATATAAAAGCATGCGCAATGTGATGAAGAAAATGATATTAACAAAGGCAGCGTTAGCGTTGTTAGAGGACCTTGCAAATGGTGCAATCCGCCGTGAGCGATTTAAGCAATGCAAGGATTTACTTGCAAACAATGATAATTAGACAATGATAAGACGATTTCGGTTACCAAGGCCAGTGTTACTGGAGTTGTGCGCAGAGCTGCGGCCGGCCGCAACGGGTGCCGGCATGCCGGCTGCCTGACTACGCTGGGGTTCCTGGCAACAGGGGCATTCCAGCGGGAGCTGACCAATTGGTCAGGAGTGTGCCAGTCAACCCTGAGCTGAGCCATGCCAGCTGCGTGGTACGGAATAATCCGAATGTCTTCCTGGTACATCAGATTCCCGTACAATGCTGTTGAACAGGCCGGCATTAAAGCGCAATTTGCAGCGAGAGTCGGTTTCACTATCGTAATCGGAGCTATTGACTGCACACACATTTCTGTAAAAGCGCCATCACAGGAAACATTTTCATTCCATCAATGTTCAAATCATATGTGATGCGCAAATGAAGCTAACTAACATCGTGGCAAGGTGTTGGTTCAACACGACTCATTCATTATGACTAACAGCATGGTTGGGAACAGGCTGGAGGCTGGCACGGTGCGCGGTGGGTGGCTTCTATTCGTTTAATTGTCCCGTATGTAACGCTGGTTTACATACGGGACAATTAAACGAATTAACTCTTTACCCAGAAGCCACCCATTAGCACCGTGCCAGTGTGCCAATGCACATTTGGGCATGTACGCATTCAAATATCATGTTTTTGGTTTTCTTTATTTTCTGCTGATGAAATTAGAGCTGCAGAGCTTTCTAACAAGCCCCTAAATGTCTCTGTGTGTTCAGTATTCCTGTCAGTAAAAGTGGGTGTAAAATGTCAGCCGCAGCGCCACACCTGTCCACACCTGTCCACACCTGTGTGTGCGCTGCTCGGATCCCACGGCATTTACAGCCTCACACACACGCTGCCACTCAGATCTTTTTTTGGTCATATATCCCAGTTGACAGGGAACCAAACAGAATCTCCACTTAATTCACTAGAATCTTTAGCTTAGACTCTGTAAAATTCATTTTCTTTCCTTTGTTCATCGCGTTATCTGATCGGACAAAGAGGTGAATCTCAGGTCCAGGGCCTATTTGAATAGATGTTCATATGTAAATGGGGTGTGGACAGGGAGGAGTTGCATGTGCGCTCAATTCCACATTGATTGGGATGTACAAAAGAAACGTGCTTGGATCCATGCGAACGCACACTTTGATACATCTGAATATTTTTGTTCGTATGACAGTTTCCGAGTTTTGGCGTACGCCAAGTACATGAGGCCCCTGGTCTGTAGTGATATAACCATTTTGTAATTTTGTATTTCATTAAAGAAAAATGTTAAAAAATGTTAAAAATGGACATCTAGCCTGTGTGTGTGTGTGTGTGTGTGTGTGTGTGTGTGTGTGTGTGTGTGTGTGTGTGTGTGTGTGTGTATGTGTGTGCACTTGGTTTTCTTTTAAATATTTTTTGAGCCTTTGTTTGATAGATACAGCTGAAGAGTGATGGGAAAGTGTGGAGAGGGGGGGGGGGTCACTATGACATTACATGTAACAGCTGTGGGGAACACTTTCACAGACATTCTGGCCACATTCATCCTTGTCGGTAACATTGGTATCTGGTTACGTTGTTCATGCACACCTGATCACACCTGATCAGATTTCATTGTGCAAATAAGATAGGCAGGACTTTCAGACTTGTTAATAGATGTAGATATATCACTAGCCATCTGCACTTCGATCCCCAGTTCCCAGTAGTCGAGTTGTAAAATGAAACCAGGGGGGATGGTGAAATTGGGTGGGGTTTAAAAAAAAAATCGAAAAGAAACAAAAACCACTTAACTATGGACATCATGTCATTCACATCTTTTTTAAACATATTTGTAAAATCATTTTGAATATCTTTATTTGTGAATGTGCTCAAATATTTTTTAAACACAACTTTGTGCATGTTTTTTAACATCTTTGTGTGTTTTTAAACATATTTAAATACATGTAAACACATTTTTGTTAAAAAACATCTTCACTTAAAAAAACACAATTTAAGGAGGAGGAAAGAAGACTTCGAGTTTTAATACGACGCTGTTGTGGAAAAATGCTGAAGTCAAAGGTCAATGGTGAGGTCAGGAGGGAAGAAAGTGTTCAGGAGCCTCTGATGTCTTATGCTGTATTATTTATTGACGCTTGGCCAAGGAGAACTAGAGACACTCTCAAAGTACATCTGAAGTGCTTGAGTCGGTCTCGCATTCTGACGAACTTGTGATGGTGCATATACTTTAAACCCAAAGATCACACCCCAAATACTATACGCCCCAGAATTAGTAAAAGAGAATGTCTTTACTCTTGGAGGTGTTATTGTCAACATATTCTAGTCTGGGGACACAGATGTCCGCTTACGCAGATTGGAACGGCAACAACAAGCTATCTATTATGACTAGGAAGGCAGCAACAGGCCTCTTCGACCCTGGCCACCACAGTGAGATATGGTGGCACCTAGTCATAAGACAAACAGTTAATACTGTCGTGGATCACAAGGCTCACACGTGGCCTCGTGTAACCTAAAAAGAGAAAATTCCATAACAATCCCCTCTTATTGATCATAAGATCAATACTAACTACCAAATAATAATATCTACCAAATTTAGAGACCACCAGGGAGTACAGTCAGAATGAGATTGACACAAACAATATAAAACATTCATAATCACACAGAATTATTCAAAAGGCCATCCATAAAAATCATTCTTTCAAACAAAGCAGTCGGTTTAGATTAATTCATACAATCAGTGAAAAAACTTAAGAACCCCTCTTATGTACCCCATCATCCCATTCCCATGATGTGTGAGTTCCACTTTCAGGTCAACAAGGGCCTTTAAGCTAGCGAAGATCCCCTACAACACAAAGGTGTTAAAGAAGGTCATCAGGGAGGTCACAGATCATGTGCAAATATGCCACTGGGAGAGGAGAAAGATCAAATTTATTATTTCACCTAGTAGATAAAACCCTAGCAATTAGAAGGGGTTCCATAAAACAATTGATTTAACATTTCTAGAGCAAATTTCTTCTCTCTTTGAAATCAATCACAACAATCATCGTTGAAATCAAGACATTGCAAAATCTTCGACCCATGTACATTATGTACAGTAGAGGGTCACCACCATGGAGAGGTTACTAGCACATACGATGCATGGTGGCATGGAATCGATCTTCGTAGAACTTTCCATGAACAGTCGTTATCCATCAGTTGCATATCATCATAACAAAATTTTAACTTTGAACTTATAAGCATGTATTACATTACTGTGAAAACCATCATTGAAAATAGATTTTAAAAGTGATTCATAATATGGCAATTTCTAAATTATTAAAAATAACATCTCCTAGAATACTAAACAACCAGTAAAACCAGAATCATCACCTAAAGTTAACCTAAAATGAAACACAGAGGTAACAGAAGAAATAGACACCCTCCATTTACAGACCACAAGTCTCCTCTTCATCATTTTCACCAAGAGAAAGATCATCAAGGTCAAAGCTTTGAATCCTTTCCCCAAAACCTTCAAAATGATAATACCTCTTACCCACTGGATTGGCAACCTCTGGACGTATACACACCTGGGGTGCTTGAACCACTGACCTTGTTGTCTTCTTCACGATTAGTTTAATCAATGAGATCATACAAGTGCAGAGGAAAAGAATAAAGAGTCCACCGACAAATAGAGTAGTCAAAAATTTAACTAACCCTGATCCCAATGACCCCAAGGTACCAGAAAAATCCCCAAAGTTGAACCCATGTTTATCATGTAACTCTTTGATACCTTGAGCTGTGTCATGCGCCATATCTATGACCTCAGCAGTCGCGTCGGAGATGTAGAAGCAACATTCAGTACCTATAACTTTACAAGTTCCTCCCTGTGCTGCCAACAGGAGACCAAGCGCCATACGATTCTGTAAAGCTACAGTTTTAACTTCCTGCAGCTCCCTATGTTCAGCTAACATGGCTCTACTGGAGCCATTCAGATGATTCTCCAGGACTTTAGACAGAGATTCAAGTTCCTGTTGAGTTATATACATACCATACCAAGGCAAGAGGATGCTGGCTATCTTTTGAGATGTTGGGATTTCTCTTTTATATTTATGTAGAGGCAGGTATAATGAAGCAATCTCAGCGGATTTCACTTCCCTGATCAAGGGAATTAGGTATGCCAAATAACAGACACCATGAAACAACTCATAGGGCACGCAGCAATAAGCTTTATCTCCACAGACTAGATACACTCTCTCAGGTAATGACGACTGTCTCAGAGTGACATTTACTACTGTTTTACAGCTGCTTTGTCCTAAATTATCAGGTCCGTCTCCTACTCCCTGAAAACACAAGGAAACATTTTGCCGTTCATGGGTGAACACCGGAGGCACATAAGTTGAGGAGTTCGCTCCATCTTTTGTGGCACTGAGCAGTTACGTTTCTGTATCTGAAGTGACTCCATGGACCTAACACCGGACCACGGCTGCACAGAAACTAGGGCCTCCACCATTAAAGATGCAATATATGGTTGGGGAACACACACCTGATTTCCAAGAGGTTTTGAACAGTTTGTTTGGGCCAAAACTATTTGAACTCTATATTCAAAACCTAAATTCACATACATCTGTATATGAATATTGCGAAAAAAGGTAGTATAGTTGAAACCGCTCGGCAGGTACTGTTCATTAACTGTTTTAGCAACGTATAAGGCAATTTCAGCATTATGTGAATACTTTGCCGACTCTATAGGGAAGCAGGAGTATAGCACTCATTTGCTTCATCTTCAAATCTCATGGCCAAATTATTCCAATTGAACATCTCATAATCCGTTCTAGTGAATGGAATTGGATGAGACATTGGTGAGTGTATGGACGAAGGCATATTTTGACACAGCCAACAGTTACTGAGATTACGATCGTGAGCATAATCAACCATTAGACTGAGGGCCGAATTTGTTTCTTGCACTAAAATTTGAGAAACTTCACCTGTACCTCCATTACTCCTTGTTGATTTAGGTTTGGCTACCTCAAGTGTATTTATGGAAGAAATTGACCAATATATAGAAAACTATCACCCTTATCAGTTTCACCATAGTACAGATCTTACCGCTCTGCACCTCACCTGGAACATCTCAGTAATTAACAGCCCACAGTTTATAATCGGGATAACTTTTCAATGGTTGTTTAGTGAAACACCACAGCTCCAGAGGTTCAGTCAAAGGTACAGCAGCTGTGAATGTTACCTTCATTACCTGGGTGCACAGCACTGTCTTAATCGGTCATGCGTTGTCCACGACAACGCATGACCGATCAAACCGATCTTTGATAGTTGCGTTCATTCTCTCAACTTGACCAGAACTTTGTGGGTGATATGGAACATGTAACTGCCACTTGAACCCTAAGATATCTGACAGACCCTGCGTTATTCTTGATACAAAAGCCGGACCTCTGTCACTATCTATTCCCTGTGGCACTCCAAACCTAGGGATCACCTCTTTTAGCAGACACTTAACAACAGGCCTCAACCCATTTTGAGAATCGATCTGTCACAACTAACAAATATTTGTAGCCTTGACAACTTGGCATATAAGTCTATTTGCAAATTTACAAAGGGACCTGTTGGAGGTTCCAGATGGTCATGCTTCACTGTGCTATTCTTCTTTCTGGTCTGTTGACACGTCATACAACTGTACAAGTGTTTGTGAGACTTGTGTAATGCCTGCTGCAAACCATTGTGAACGAATAACGTCATTTATTACCCCTCTTCCTACATGTGTTGGTCCATGTGCCACACGTGCCAAGACATGTAGGAGAGCTCTTGGGCAAACTGGTCGCCCATCCGGGTGGAGCCACAAGCCAGACTCCGAATCAACTGCACAACCTTTACGCAACCAAAGACTTCTCTCCCTGTCATCAGCGTGATTTTGCATTTTCATGACATCATTAGCGGAAGGTACTGGAATTGGATTGACGGGTTGTGTGGAGGTATATTGATGGACCATGGAGGAGGAGGAAAGTGCAGCTTGTTTGGCTGCAGTATCAGCCATTGCATTTCCTCGTGAAACAGGATCATTTCCTTTAGTGTGGGCTGCACATTTTACAATCGCAAGCTGTGACGGGCGCAAAATAGCCTCTAATAGATCATTTACCAACGCGTGATGCTGTAATGGCTTACCAGAGGATGAGACAAAACCTCTCATTTTCCATAATTGTCCAAAGTCATGCGCAGTGCCGAATGCGTATCGCGAGTCAGTGTAGATAGTGGCAACTTTACCAGAAGCAAGTATGCAGGCTCTACTAAGAGCATACAGCTCAGCTGCTTGGGCTGAAGTTCCATGAGGCAGGGATCCTGCCTCAATGACTTCAGAATCATTTACTACTGCATAACCAGCCAAATGTACGTTGTCAGATGGTCTGCTGGCCGAACCATCAGTATAAAGAACCATGTCAGAATTTGGTATCACTGTTTGCAGCAGATCTGGTCTCGGAGATGTGCACATTTCACTAAGGGCGATACAGTCATGCTCATCATCTGTATCAATCAATGATAGCAGAGTAGCTGGATTTATTGGAGGTGAGCGCTTTAAAGTTATGTGGGGACTTGATAGAATTATTGCCTCGTAACCTGAGCGAAGTGCTGCTGTCATGTGTTGTGTTGCAGATGTGTTCAAAATGTGTAATACTGCATGTGGAACGTGCACGACACAGTCATGAGCCAGTTACAATGGGATTTGTCGATCAAAATGGCAACAGCGGCCACTGCTCTTAGACAACCAGGCATACCGAGTACTACAGGGGTCAGTCGAGAGGAGTAGTACGCAACGGGACGATAATGAGAACCATGTTTCTCTACCAGAATGCCAGTGGCGAAGCCATCTCTCTCATGCACATGTAGATGGAACGGCTGATGATAGTCAGACAAACCCAACACTGGAGCCATTGTGAGAGCATTTCAGATCTTGAAAGGCTTTGTGCATTTCCTCAGTCCACTGTACCATGGGTGGAGCTGATTGCAGTGCGGCGGCTCGAAAAACAGAGTCCATAGTTGCATATTCAAAAATCCAGTGTCTGCAATAATTAGCCATCCCCAGAAAAGAGAGCATCTGTTTCTTGGTTGTGGGGGGAGGCATGCTTACTAGCAGTTTCACCATCTCCGGTGACAAAAGGTGTTGTCCATCCTTCAGAACATGACCCAAATATGTCACCTCCGGTTGACAGAATTGCAACTTTGCCAGCGACGCTCTGTGACCACACTCGGCCAGTCTCTGTAGCAGCAAGATAGAGTCTGTGTGGCAAGCTTCTTTTGATGAAGAAGCTATTAGGAGGTCATCAGCGTACTGCAAGAGAGTGGAGCCACCTGGCAGGTGGAGCCCATCTAGATCTCTTTTTACCGCCGCTGCATACACGGTGGGACTCTCAACAAAACCCTGCGGCAACCGTTGCCAAGTGTATTGTTTAGCCTTGAATGTAAATGCAAACAGATACTGGCTATCTGGATGCAACGGTATCGAGAAAAATGCAGAACTCAGATCAACGACCGTGTAGTGCGTGGAGTTAGGTGGTAAAGAAGCTAAAATCGAATTGGTGTCAGGCACAATTGGAGCTGCAGGTACCACTATATTATTAATAGCTTGCAGGTCCTGCACGAACCGCCATTCATCAGGGCGATTTGCTTTGGGGATTGTTAATATGGGAGTGTCACATGGGCTAGTGGTTTGAACTAGCACATCTTGATCCAATAGAGACTGAATGACACTTTCAATTCCTACTACAGCTCTGTGAGGCAAATTGTATTGTCTAATCATAGGTAGCTTAGCATTAGGCTTAAGTGTGACTTTATGTGGCGGAGCCGAATTTACAAAACCCACATGATTTTTATGTTTAGCCCACAAAATAGGTGGAACCTCAAACAATTCAGAAGGAGGTCCATACTGAGCGGGAAGAGGCGGCTGATGAGTAACAAATGTAGACATTGGTAATTGCATATGTTCATCTAAAGACAACATATACAGTTCCTCCCCTAAATATGTTACTGTTTGGTGTTGAGAAGCTGGTACAGCTTCTCTCAATGCCTGGCACTGAGCCACCATGTGTCCAAGGTGTTTCAGCTCACAGCCAGGTGTGACGGCCACCACGATATGTGGATATGAATTTTCAACATTAAACAACCTCTGCTGTTCACTACCCCTCTTACCCCTCTTATTTATTTAAAAACCTGGAAACCAATTGTTTATACTACTCAGAAGGGTTAAATGCTGCAGTACAATGACAATGCAAAAGAGGCCTCATTGTAGACATCAATGTTGCACATGCTGGAGATATTTTGGCGATTTTCTGAATATCTGAAACAGTGAATCTGGGAAGCATATTAAAACCTATCAATTCCCAGCAATACAAAGTGTCTTCCGTACTCTGCAAAAACTGAAATGCTAGAGCAGCTTTTTCATCAGGGAGGGTCAAAAACAATCCATCCGGGGTGCACTGAATAGTAGCATGCAGTGTACAAAGCAGATCCCTCCCCATGAGATTAATTGGGCTTTTATCAGATATCAGAAAAGAATGCATCACTTCAGAGCCTTCAACAGTTATTTTAGTCCTCTGAGATAACGGTTCCGCAATGGGAACCCCGAAAACACCTACAGTGGTGATGAAGTTGGATGTAGGTGTGCATACATGCTCTGCTGTTTTTACAGTAGAGATAGTTGCTCCACTATCTACCAAAATTTCAACAGTATTTCCATTAACTTGAACAGGCATTATCGGGTCTTCCGCGGGATTACTAGAAAGTAAAATAGTTGCAGCTTGAATATGAAATGGTTGTTCTGATCCCACCCCTCCATGGCCTCCCTATGCTTGATTGTAATATGTTGGCGTGTAAGCAGCTTGTGTGGGTGGGGCTGGAAGAGCAGGAAATGACGTAGTAGCTTGTGGAGCGGGTAGAGCCGGAAATGATGTAGCGGCTTGTTGTTGGTTCTGGTTATTGGATTTATTCCGACGACGACAACCACTCTTACACTCTTTAGCCCAATGTCCCGCTGCACCGCATTTGTGACACCCTGCTGTTGTACATACTGCATCATTTGTTTTGAGCTGGGAGCATTATTACCAGCGAAGAAAACATCGTTCCTATGCATAGCCATTATTTTGTTTATAGTTGACTTCGAGTCAAGGACTGATAGTTTGTAAGCAGCTTGAACATTCGGTCTTAGATTTTGCACAAAAATTTGCACCATGAGACATTCATGTTCATCTCGCTTTATTCCAGCTTTAATATCCCATGTTTGTATGAATCAGGGAAAACAAACTCATCTTAACACAAGATCCACTCAGTTCTACAAGTGAACTGGATTAAGTGTTTTTTTTCTGGTATTCTTCCATGAACTCAGAAGTCCATGGTTTTTCAAACTGCTGTGTTGTCAATCATTATTTTTACAAGCATTTATTAAAGATGTCTGTGACACTTCAGAGGCAGGGGCAAAGTTGTTTTCCTATGTGCCGCTGTGTTTCTGGTCTGAGTGTAACATCAGATTTAGGCATTTATGTAGTAGTGTAAACAAAGTGTGCTTTTAAGTAGAGCCAGTTTGATTTTTTTAGCTTGACATATACAGTTATTTCTATTATTATTTGAGCACAAACTGCACAATTATCGATTCATAATGAGCACCATGATTGGAGTTGAAGTTGATTCTGAGTTGATTTAAAGTGTGTGAAACATATTTATCAGGTTGAAACATGTGTTAATTAAGTTTAAAGAAGATTGTGCCACACCAAAATAGTATGCGATGATTGTTACAATACTTAACTTCAAACACTTGAAACATTTTTTCTTTGCAGTAGAAATAATCCTATGACAATTTAAGTAAAAAGGTTACTTTTAAATGAAGTTGAACAGAGCTAAACTTTAACAGTATAATCCTTGAAGAGGGAGAGCAGAGATGTTGTTTTGTTTTGGCTTTACAATCTGCACTTCCTCGTCACTAAAGTCTGTGTAAGGCTCCTCCTCTCTGGGTCTGGCTCCGTCTCCTTCTAAATCTGACTCATTAGACTGTCTGCTGTCTTCCTTCTCCTGTCTGTGCATAATCTTGACTTTCCTTTCTAATTCACTACTGTAGCTGCCATTAGGATAAACTCATCATCTGCTTTAGTTTGTGATGTGCTTGGTTGTTCATCTATCTCAGCATTGCAAGAGGGCTTTGTATTTGAAAGTTGCGGAAAAACAGTGATCGCTTTTTCATTGTTTTGTTGTTCCGGCAGTGTTATCCCGACCTCGGCTAAAATATTCAACAAATCACGAGGAGTGGGAATCTTGGCTTGGCGCTTTGCCCAGCCATACATCATAGCTTTTGCACAATTTTCCAAATTATCAACATGTCGCTGCTTTATCTTAGCCATCTCTAAAGCTCTAATTTGCAACTTAGCTTCTAGTACAGGCATATGAGAGGCAGTAACATACTTAGAAGTCAGATCAATCATCTTTCTTAAATCATCCGGTCCAATCTCGCAGCTTTTGTCATGCACTCCCACACCACATCTTTCTTGGGCCACAGTCAACCACACTTGGATACACTCATTTATGTATCTGAAGTCCCAGGATGGATTTCCAACACTAGAGTTAACATTCATCTCAGCCATTTGCAGCTTCTCTCTCTCGAATGCTCCATCATACGGCCACATGCCATTCGTACATTCACACATAAGAGAAGTGAACGGAAACACAAAATCCCATCCTTTCAGTCTACCGATGAGTCCAGCTGGCACATGCTGCGAAAACATTGCTTTAAATTGTGATATCTGGTCAGATGTGTATGTGTGTGTGCCTGCTCCGGCATGCTGCGTATCAATGACAGGTTGACCATCTAACTTCACATTAGTTATTTGATCTTTTACAGAAAGATGTTTTGTCTTTGATTTAGCTTTTGCTGAGTCAGTTTGCATGATTTCAGGTTTGTGTACTGCTTTGGACAGATCATTACCCATTTTCGCTTGCGCAGTAGGACATTACACATACAGACAAACAGATTTCAAACCACAATACAGCAGCATTAAAGGTCAGTCTCCACACTTTTCTAACTGCAGCAGTGGTGATCTGAGGTGAAAGGAGGAAAAATGTACTTCTTTTTCTCTCCCAGTGTATACACATTTAAAACCAACGTTTCCCAAAGGACACAGAGCAGATCCCCGATCTTGATTCAAACGAGGGTGTATTTAAACTCCCCCGAAAATGTCTTTTCTATAGTTTAAACCTCAGGTGGGTCTCTCTGTGCCGAGTGCAGCCCGAAACTGCCCCGGAAACAAACAGCCACGTAGTGGCAATGCAGTGGGTCATAAACCCAACCTGCCCCCCTTCAGATCCACACACTGTACACTGCTCTGTAATCAATTATTGTTACAGCTCCATTTATTTTTTAAAATGTTTTTTTACACCATTGTCAGCTTTCTTGATTTCTCACGTTAAATCAATATGCCGAATTGAACATCTAACTGGGATGTTTGTATGACACATACGTTCCAAACAACGCCAGAGGTTTCAGCCAGGACATTGTCCCCAAGACACTGAAGCTCCTGACCCCCTGGTGGGTCTTAGATGTTTTTATATTCCAGGCAGATTAAATAAGCACATAGTTTTTTATGATTTCGTCAAACGCAGACATGGTAAGGCATAGTAATAAAACTTTGCACTTACCACGTCTTTGTTCTGTTGAAATCCTGTTCGTGACGCCAATTGTTGTGGAGAAATGCTGAAGTCAAAGGTCAATGGTGAGGTCAGGAGGGAAGAAAGTGTTCAGGAGCCTCTGATGTCTTATGCTGTATTATTTATTGACGCTTGGCAAGGAGAACTAGAGACACTCTCAAAGTACATCTGAAGTGCTTGAGTCGGTCTCGCATTCTGACGAACTTGTGATGGTGCATATACTTTAAACCCAAAGATCACACCCCAAATACTATACGCCCCAGAATTAGTAAAAGAGAATGTCTTTACTCTTGGAGGTGTTATTGTCAACATATTCTAGTCTGGGGACACAGATGTCCGCTTACGCAGATTGGAACGGCAACAACAAGCTATCTATTATGACTAGGAAGGCAGCAACAGGCCTCTTCGACCCTGGCCACCACAGTGAGATATGGTGGCACCTAGTCATAAGACAAACAGTTAATACTGTCGTGGATCACAAGGCTCACACGTGGCCTCGTGTAACCTAAAAAGAGAAAATTCCATAACAGACGCGATGTTTGAAACAAGCGGTATTAAAGAATATGAAGCAGCAGGTAGCAGCTAGCGGTGCTGCTAAGGCTAAAAACTGCTGTCATCGGTAATAGACTGATTATCATAAAGCCCCCCTAAATGTCGAATGGTAATTCTATTTCCAGTGTTAAATATAAGTAATTTTCACATGCATTGATAAAATGCCACAAGGGATGGAAGAAGGGATGACCATTTTATAAAAGGGATGATTTTGACAATTTTTCCGCCAGGGGGGATGCCACCCCCCCATCCCCCCTCAACTCGAGTACTGCCAGTTCCTAACCAAATACAGATTGCATTTGAATGTCAAATGGAATATAATTGTCAGTGAACACTAGATTAAAACCGCTAACAGTAACCACTGTGAAGAGGTCAAAGGTCATTTACATCTGACACCAGAAACAAGACACAGAGGTTTGTCATACCACCAAAGTTTGAGGCGTACTAACGTACCTCAGGCCCCCCTCATGAAGTCTGTTTCTGATTGTTTGGTCAGAGACATTCACACCAGTGGCCTCCTGGAGGTCTTTTGTAGGGCTCTGGCAGTGCTCATCCTGTTCCTCCTTGTACAAAAGAGCAGATACTGGTCCTGCTGGTGGGTTAAGGGCCGTCTAGCTCTCCTAGAGTAACTGCCTGTCTCCTGGAATCTCCTCCATGCTCTTGAGACTGTGCTGGGAGACACAGCAAACCTTCTGGCAATGGCACATATTGATGTGCTACCCTGGAGGAGTTGGAGTGCCTGTGCAACCTCTGTAGGGTCCAGGTACTGCACCATGCTACCAGTAGTGACACTGACCCTAGCCAAATGCAAAACTAATGAGTAATTGGTCAGAAAAGATGAGCAGGGAAAAAATGTCAGCAGCCTCCACCTGTAAAAAGATTCCTGTTTTCGGGGTCCTCTCATCGTTGCCTCTCTGGTGTACCTGTTGTTAATTTCATTAACACCAAAACAGATGAAAATGATTAACAATCCCCCCAACTACTTACCTGACCGGATCAATATCCCAGAAGTTGAAATGACTTGATGCTATACTCTGATTAAAAAGTGTTCCTTTAATTTTTTTGAGCAGTGTGATTGAGAGCGAACACCAGATTAAAACGGCTAATAGTAACCACTGTGAAGAGGTGTTTATGCCTCAGGGGTAAAGTGGGTCATCCACTAATCAAAAGATCAGCGGTTCAATCCCTGGTTCGATCTCCTCCAGGCTGTGTGTCGAAGTGTCCTTGGGCAAGATACTGAACCCGATGGCACAGCCTTTGGGAGCAATTTGGGGTTCAGTGTGTGAAATCATCAAACTGATGAGCAGTTGGAACCTAATGCCATCAGTATATGAATGTGGGTGAATGAGATATGTACTGTGAAGCGCTTTGAGTGGTCGGAAGAAGTAGTACAGCCCATTTACCATTTACATGAGGACAACAACTAACACCAAGACAGACTAATAATAAAAGAGACCTTGATTAAAAAGATGATGTACAAGTGCAAGTAAGTTTTCACAATCAGTCAGTTCTACCACATTATAAATGAAAGTAGTTTGTCAGGAATGGTTTACAGCTGTTGGGTTAGAGATAGCATGGTTACTAGTTATGAGTAGTTACTATTGAATGAATCAGGAAGTAATTTCTGAATTGAGGACAGTATTAAAAAAATGCAACTAATGATACCAGGCTGCTCAAGAACGTTTGACAACGTTTATTCTCAACTGATACCATTGGGGGCTGCAGGTCTTCCCTTATTTCTTGATTTTACTGACTGTGCCGCCCTCAGTATATCTTGGCATTAAGTTAAATGCCTTCTTCTTATCAAAACTCTGAAGACGGTCATCAGTTTATCCACAGGTTTTTGAATTGAAAAAGGGTGAAATGACGATGCTCCGTATAGCATAGGATGTAAACAGTTATTTGTTCATGTTAACAGACAGCATGCAGCGCTGTTCCCTGTGTTGCCTCCTGCAGATCTGAAAACATGGCTTCCTGAAGCTACCTCCTGAGTCTCTAGAGGGAGACCACTGCCCACTAGTGTATTATAAACTTACTTCTAGAACTGTTGAACTACCTATAGTACCAGAACACTCTCCGCCTGGCGGGATTAGACCGCCACTACTCAACAGTCCATGGCATTTACTATGGCTTAATCTCAGGAGCTAAGAGCAGAACTATCTTGGTGATAGGTCGCAATAACATTTTAATCCCATCTTTCCTGGAGACTTTAATCTCCACCTTGCGTACTCTGCTGTCTTTGCTAGGGAAGACTTGAGTGATAAGTCCCAGTGGCCATTCATTCCTCTTTAGTTGGTCGTCCTTGAGAAGCACGATGCTTCCACGCTGAAGGTCAGGCTGGGAAGACTGCCACTTCCTTCGTGGCTGAAGTGACGAAAGATATTGCTTCTTCCATTTATTCCAAAAAGTTTGAGCCAGATGTTGGACTTGGCGCCACTGATTTTTATGGAGGTCTTTAACCTAATCACAAACTGGTGCAGAAGGGAGGCTCACTTTCTGAGTTAAGAGAGTTGCCGGTGTAATTATGAGAGGATCATCTGGATCGGTGGACATAGGTACAAGAGGTCTGGCATTTATGATAGCGATCACTTCTGCCATCAGTGTGGAGAGAGCTTCGTAGGTCAGCTTTGATGTCCCAAGCTGCAGGAACATAGAGTCCAAGACTTGCCACACCAATCATTTTTTCCCATGAACCACCAATATGAGAGGCATGGGGAGGATTGAACATCCATGTGCAGCCTTGGTCCAACAGAAACTTTTCCGCAGAACTATTGTTGATGTTGGAAGGAATCCTGAGCTCCTTGCATGCACTGATGAAGCTGGTTCCTCGATCAGAACGGATGTGTTTGACTGGATCCCTAATGGCGAGGAAACGCCTAAGAGCGTTAATGAAACTTGATGTATCTAGAGACTTGATGACCTCATTGTGAACGGCTCGTACGCTCAAACAAGTAAACAACACCGCCCACCGTTTACTTTGAGCAAGGCCACTTCGAGTCTGACGTGAAGACACGTCCATGGGCCAAACAGAGGTTCAGTTGAAAGGCGATCCGCGGGATGATCTGCCATCTCATGTGTCTGAGGTGTGCCATGAAGCTAACGACATGTGACACACCCATAGCTAACGCTACTCACTCTCCTTTTTCCGCTGACTATCCAGAGACCTGCAGCACGTAAGGCACCTTCAATTAACAATCGTCCCTGGTGTTGCGTTTTGTGGTAGTAATATCTTACCGAAAGTGTTGCCATATGATGCTTCCCTGGAATGATAAGAAGGTTTTTCTTTCCTGGCTGAAGTTCTGCTTTTCACCCTTTGTTACACAGACGTACTGTTAAGCAGATGTCTCCTCTTGAACAGCATGGATGATGGTTTTCTTGGCCTGCAAGAGTTCCTGAACTGAGATTGCTGTATAGCAATGATGCCAGCATTTACAGCAACTGTCTTTGATTGCCAAATTCGTCTTGACACGAGTGAGCAATATAAGTTAAGCAAGCAATAGCGTGGACCAGTGTGTTCCAGCTGGAGAACTTGGAAAAATGTTGAGCCCCCAGTTGTTTACTCACCATGGTTGTCTTCATTGTAGAGACCTGAGGGCGAATTTCTGCACCCAAAAAGCGATTTACCAACTCAAAAGTGCTATCCTCAGGATTGGCCTGCTGAGGATGTTTTAGAAACGTTGGTCCATGTAGCCAGCTTGTGCCTGAGAGATGTGCAGCAGTGACAGACCGTGTGGCAACATCTGCAGGATTTACACCTGTGGGTACATATCACCACTGCTCAGGATGAGAGTAGTTCCTTATCCGCTGGACTCAGTTACTGACGTAAACATAAAAACGACTGGTGTCATTATTAATGTAGCCCAATACTTGCCGTCACTGTAAAAGGTAATATCATCCAATTCCATGTCGATCTCTGGAGAGATGAGCTTGGCAAGGTCCACCACTAACACAGCAGCACAAAGTTCGAGTCATGGAACTGTACATTCGGAAAGAGGAGTGAGCTTGGCCTTGTCCATGACAAAGCCCACATGGACGATTCCATTAGTATCTGTCAGTTTGAGATAAGCCACTGCCAAGATTGCTTTTGTGAAAGCATCATAAAAAACCATTAGCTCTCTGCGTGATGCCTCTGTGGGAGAGATTTTTGTGTAGGGCCTTGAGATCTGGAGACTGGTTAAATCCTTCAGTGAAGACCGCAAGTATCCCACATCTCTTCTATTTCTTGAGGGAGGGGTGAGTCCCAGTCACCATAGTCTTGTGTAAGCTCTCGCAGAATGGCTTTGCCTTGAATGGTGACTGGAGCAATGAATCCTAGGGGGTCATAAATGCTGTTCACGGTAGATATGACACCTTGACGAGTGAAGGGTTTGTCTTCATCAGCTGCTTTGAAGGTAAAGGTGTCAGACATTAGGTCCCAGTTGAGACCAAGGCTAAGCTGCATAGGAAGTTCATCAGAGCCAATGTCTAGGTTTTTGAAGTCATTGGCATGGTCCTCAATTGTAAAAGCGTCCATCACCTCTCTTTTATTCGATACAATTTTATGTAGTCGTAAGTTAGAGTCTGACAGAACTTCCTCCGTCCATTTGAGTAGGTCTGCTGCAGCCTCGACTGTAGGGAGACTCTTAGGCCGTCATCAGTGTAGAACTTGTGGTTCACAAACTGCTTGACATCGAGGTCTGCATCTCGTATGGACTGCCTTAGACAGTAGACTGCCACTGCTGGAAAAGGACAATTTCCAAATACGTGGACCCTCATGCGGTATTCTCAGAGAAGGGTATTGTTGAGGTCAGGTCCGGTTAAAAGCACATTGTTAAGTGACACTCCGCTGTGCTGAGCGCTGGAGTCAAACACTACACGGATGTTTCCAGGTTTTCTTGGATGATACACGCCAAAGAACGGTAAGTACCATCGCTCCTCATTTTCCTGTGTGTGGGGGGTGCCACTTCGGCATGATTGTTCTGATAACCTTTTCCATAAAGGCGAAAAGTTCTCCTTCATCACTGGCTTTCTCTCGAGACTACGTCTCAGTGATGAAAGTTGATTCAGAGCCTGGGCCTTGTTGTCTGGCAAGTGACGCCTTGGTGACTTGAATGGCAGCGGAGCTACCCAGCTGTTCCTCTCCTCTTTTGTTAACCCTTGTTCCATTTTTTGTAAGAGGATAAATGTAGTCCTCGAAATTATTTTTATGTGGACATTAAAGGACAAATCCTGATCAAAAGCAACTCCAAAATTCTTTACGGTGGAGCTGGAGGCCAAGGTGATCCCATCTAAAGTAACTAAGTCTCTAGAAAGAGAATTTCTGAGGTGTTTGGGTCCAATTACAAGAACTTCAGTTTTGTCTAAATTTAACATCAGAAAATGTCAGGTCTTCCAACTTTTTATATCCTTAAGGCATGCTTGGAGTTTAGTTAATTGATTGGTTTCATCCGGCTTGATCGATAAATATAATTGGGTGTCGTCAGCATAACAATGAAAATTAATGGAGTGATTCCTAATAATTTTCCCTAAAAGCGCATATATAAAGTGGTCCTAGTACAGAACCTTGTAACCACTCAAAGCTCTTTTACACTACAAATCTCATTCACACACATTTATACACTGATGGCATTGGCTGCCATGCAAGGTGCTAAACAGCTCATCAGTTTTAGGAGCTAACCATTCATACACATTCACACACCGATGGCACAGCCTTCAGGATGCAATTTGGGGTTCAGTATCTTGCCCAAAATGTCAAGGCACTTCGACGTGCAGACTTGGAGGAGCAGGGAATCAAACCGCCGATCTGATTAGTGAACGACCTCCAAGCCACAGCCACCCACAGAGTTTGCTCATTAACATGGATGAACTGTAATCGATCTAAAAAATACTTAAATTTTAACATCCATACACCTTCACTGCTCGAATGTATTTCAATCCTCATTTCCAGAGAAGTTTACATCAAATGTAAATGATGTGCAAACCCATTTAATTGAAAATATGTCCATTGTGAATTTGATGGCAGCGGCACGTTTGAGAAAAAAAAGTTGGGACAGGGTAATGTTTACCACTGTGTTCATCGACTCTTCTTTTAACACCATGTAAGTGTCTGTGTAATTTGAAAGTGGAATGTTTTTCCATTCCTGCTTGATGCAGCCCAGGTCTCTTTTCATATCAGATATTTTATTATGTGCCAAACATTTTGAATAGGTGGCAAGTCTGGACTGCAGGCAGCTCAGTTTAGCATCTGAATTGTTTTAACTACAGAGTCATGCTGTTTAAATACATGCAGAATGTGGTTTGACATTGTTTTTCTGAATCAGCAAGGCTGCCCATAAAAAAAAACATGTCTACTTGGCAACATGTTGCTCCAAATCCTGTATATCCTTGAGCATTAATCCAAACAAACCACCATGGTATGTGCACTAATGCACCCATCACACAATCATGGATGCTTGCTTTTGAACTGTGCACTGATAACAAACCGCATGGTCACTATTTTCTATTTTCTCTTTCAGAGTGGTGAACCATCTTAACTTCACAAAGCCTCTATGGGACACTCTTTCAAGATGCCATCATGTGACTGACTAAATGACAGCAAAGCTTTTTGAAACTTTTCTAGTCTTTGATGCCACTGTCCAACTTGCTGGTAGGAAGGAGCATTTATATAAACTGAACTCAAAACCTAATCAGAAATCAGACTTTTCTCTGGATTCCAGATATGCTGCCAGACCAATTTGTTGCTGATTGATCAACATTTGTAGGTGGACTGGTGAATAAAGTCTGTAAGTCTGTTAGAGTCAACTTACTTCAGTTTCATTTGTTTTGTGAATGTGTTGCTAGCAGCACAAGAAGAGAAGAAAGAAAAGAATAGACTGCTGTGGATACCGCTCAATAACTGAAACAACCCTCTAACTTCAGTTCCTGCTGCTGCATATTAAACGTGTTTTTGAGCCTCCTTCATAGTGTCAACACTAAACAGCAGATTTAATAATTCTCTTATTTCGTGCTCAAAAATCAGATGCTTCATTTCTGCACACACTTTTTTGTAGTAAATAAATAGGTGATGCGTTCCATGACACCTACATTTTCAGTAGGTTGTAATGATACACTTAATTAATGACCTTATCAGGTTACAGTATAGGTAAGTAACCTGACAGTCTTCTGCAGGGGATCTTTACTGTGTACTGATAACTACCAGTGATTAAACACAAAAACATGTTCAATACATACCCGGTATATTTCCTGACTGTATTAAGTGATAACTGCACAAATGCACCATTCCACAAGTTGCTAATAGATATTTAGGATAAGGAGGACTTCATGTAATGCGCTGGCTGTGTCATTTTTTGCAACAGAAGGCTGGATTTCTTGGAGCCTTTATAACAGACCAGTTTGTAGTCTCAGGCTTTGAAACAGGCAGTATTTTACCTGTGACGGAGCATCTGTACATCAGTGAACATAGAATGGCAACGGCAAAAAGAAGAAGGCAACAGGCAAATTTACAGTACATACAATAATTCATTTACAGCTGTTCTGAATCATCCATTAGAGGAATGCAGTGTGACAAACTGCAATCTCCTGTAGCATTTATATGGACCAATGACATCCAGTCTGAACAAACACCAGAGGTCCAGTGTCCTGTAAAAGCTGTGGACAGACAGTTCTGTCCACATGTCAGTCGCTGTGGTGTGGACAGCAGCAGCCCCATGCACCCCCAGTCTTTATCTCTGTAGTTGTAGGACATGAGGCTGGCACCGGTGTCCACTACCTTCCTCTACTGCACCCTCTGTTAGTAAAGGCTCCAGGTGTGCTGATGCTGATGCTGATGCTGGGGGTAAAGTGATGAAGAGCTAGAGGATGAGGCAGTGAGCTCACCAGGGCCAAGCTGCTTTCCACACACACACACACACATTCAGTCTATCTTCTCTTTCTGGACTAGCTTGGGCGCATCTACAAAGTCTAGTCCATTAAAGAGGATGAGGCCACCCGTCACTACACTGGCTGTTCCCCAGAACAGAACGTAGGCCAGAGTTTCAGCCCATGTGTCACCTAATGAGACAGCAGGTCATACAGAGTCAGAGAACATTTCAAAAAACATCTTACAAAATATTGAGTAATGAATGCATTGGGGTTTTTTTAGAAATGTTGTTGTTATGTTTGTTTAGAGTATATTGTAGTTTGTCTTACCAGCCATTAGCAGGCAAATGATACACATGGAGAATGCTACCACCATGATGATAGGCAACTAGAAAAAGGAAAGAAGAGCAGAGTCACGTTAGAGAAGCTATCTTCCTGACATAGGAAGGAGATCGGAATCCTCCTGAATCCTTCTTACCGTCAAAAACTTCCAATCTTTGGGGTCACGCAGTGGAGTGGTCCCATTAGCTTCATCCACAGCATAGTTCCCCAGGAACAGATCGATGGAGTCCTGCAGTGAAACAGAACAACTAATTCAACACTTGAGTGCATATTTAAATGCCCAGTTTTAACTCCTCAGCTGAGCCGTGACAACATTTTTGAATATCAATTCTGCTCCATCACGCTGTTTTGTTCATCATTTATTCATTTTACATTTCATTTTTACCATTTAGTCTCTACAGTGCGTCAGCACATGATGGATCTTATGGTCATTCATTTGTTAAAACACTAGAATTGAATGTAACAGACAGGTTTACATTCCAGCTTAGTGCACAGCAGCTGAAATTAACTCATTATTTACCAGACATGTTTGGTTATCACTTAAACTACAACCCTGTTTCCCAAAAAATGGTGTGTAAAAAGTAAACAGAACCAAAATGTGATGATGCGTGAACATTAAAACCTCATATTTAATTGAAAATAGCACAAAGGGGACTCATCAAATGTTAAAACTGAGAAAGGAGGTAGAGCGGGTCGTCCACTAATCAGATGATGGGTGGTTTATAAGCCATTATATAAGTCCATTTACCATTTGCCCTGCACATATTCAAGCTGTTAAACGAGTCCAGGTGCTACACTTGTCTGTAGTCTAGATTTGTCACATTATGAAATGTAAAATGACTAGGAAGACGTTGTGCTGAGCAGCTACAGTCCTACATCAAGCAGGAATTGATCATTGGTCTTACAGAGTGTTAAAATGTGAGGCGATGAGCACAGTAGTAAGGGTGAATATTTTTTTCAAATGTGGTGCTTGTATTGAATTTGAAATAGGCATATAATTTTCCAGAAACAAATATCTCAGTTTCAACAGCTGATAAGTTGTTTTGAGGTTTCTGTATTTCACATCATCACATTTTCTTTCTGTTTACATTTTACACAGCATGCCAACTTTTTGGAAAATGCAGCAGCTCCATGCTTTCAATCAAGAGGTTATCTCAACATGCACTTTATCTGGCAGAGATGCTCCTAATGCTTACTAATCATATTAATGACTATAAACCAAAAAACACTGATCTACACTTTATTAGGCTCTCAAATTCATGAAAGTCTGGACGTACCTGTCTAAAACCATCAGAGAAGTTGTTTTTGTAGTATCGGATCATTGAGTTCCAGCCATCCATCAGCAGGCCCCACTGAGTTCTCTTACCTGTTCTGAAAGATCAACATATAGATCAACACCATATAGAAAAACACTAATGTTCCAAGAGGATTCATTTATTTCATTCTGGTGAGCTCTAAATTTACTGAGACATCCGTGTTCCCCAGAGAATGAAGTTTTTTCTAAAGGTGGAAGAGGACAGGTTAGGATAACCTGAAAGCCAAAGGCTTTTACTAGACTGCTCATCTGCAGGTAGTTAGCATGTTGTGACAACTGACCTGGTGAAGTCAGTCTTCAAAGCACCAGTACCAGCATACTGCTTGGCACAGGCATCAGCATTATCTGCCCAGGCTGTGTATGAACAGAACACACAGAAAACAGATCATGTTATCATATATGAGCAGAAATAGAGGTGTGCCAGGTGATTTTTCTTTAAAGGGAAACTTGTGTGGTGTCAGGGAGGGCGAACCGTTCTTGTATGTCTTCTCAAAGTCCGCCTCCTCTTCAGTCTGCTGGCCTATGTCAAGGACTCCCATTCTCTGTAGACGCACACACGTTTGAGGTCAGAGGTAATCCTAACATTAAGAAACTGTTCGACAATTCAGATGAGCAGATTGACAATCTCATTGAATGAAATGAATTGAAGTGAAATCATTGTAAATGTTTTATTTAATATTCACAGTAAGCGAACAGGAGTGTGGAGCGTCCATTCTAACAACATGAACTGAAGCTGAGCACAGCCACTGCTTTGTGTGCGTTTTTATTGTTGTATCCATCTCCTGTATGTTGTGGGTCCTACCCGTAACTGGCACTGCAGGGAACGTCGGGCCAACAGGTTCTGGATCACATTGGTACGGTCCAGACAGTCCATGCAATTGCTCCGAAATGTCCCCTCCTGGTTCAACAGCACCTTCCCATCTGCATCCACCAGGAAATATCTGAATCCACATACACAACATTACTTGTGATGTCAAGCAGAGAACTAAAAATGATTACCTATACTTGTACGTCAGCTCACCGACCAATGCGAAAAGAGTACTGACCCAAATTCATCCTGCATTTCAGCAACCATGTCCATTAAGATCTGCAGACGGTGCCACCTCATCCGACTGCACTCTTTGTGGAAGTCAAAGGCGATGTACCTGCAGACACACAAGCATTCAATAAAAGTTTAATGAGCTCAGTCAAACTGGAGGTGGAGTAAGTATGAAGCCACATGTGAGGGCTAAAAGACAGAACTGATGCTAATCTTACTTGATCATGCCATTACCCAAGCTGGTCACCATCTTGTCAAATGCCTGTTCCAGAGGCTTCTCTGAACCCTTTTGGTTGATCAAGTTCAAAATGGTTTGTCTTCCATAGAGAATAATTTGTGAGTCAAAGTGTCTCTGGAATCCGTCCAGCTGCAGTGACAGAGAGATGATGAGATGAGACAAATCACGATAAAGAAACAAACACACAAGTGACCTCATTCTTTCGAATGGAAGTGTGAAGACATCTTACGTGGTTGACTGTTTTGCTGATCTGTGGTTTTGGCTTGTACTTAAGATTGGGCCTTTGGGACCAGTAGAATGGGATGGAGCCTCTTGTCTATGAAGAAAAACGACCATAATGCATAAAAACACTATCATCCTGTAGGAACGTGTGTAATCTGTGCAGCAAAGTTATCCTCGAAAACTAATTTTTAGAGGAATATGAACACAACAACTAAGCACAAAGAGAAGAGTATCCCAGGGGCAGAAGACTGACAAACTCTTGGACTTCTGGATTTATTGTCTGATTTCAGACTGAATATAGAAATGGAGTGTAACAGAGACCGACATGTCCACATAAATCTAATGTCATTTTAAGCTGACATTGCTGGGTAGATATGCCAACATACTGGTTTTTCCAGGGTTTTAAGAGTGGCGTGGTGAAAAGTAAAAGCTATGATGCTCACTGGATCGTTACCTTTTTAACCATTAAACGTGATGTCATACCAGAATCAGTCAACTTGTTGGAGTGGGCGGATTCAGAGGTCTGGACCAACACAAGTAAATGGTAAATGGACTGTACTGTAGTCTTCCGACCACTCAAAGTGCTTTACACTACATATCAGTTTGAGGAGCCAACCATTCATACACATTCACACACTGATGGCACAGCCTTCGGGAGCAATTCGGGGTTTAGTATCTTGGCCAAGGACACTTCGACCGGACGAGCCGGGGATCGAACCGCCAATCATCTGATTAGTGGACGACCCGCTCTCTGAGCCACAGCCGCCCCTTGCGCAAGTGGATTTAATGTTCCACTGAATTCTGGCTTGATTAATAATTCAAATCTTTCTGATAGCCAGTCTGAATGGCAGACACTAAATATCTCCTGGAGCATTGATGCTTTGGCTCACCTGAACAAATGAAGCCTTAGAACTGCTGTACTGAATTATCTGTTCCGTTTCCACATAGTTAGCAGCATGGCCTTGTGAATCAATGCCTACAGACAAAAACACAAAGAACCAAAGATGTTAAGACATCTCATGGCTTCAAGTGGCAGCAATCAGGGACTTAATGGCTGATTAGTGTATTTGTGCTGGAGATGGTAACATCAAATCACTTGAAATGCCTACATTCACTCACAACTGAGATAAAACTAAGTAGCAATGCATTTAATTCAAGACTGGCTTCATTAGTCCTATGTTTTTTCAATATATAATAAAAAACAAAAAAGTGTATAAATATTGAAACACACTGCTGTCAGTTCACTTCATCACCACTGTGACAGAGACGGAGACTGACTTGAAGCCTGTGGAAGTGAGGGGTCAGTGCAGTGGACACTAGAGTTACCTCGGATATAGTAGCGGACTCCAGCTCTGAAACAGCTCCTCCTGGAGATAATACTCCACTCGAACACCTTTCCATTGATGCAGCTTGACTTCATGGTGATGACTACTCAACAGATGTGTTAAGAAACCAACAGTAGTGACATGGAGTCAGAGCTATACACTTGAAGATAACAAGGTCAACTAGAAAAAATTCTAAAGAAATTTTGACTGTGCCTGACTCTGGCCCCTTCACCCCCATAAATTGACACTGCTCAGTAAATTCAGTATGAGAAAATTCCTGCAGAAAATTTGAGAGTGACGAGTGAATGACATGACATGGTGAGATGAGTCCAACATTAAAAATGTCACGCTCATTCACTTAAACAGTATTGCCTTATACATTTTATACATTAAATAAATTATAATAAACATTAAATAAACTATAATAAACTATGACAGTCAAACGACATCAACAGGAAAGGATACAGCCATGGACAACAGGAAACACAAATTTGTGTAACTGCAAGATAAAAGCAGAGTTAGAGAATGAAATGCTTTGTTGTTATTCTGTGTACAGTTCTTCTCAACTTCAAGTGACCTACGTAACATCAGTTCTCTGGATATAATGAAATGTCACACACTCAGTTTATCAGATAGTGTCCACTTTGTTATGCCCCCGATGACATTGTGACATCTCAATCATGACATTGAATCAAGAGCCAGATTTAGACAAGCAACCTTAAGGTCTCTTTCACATCATTCTTGATTAATCAAAAGAGAGAGGCCTTTAAATTTTGGGAGGATGGTTCTGCACTTATTCTGCAGTGTTTAGACCAAATCAGGAATTGGGGTGAATTGCTGCAGAGTTGTGCTGTGGTGTGAGTGTAGGGGGTGGGAAGCTTGTGATGGAAATAACCACTTTGAAACAATCTGAAACTAATTTTCCATTTCTCTGACTCAGCAACTGTCTTGCTAACCACTGCTCACTCAATCTCTCAAACCATCAGACACAAACCAAAGGAAGCTTCTTCTCCATTTTCTAGTGCAGACCATGAGACAGACAAAGACATAGAATCTGGGTGTAATAATATAAACCAATCCAGAACACAACAGGGACAGTATGTGCTTTCCTTAATACTCAAAGGCATTTTTACAAGGAAATAAAGAATGTATTGAATTTAATGTTGATTCACATGAAGACCGTTTCTCAAAGTTGAACTCAAATTACACAATCTTCTAAAGGGAGTCTGGGATATTGCAGAAGTCAAATGAAATGCTATGAAAGAGAACAAAAATGCTGTCTTACCTCCGGCTGTGCAAGGAATTCCCTCAGCAGGTGGCCATTCCAGACAAAACGTTGATCCGCCTAAAACATAGACATTAACCATAAAGAACATGCCAAAAGTAAATATTTCTAAACATCTGAAATTATTCATTGCAATACAGGATGTTTTTACATATATGCTACAATCCTGACAACTTTTTTTTTAAATTTAAATGCAATTTTATGGACAACATTTCCATTCTGGCCTCTGTGAGCCAACTACCTCTTACCCTCTCCAGAAGGCTCCTCTCCTGAAACTCAGGGCTGGTGTTGGCCAGGCGTTGCAGAGTGTGGGTCAAGTCATAGTCTGTTGCAAAGTAGAAGCCATCTGTATGAAGAACATTGTTGATCATGGACAGGAAAGTCTTATTGTCTTGCATCTGAAACAAGACACAGATCATTAAAACAATGACTGGAGAAGGGCTTGCTGTTGGCCTCTGTAGATAATATTAGAAAGAGTACAGTCTAGAACTGATCTATGTGGAAAGTGTCATGAGATAACTTCTGATGTGATCTGGCACTATAGCCCTTTATCATCCAGGTTTCCCCGTCACAAGTACAACCAGTACTCATACCATAAAAAAACATAGGATCCTACCTGGTTGTCTGTCAGGTGTAGTACTGTCTTCTTATATGAGATGATGTCAAAGTCCAGAGCCTTCCACACAGCATGACCCAGCAAATCCCCAACCTTCTTCTTCTTTGTGATGATAACCAGGTACATGCCTATAGGGATGCAGTGGCAGACCCTGTTAATAATTGATTTTGTACTTTAGTAACTGTAAAGGCTAATCTACAGTTAAGTGTTCCTTTCACTTACAAATCAATGACAGAGTGGTGAGTTAAGACAGATTAGCTTTTAGTACAATGTAAACTGACTCTTACCAAAACCGCAGATAACCCTACAAACACCTGCACATCTTTACTAAAACAAACAAAAAATGCTCACGTGATTTTATACATCCTTGGTGCTGTGAAATAAATGTATGCATCAAAATTGTGAAACTGTTTTTCTTCAGACTAGAATCATTGCAACCCTATATGCTTAACAAAAAAAAGTGGTTGGAGATGAGAATGCACAGCAGAACAGGCTGCTGGAATCTCACTGTTCTCTAATAGATAATGGTAAATGGACCTCTATGGTAAATGGACTGTACTTATATATAACACCTTTCTAGTCTTCTGACTACTCAAAGCGCTTTACACTACACATCTTATTCACCCATTTACACACATTCATATTCACATTCATGGCATTGGCTGCCATGCAAGGTGCCAACTGCTCATCAGTTTGAGGAGCTAACCTTTCATTCACATTCACACACCGATGGCACAGCCAGGGGTTTGGTATCTTGACCAAGGATACTTGGACATGCAGACTGGATTGAACCAGGGATCAAACTGCCGACCATCTGATTAGTGGACGACTGCTCTACGTACTGAACTTACCTGCCACCAAACGTATAGTCCCAATCAGTCCACATATTGGCCTTGTTTCAGCAGATGCAGGGACGTTCCTTCTCACTGAGGACCACAGCATGGACACAACAATGTGGTCAGAATCAGGGCTGCAACTAATAATGGCTTTTGCTGTTGATTATTTTGCTGTTGATTATTTTTTAAATTAAAGTGTCTAATAATCTACTCTCCTGACAATCTGATCACAAGTTATCAAAGAATAAAGTGATGTCTTAAAATAACCTTATTAACAGGAGCTCAAACTAAAAAGACACAGAGAAACACAGTCTTCAGTCTAAAACTATTACTCTTAACTAACTAAGTGAAAATGTAACAATTACACATCGTGTGAACATTATGAAACTCCAAAGTTACCTGTGAGAGTCATCTCAGTTGACACTCTGTCAATAGCCAGGACATCCTCAGACCCATCATCACAGGCCTCTATGTAAAACTTCTCTGGTGTGGTCCGCCTGTGGTGGAACAGACACAGAGCTGTTAAGACACCCCATCATGCAGCAGGAGAACCGATTGTTATGGCGAAATCAGACCGATCACAGACTGTGTGAGCCCATATACAGTGTGCCTGTTATATGGAAAGCCGTTTCAGCATTTATTCAATATCCTTGATATCGGACTTAAGGTCCATGTACTAGTATGCTTTTTGTCCTCACTAGTAAGACGATTTTGCGGACTAGTAGAACTACTAGGGCACACTATTAGAACGACTGTGTCTTACTAGTAACATTTTTTACACTACTAGGGCCACTAGTGCGCAATCAAACCCTACTTGTAAACTACTGTGCTGCTCTAGTAACACTACTACGCCCTACTAGTAGCTAGTGCTACTAGTAGCCTCCTGGACCCTACTAGTGGTACCAAAATGCCCACTAGTAGCAATAGTAAGGCATTTTTGACATCACTAGTACTACTAGTAAGTATATTTTACCTTACTAGTACTACAAATAACAGCGAGAATGCCCACTAGTAGTACTAGTGAGAGCCAAAATGTCCACTAGTAGCACTGGTAAGATGTTTTTGACCTTACTAGTACTACTAGTGAGGGTCAAAATGGCTACTAGTAATACTAGTATGTCCCTTTCGACATCACTAGTACTACTAGTGGACATTGTGGGTCTCACTAGTACTATTAGTGGGCATTCTCGCTGTTACTAGTAGTATTAGTAAGGCCAAATTGTCTACTAGTACTACTAGTAAGAGCCACAGCAACCAATAGTAGCACTAGTTGGGTTATTTTGGACCTTACTAGTACTACTAGTAAGTGTCCCCTCGTAGTACTGGTAAGGTGGTTTTGGCCTACTAGTAGTACTAGTAAGGGTCTACATGTTCACTAGTAGAACGAGTAGAACAAGTGAAATAAAATGCTAATGGGGAGCTGGGGACAGCACATGCATTGAGGTTTTCTTATTGGCTCTTCTGAAAGGATTCCATCCAGCAAAAACTTAACCCCATAAAGCCTGATGAGCTTTTACTGTTGTTGGTAATAAGACATCAACGATGTCAGATATCCGATGTCCTGGATATGTATATCCGTAATATCCGAGATATCCACAATATCCAGGATATCCGTGATATCTGTGCTATCCTTGATATCCGTGATATCCTTGATAGCCGTGATATCACTGATATCCGATAACCTTGATATCAAGGACTAGTAGGGATGTAACGATGCATCGTGACACGATTAAAAATCTGTACAAATGCGTGACGACTCGCATCGGTTGACAGAAAAAAATGAATCGCGATTCTTGGCGAATGGGAACCTGCACAGTGCGTGCTCTCACTGGTCAAACAGGCTTCCCGGCGCGTTGCGTGAGCGTGGCGTATTTGGTCCGTCCTGCACGCGACTTGAAACCCCTCCGGGAGTGTTTAAGGAGCTCTACATGTGTAAATATGTTACGCCCACTCGAGGTGCTCTGTAGAAAATTGACGCATGCTGCTCGCAAGTTTTAATGTTTTTATTTTATCGTTATGTACAAAACTTACCAGCCACATTGGGTGGTGATCAAAAAAATGTAATTTGGTTACGCCCCCTTGTGAGCGAAAACTGCACATCACACCAGTTAACAGCAGTTTACTGTGAGACTGTTTCTACAGAAAGCAGATATCTGTCATGTGTTTTGTTGTTTAAGATGTAAGTTGCACTTTTTATAGAACACTATAAACTGTTTGAGAGTTTCTGTAAAGAACTTTTTCCTAAAAAAATAAAAAGTATAATAAATATAATAATTTGATTTGGTCATAATTTGTCTGTAGCTCATTTTGATTTTAAAAAATCGTGAAAAAATAACACAGTGATATCAAGGATCAGATATCGGATATCGGTGATCAAGGATATCATGGATATTGGATATCTGATTTCAAGGATATCTGATGTCCTTGATATCGGATATCAAAGGTCCACTAGTACTACTAGAGGGACCAAAGTAATGACAAAAACTATTAAAATAATAATTTTTGGCATATCTAAGCCACTAAATACCTATCCATCTGTCTATCTATCTCTAGATTATCTTAGAATATTTTAATTCCTACAAATGGAGATAAAATTGATATTGATAAGTAGTATAATATGTAATTAACATGATGAGGCTGCACGATATGGCCTGTAACCAATATCTATTAAGCTATATCGCGATACACGATATATATCTCAAAATTTTTGTTGTTGTTGTTTTGTATTGTTTATTTCTAATAAATAATGTCATTATTACATTGATAGCATTGTAATTGCTCAGAATCAATGTAGATAGAGAACAGTAGATTTACACTTTTTATAGCATTTTAACACTTGTCATTTTTTTAGGAATTTTTAATACATTTCATAATGTAAATATGAGCTTCAAGTTCAATAGCTTTCCGGTCATGTGACCTATTGGCTCAAAATCAGTGTAGAACAGTAGATCTACATCTGCTATACGACACACACTCTTTTTATAGCATTTTTACACTTGTCATATTTTTTATGAATTTTTTGTATATTTCATAATGTACATATGAGCATTGAAGCAGTGCAGGATCATACTTGGCTTATGAGACACACTTTTTTAAATCAAATTTTAACCATTCTTCATATTTAATAAATAATCGTTTAATACATTTAACACCCACGTCTTATTTTAAAAACCAGAAGTGTCCACACGCTGCAGTAAGCTAGTGCTGACTTTCCCAGTTTTCTCAAAGTATTTGCCATAAAGTCGGCAATAAGGGCATATATATTCGATATATCACCCGCCCATAACATGAATAAACAAAAAATACAAAAGAAACTAAATTAAAGCTGCAAGCAGCAATGGTCGGGCCCTCGCACATGTGCGTACGTCGAAATGTGCACATGTCGAAATATGCATATTATCGGTCTTAATAACAACAAGAAGTTTCAGACAGCTCTGAGAAAGTACATGAAAGCACAACACGTCTGAGAATCACAAGCAATCAGCAGGCGATTCCTGGCGATTTCTTCTTTTAATTTTTTTTATGGATCGCCATGCCCACACCGTTTCCTCAAAATTCATCATTTTGATAACTTTTACTCAGGAAGTCTATATGAACACACCTACCAAGTTTGAAGTCAATGAGATAAAATCTCTAGGAGTAGTTCGTTCAAACATGACCCCCTTGTCAACCAGCCCGCAAAAATGGCGATTTTCATTCTTAAATATCTTGCTTCTTGTTCATTGTAGCCCATTGCTGCAAGAGACGTTTTTGTAGGTTTTGCCATGTTCTACAATTTGGTTGAGGTTCCATAAATCTGTGTCCAAGACTGTGGTGGGGCTGCCTCAAAGAAAATTTCAAGGGGGTGCTATGGGGCGTTTTTGCCATGCCCACCAAATTATATTATGCAGCCGAATTGTGCATAAATTGGCCGAAAATCAGCCCAAAAGTAAATGGAGTCTAATTTTTTTCCAAAAAAATCGGCAATGTTGACTTTGACGCGCCGTCACGGCAACGCCCTCTGATGAAAAGTTGTGATTTTGATAACTTTTCAGTGTCGAGGCCTGAAGAACACACATGCCAAGTTTCAAACGCATCGGTTAAATCTCTAGGAGAAGTTTGTTCAAATGCGACCCCTGGAAATTACCTCAAAAACACAAAAGTCCAAATTTGACAAAAATTGGACGCACTTCACTGTAGCCCGGGTCACCAAGAGACTTTTTTGTGCGTCTCGGCATGTTACATACTCCCTCCAAAATTCGTACACGTGGATAATACCGTGGCGAGGGGCCCCTATCAGGAGCTAGGCATTCATGCGCATTCACACAATTCACACAGCCTTCGGGAGCAATTTGGGGTTCAGTATCTTGCCCATGGACACTTCGAGATGCAGACTGGAGGAGCCAGGAATCGAAACAGGAATCTGATTAGTGGACGACCCGCTACTAGTAAGGCAGTAGATGTTAACTAGTAGAATTTTATAGTGTCACCAGTAGTACTAGTAGTGCAAAGTTGTCAACTAGTACACAGTTTTGCTTCACTAGTAAGACGTAGTTGTCCTACTAGTGCGCAGAAAGGTCTTACATGTTACAGAAATGTCTTACTAGTTGAATGAAGTCGCACACTAGTAGTGTGCAATTGTGTACTAGTAGCACGCTAGTTGCGGTCCTGGCCAAATATGCGGCCACTTGTGCGCCCCTCACGGAGATTGCGCCCTGGGCGGTCACCCACATTACCCATAGCTAAGACCGGCCCTGATTGTGTCATACTAGTACAGCCAAACTCCTTACATGTTGGGTTCGGAGGCTCACTAGTAAGACAAACTTTGTTCTACTAGTTACACTAGTAAGAAAAAAAATCTGTCACTAGTAACACTAGTGAGCATTTTTGATGTTACTAGTACTACTAGTAAGGTGCAAAAGTCCCCCACTAGTGCTACTAGTGGATATTTTGCCACTTACTAGTGCTACTAGTACACATTTCGGCTCTTACTAGTGCTACTTTAAACATTTGTATGTTACTAGTACTACTAGTAGACATGTTGCCCTCTTAAAGTAGTACTAGTAAGGTCATGAATATCTTACTAGTGCTACTAGTAGACATTTTGCCTGTTACTAGTAGACATTCTGGCCCACACTAGTTGTACCAGTAAGGTCACAAATACCATAATAGTACTACTAGTGGACAATTTGGCACATACCAGTTATCATCTAAGCTGCGCCATGAATCCACTAGGGTCACTAGTTGCACAAAATGCTAAGGGGAAGGTGGGAAAAAAGCACGCATTGAGACTTCTTATTGGCTCTCTAATTCAAAATAAGTAGTGCTGACCAATCAAGACTCAGGATTTTGTCATTATCCCACCTTCCGGTTCCGGGTATTACTGCGATACTGCGGCCTTTTTTTTTTATTATTATTTTTAGAAACTGCAATGTATTTGTACAAGTTAGTTTGAAACTACGACGTTTGTTTTTTAAGCTAAATTAGTGTTGCCACTGACGAAGACGCTACGGCAGACTCGCTGCTCGGGCCCGGTGCTTCTGCCATGGTGAGTGTGTTGTCTCGTGTCTGGGCGAGACAGAACTTTAGCTTGTTGTTTGTTTTGAAGCGAGTTTCTATCGAAGCGGAGCTGTCTTCGCAGAGTTCATGCTTGCCGACAGAAACACACAAACAGCCAATCAGCTAACAGACGGGCGGACCCAGCGTGCGGAAACAGCCTATCATATCCCTGGACGTCACCAGGAACAGGCAAACAGCCAATCATTCAGCAGCTGTGTAGTTCGGTTGCAGTACTTGCCATGTTTGTTTACGAGTGAGTAGCATGCAGTGAGAAGCCGGGAGGAGAGCAGAGGGGGCCGCTATGTAGCTATGAGACTGGCACCGGTAATATAGTAATCCCCGGTAGTACCGTCGTGTAAGATTTCTAGTATAGTAGCGACGGTTATGATTTGGCACCGCGGGGTACCATACCATACTGCGGTCACGTCTCTCGTTTTCGCGTGGTCACGTCAGCTGTTCCAATATTTTCAAGTGCGCCCTTATTGCCGACTTTATGGCAAATACTTTGAGAAAACTGTGAAAGTCAGCGCAAGCTTACTGCAGCGTGTGGACACTTCCCGTTTTCAAAATAAGACGTGGGTGTTAAATGTATTAAACGTTTATTTATAAAATATGAAGAATGGTAAAAATTTGATTTAAAAAGTGTCTCATAAGCCAAGTATGATCCTGCACTGCTTCAATTGCCATATGTACATTATGAAATATATTAAAAATTCATAAAAAATATGACAAGTGTTAAAATGCTATCAAAAGAGTGTGTGTCGTATAGCAGGTGTAGATCGACTGTTCTACACTGATTTTGAGCCAATAGGTCACAGGACCTGGAAGCTATTGAGCTTTAAAGCTCATATTTACATTATGAAATGTATTAAAAATTCATAAAAAATATGACAAGTGTTAAAATTCTATAAAAGAGGTGTGTCTCACAGCAAGTGTAAATCTACTGTTCTACATTGATTGTGAGCAATTACAATGCTATCAAGGTAATAATGACATTATTTATTAGAAATAAACAATACAAAACAACAACAACAAAAATATCGAGATATATATCGTGTATCGCGGTATAGCTTAAAAATATCGAGATATTGGTTACAGGCCATATCGTGCAGCCCTAGTTACTAGTGAGCATTTTTCCCTTACTAGTAGTACTAGCATGGTACAATATATCCCAACTAGTGCTACTAGTGGTTGCTGTGGCTCTTACTATTCCTGGGAGAGGGATCCCTCCTCTGTGGCTCTTCCTGAGGTTTCTTCCACATTTTTTCCCTGTTAAAAGGGTTTTTTGTGGGCAAGTTTTTCCTCACTCGAACCAAGGCTCTAAGGACAGAGGGTGTCACTTCCTGTACAGATTGTAAAGCCCTCCGAGGCAAATGTACTTGACTTTGGGCTATACAAATAAAATTGATTTGATTTGATTTAGTACTAATAGACAACTTGGGCTATACTAGTAGTACTGATGAGGTTAAAAAACACCTTACTAGTAGTACTAGTAGGCACATTGGACCTCACTAGTAGTACTAGTGATGTCAAAAGAGAGGTACTAGTATTACTAATAGACATTTTGACCCTCACTAGTAGTACTAGTAAGGTCAAAAACATCTTACTAGTGCTACTAGTGGACATTTTGGCTCTCACTAGTACTACTAGTGGGCATTCTCGTTGTTACTAGTAGTACTAGTAAGGTAAAATATACCTTACTAGTACTACTAGTGGACATTTTTGTACTTACTAGTAGTACTAGTAAGGTCAAAAAAGGCTTACTATTGCAACTAGTGGTCATTTTGGTGCTACTAGTAGGGTCCAGGAGGCTACTAGTGCATGACACATACCGACTAGGGCGTAGTGTGTTACTAGTGCAGCACAGTAGTTTAAGTTGGGTTTGATTGCGCACTAGTAGGCCAAAAGTGGCACTAGTAGTGTAAAAAAACGTTACTAGTAAGACACAGTCGTACTACTAGTGTGCCCTAGTAGTTCTACTAATGCAAATCGTCTAACTAGTGAGGTCAAAAAGCCGATATCAAGGATATTGAATAAATGCTCAAACGGCTTTCCATACTGTTAGCAGCCGGAGCTAAAGCAACAAGCTAGTAAGTATGTGAAACGGATGGTGTTTAGGACTACAGTGTTTAGGACTACAAACACGCGTCATCATTCTATAGCTAGCTTTACTCCGAGCGCAGGAGTTCTGTGATGAAGTCACGTGAAGCATGCCGTGGTTTCTCGTGCCACTTAGAGGTGATCAGTGGTGAAACCTTGTGGGATCAGATGAGCACGAGCTGCAGTGACGGGACCGCGATGCGCTCGGACACGGTATGTTCCGATGGACGTGTTCGGAAGGTTTCATTTCCATGTCAACATGAAGTGCCTCCACAGGCCGCTCGCTTCTCCGTCCTCTATGAACATCAAATCAAACTTCGTATTGGTGCCAGATTGAGCCACAGTACTTACAAGTTGAAACTCTCATAGGTGCTCGCCATCTTTCCTCCCGTTTGACCTCAGTGAGCGAGGTGGCAACAAACACAACACCTACTTCCGTCATCAGCGGTGGGGACATGCGCACTTGTACCAGAGAGAGGCGCGAGGGTGCGCTCTGACACTACAAGAGTCCTAAACGACTAGTCTGTGTGACCGATCTGTGATCTATGATCAGCCTGTGACCAGTCTGTGATCAATCTGTGATCAGTCTGTGATCAGTCTGTGATCAGTCTGTGACCAATCTGTGATCAGTCTGTGATCTGTGATCATTCTGTGATCTATAATCAGTCTGTGATCAGTCTCTGAGCAATCTGTGACCAGTCTGTGATCTGTGATCATTCTGTGATCATTCTGTGATCATTCTGTGATCAGTCTGTGACAAGTCTGTGACAAGTCTGTGATCAGTCTGTCACCAGTCTGTGATCAGTCTGTGATCTGTGATCAGTCTGTGACCAATCTGTGATCTGTGATCAGTCTGTGATCATTCTGTGATCTATGATCAGTCTGTGAGCAGTCTCTGAGCAATCTGTGACCAGTCTGTGATCTGTGATCATTCTGTGATCTATGATCAGTCTCTGACCAATCTGTGACCAGTCTGTGATCTGTGATCAGTCTGTGATCAGTCTGTGACCAATCTGTGATCAGTCTGTGATCTGTGATCATTCTGTGATCTATAATCAGTCTGCGATCAGTCTCTGAGCAATCTGTGACCAGTCTGTGATCTGTGATCATTCTGTGATCAGTCTGTGACAAGTCTGTGACAAGTCTGTGATCAGTTTGTGATCAGTCTGTCACCAGTCTGTGATCAGTCTGTGATCTGTGATCAGTCTGTGACCAATCTGTGATCTGTGATCAGTCTGTGATCATTCTGTGATCTATGATCAGTCTCTGACCAATCTGTGACCAGTCTGTGATCTGTGATCATTCTGTGATCTATCATCAGTCTGTGGCCAGTCTCTGACCAATCTGTGATCAGTCTGTGATCTGTGGTCTATGATCAGTCTCTGACCAATCTGTGACCAGTCTGTGATCTGTGATCATTCTGTGATCTATCATCAGTCTGTGGTCAGTCTCTGACCAATCTGTGATCAGTCTGTGATCTGTGGTCTATGATCAGTCTCTGACCAATCTGTGATCAGTCTGTGATCTGTGATCATTCTGTGATCTATGATCAGTCTGTGATCAGTCTGTGATCAGTCTGTGACCAGGCTGTGATAAGTCTGAGGCCAATCTGTGACCAGTCTGTGATAAGTCTGTGATCAGTCTGTGATCAATCTGTGACCAGTCTGTGATAAGTCTGTGATAAGTCTGTGATTAATCTGTGATCAATCTGTGATCAGTCTGTGACCAATCTGTGATCAGTCTGTGGCCAGTCTGTGACCAGTCTGTGATAGGTCTGAGGCCAGTCTGTGATCTGTCTGTGACCACTCTATGATCTCTCTGTGATCTCTCTGTGACCAGTATGTGATCAGTCTGTGATCTTTAAGGCAGATTGTCCAAGTCAGCACGTGAGTAAGACTTAAATGAGCAGCAAGAAGTAATACACAAGCACAAAATACACAAGCAGTGTGCTTGTTTACTGAGGATAAGCCACATGTGGCTCTACTGGACTCAGGTATTATCCGCACCTTGGTTAGGCCATACTGTCTTCCTAGGGATGTTGTTTTCATTGAGGGAAAGGTTAGTGTCTGGTGTGTTCATGGCAACAAAGTAGAAATGAGGGTCAGCAATACATATGTATCTGCTTGCGGTTGGTGTAATGGAGAGACTTCCATACCAGGTAGTGCTATGTAGTGACCTTCCAGTGCTTTTTGAAGTCATTGCTGAACAGGGTGTGGAGCAAAGCTCAGACAGAACTAGCGAGGGTATAGTAGCAGTCACAAGGTCCAGGCAGAGGGAAGCACAGTCAGTGTCAACTTGGGACAAATTGCCGTTTGTAGATGGTGAGGTGCCAGGACTTTAGGAAGCTAGTCAGCCAAAAGTGAGGAAAAACCAGAGACAGCAAAGGCATGACAGAGTGAGGGGAACAGAGATATTAGAGCCAGTACCCTAGCCTGATAGTTCTGAGGTGCAGTTCATTGCTTCCAATGTTGCTCAGCTACAGAGGCAGGACCTTCCCTACAGCCCCTTTTTGATAAGTGTGTTGCCGAGTCAATCCAAGTGACAGAGAAATGCAGTGAGGTCTTTAATCTAAAGGGAGAGCAGTTGTTTCACCACAGTAAGTTAGGTGGCCAATAGCAACCTAGCCAGTGCTCAGCAGTGTCAGAACGTGGGCTATTATAAGACTTCAAGAAGGAGGTCTTTGCAGCAGTGTCAAATAGTCCTTCTCTTGCTCCCAACCTTGGACTCTGGTCTTTTGGCTAAGTGGAAGGGCCCATATGAGGTCCTCAAAAAGGTGGGACTGGTGACCTGTGAACTGTATCTACCAGAGCGCTGGAAAAAGCATGAAGTGTTTCATGTGAACCTGCTGAGAGAATGGGTGGAACAGCCAAAGGTTTCAACACAGTTATGAGCTCGAGCTGTGGCTGATGAGGAAGATCTGCAGGAACAGTATTTTCCTTCTGCAGTGGGGCCGAGGTATTGCCAGACCTGACTCACCTCACAGCTGATCATCAGGAAGAGGTGGAGGAGATGACGCCAACTGAACTGTTCAGTTTACAACCGGGTTGTATAGATCTCATTCAACATGAGATTCGTCTTCTGTCACCCACACAGCAACCAATCAGGGAAACATCCTGCAGAGTACCAGCAAAGCTCATACCAGCACTGAAACAAGAGGTGGAGGATATGTTGGCTATGGGGGTCACTGAACCTTTTCACAGTGAGTGGTGTAGTCCTGTAGTGCTTGTCCCAAAAAAAGATGACCCGAAATTATGTTTTTTTATTATTTTTTTATTTTATTATTATTATTATTTTGGGGCCTTTATGCCTTTTAAATGATAGGACAGCTAAAGATAGACAGGAAGCAGGGAGAGAGGGGGAATGACGCGCAGCAAAGAGCCGTCCGATGCGGGATTCGAGCCGAGGTCGGGTGCAGCGATGACTGTAGCCTTTACACACGGGGCCGCCCAACCCACTGCACTACCGACCGCCCTCAAACCCTGGGCCGCAAGGACTGAGCCTTCACACATGGGGCAATTGCTCTACTAACTAAGCTAAACGCTGCCCCAGGACTTGACAACTAGAGTGCCAAGCGGACTTTATTGGTTCTGGACGATGCCCTTTGGACTGCATGGATCCCCAGCTATGTTCCAGAGGTTGGTGGACAAGGTGCTGAGAGGAGCAGATGACTACATCGATGACATCGTGGTTTACAGTAAGACATAGGAGGAGCATCTCAAACACCTTGTTGATGTTTTTCGCCGCATCCAGAATTCCAGGTTGGTCATCAATGCCAGGAAGTTCCACATTGCCAAAACAGAGGTCCAGTATCTGGGGTATGTGATTAGTGGAGGTGTGTTCAGCCCCAGGTCAGAAAGGTGGAGGCTACTGAGGCTTGTTCATTACCATCGAACAAGACACAGGTAAAATCATTCCTGGGGTTAATTGGCTAGTATTGCAGATTCATCCCAGATTTCTCTTCAGGCTTTGCAGTTCTCAGTGACTTGACTCGAAAATCCAGCCCAGGGTAAAAATCCAGGGTGACAAAGTGGACTCACTCATCTCTGCCATTTGTCACATTTAGATATTTACTTGTTAGGTTCCCTGTTTTGTTTGTCCACCTTTGGTTATTCATTATTGTTTTCGTTAACCATACCACCAATTGATTTCAGCCGATAACCCCAGGGCCGGTCTTAGCTATGGGCAATGTGGGCGGCCGCCCAAGGCGCCGTCTCCGTGGGGGGCGCACGAGCACCCGAAAATGAAAAAAAAACTCGCGAATTTTCAATACCGCTCATCAAGTTTGCGGAGGCAGAGGGGGGCGCTGGACAGACTGATCGAGGCGCACGGCGCATCCAGGGGCCCAGGGCGCAAATGTGACCAGGACCGGCGCTGGATAACGCACATGCACATTACTATCCTGGGTCTGCATTAGTTCTTTAAAATCTTCTTCTTATTTTATTGTTATTGATTGTTCAATTTAGCATGTATAAAGTTATTAAAATTTATTTCAGTAAGTATCTTACCTGACGCAAAAAGCCATTGTATCATTGTGATTAGTCTGTGACCAGTCTATGATCTGTGATAGGTCTGTAATCATCTGTGAACATCTGTCTGTCTGTCTGTCTGTCTGTCTGTCTGTCTGTCTAAACATACTGCACAGTATGCAGTGTCAGTACCCTTGTTGTATTGTGTGTTGTAATGTGTATGCACTTTAATGTAGTCCTGTCTGTACTGTGTTTGATATTTTGTGTAGCACCTTGGTCCATGGCTGTGTTTTACTGTGTACTGTATATGGTAAAAATGACAATAAAACCCACATGACTTGAATTGACTGAAATAGAAGAAGTCTTAAAGACAATGAGGAGAACTTGCATGGTAAAAAGGTAGAACTCAGCCTTGGATATGAAATTCATCTTGGGGGAAATAAGAAGAGCAGGGGAAGGCAGCAGTGTTTTGCTCTGAGATCAAATCAATGGTGTCATGTCATGTTCACACAATTAGATGAAAAGCTTATGTCCTTCTCTGTAAGTCGCTTTGGATAAAAGCGTCTGCTAAATGCAATGTAATGTAATGTAATGTAATAAAAAGAGAAGTAAAGTGTTGAAACTTTTCTGTTATGGATAAAAGGAAGACTATCTGTATGGACTGTATATTCATTTGACCATTTGCTAAAAAAGGACAAGATGCAGCTAATGTTGAAAACTATCGTCGTGCCAATAAAGCACACCCTCTTGTGTAATAAACTGCTCTGCTTATAGCCAAAGTTATGGAGAAGAGTGCGTGGAGTGTGGGCGAACATAAAAAGGAGCATGTAGCTTGTCAAAAAATGGATGTTGACTGTTGTTCATTTGTCACAGATACAAAGAGAAACTTCTGGTTCTGCCATGAAAAGATCAAGACTGCTGAAGCAGATTATAAGGTTATATTTTCATTTGCAGTATATTTAATTTTTATATACAGTTTTTTTAATTAGAAAGTTTTATTATTTTATATTTATTTTATTAACACATCATTATATTTAACACAAAAAATAACTAATAATTAGCTTTTACTACATCAACAAAGGAGCGAAAAAACTGATGAGTAAAAAATTGGATAAATAAAAAATCGAACAAGTCAGCACAGCCAACAGAAGCCTGTTCGGCGTCTTGTTGTATGCACAGGTTTACATACACAATAAATAAATGTCTTTGTGATTATGACAGTGTATCATGTCATTTATTTGACAAGGTTTTTGCTTGTTAAACTGTAGGTGGATTTGATTTAGCTATTGAATACAAATCACACTAACAGTGAAATCAATTAGTCAAACGGGTTAAGAACCCCTGATCTAGAAAAACATGAGTGTGTTATGAGCTATCAGCCATGTATTGTTCTAACAATAAATGATTATAACATCATACTGAGACATTTTCATTAAATGTGGCCTCTATGAAGCTGGTTTCATATTCAGAAAATCATTTTGGCATCAGCTCGGTATTAAGGTAACGTCGTGGCTATCATACTCCGATACAGCAGGTGGCCATGACGTTACCTTAATACCGAGCTAACGTCGTGGCTATCATACTCCGATACAGCAGGTGGCGACATGCAGCTTTAAATGATCGTTTGTAGCCTGCCAAGAAACTAAAGAAGAAGTCGTGGCGTAGGCGCTGCACGTGTGGTGAGACAGCGTGCGTCCAGAGAGAGTCACAGCCCGAGAGAAGAGGAGAGAGAAGAAGAGTGAGCCCAGCAGGCAGCGTCGATCTAACGCTTTCCATCAAAGCAACATGAGACCAGGTACGGTACACTGCATGTCCGCTCGCGTTCTTTAAGTGGTGGGAAACAGAACTTTGTCAGGCTGTCCGTCGCGTGCTTGAAGTGAACCTGATAGATGTAGGCCGATTCAGTGCTCACGGACTCGGCCTACATCGGCACACTACCTGTTAACATCACAGTTAACTGTTAGTTAGAAAGAAACGTGCTGCTGATTATGGAACACTGCCTTAATAAGTGAAAACTAATGTAAATGTTACGTTAACGGCTTGAGTGTCGGCCTAACCGGAGATGTTCGAGTTTGTGTTGAGCAGACCGCCACTCAAGCACGCTGCGACTCGGTTCTAAAAGTTGGTCAGTGGTAGAGCTGCACGTGTCAACATCGTTTCCGGTGTTTGCTTTTGTTTGTTCTGCCCGGTGCCACGAGGTTAAAGCTCGGTGGTCACCTAACTTCTGCTAACATTAGCCTGGGACGGAACCATGTGCAGGTCATGTGTTTGTTACCGGAGTCTGTCCAACACGGCCCTAAACATCGGACTGAACGCAACGCCTGCTTTGTTGGACGGAGGTTTTTGTATCCGGTGCCGCGGAAAACCTGAACGGGCTGTGATTGTCCTGTACATAGACATATATACATAGATGCCGCATTCAGCGTGTTGGTCGCGATACGTTAACGTGTCCGCCATATTGGAAATGGCAGATCTGCCCGTAAACAAATACAAGGAAATGGACTGAACTTCATAAAACGCCTTTCTACAAAGTTCTTTGAGTTAATGCCTCTTATACACCTATTCACACACACACTAATATATCTGGGAAACAAACAGGCACCAAAAACAACGTATGTAACTTTTAAAGTGATGATTATAAATGTTTACTCCTTATGTAAGCACCAAATCCTAACGTATGTATTTTTCTAATGCTGAGTGTTTACAGCTACTAATGTGTGTAACACTGTTACTGTGATGATAAATATTGAAATATTTAACATTTAATCAGTGTCTATAATAACCAGATCCTGAAATGTGTGAGCAGTGAGTCTGCCGTGGCGTCTTCATCAGTGGCAACACTAATTTTGCTTAAAAAACAAACGTCGTTGTTTCAAACTAACTTGTACAAATACATTGCAGTTTATAGAAATAATAATAAAAAAAAGGCAGCAGTATCGTGATAATACCCGGAACCGCGATACTTTGTCTGGTATAGTATCGTGGTTACTCATTTTAGTGTCGCGACAACTCTAAAAAAAAAAAAAAAAATATATATATATATATGTATACACACACACACACCCACACACCCACCAATATCGGATCGGTGCCTAACTGTGTGATCTCTTGGTAGTTCCCACAATTGTTTTGAAGAGGTGCACAGTAGTTCTGGTGGCTACTTGTGTAGGCTTTGTCAGTATTCCAGAGGACATGTAGACGTTTAGCTAAGGCCTCTTTTATCTGTTTGTTTTTCAGGATTCAGTCCTCGTGGAGGTAGAGGAGGTTTCGGAGACCGCGGGGGACGAGGAGGATTCGGAGACCGCGGAGGACGAGGAGGATTTAGAGGAGGAAGAGGTGAGAATGGAGGACATGTTTAGGAGCACCAACTTTTGTAGAATGTATTATTACATCATACCTTTGGTTTCTACATAACTGCTACATAATATTTATGGACCTGTTATTTTAAATGTGAATTCCACTAAAAGTGTCAGTGCAGTGTGCATTACCTGTGTGCAGATATTTTGACCTGAGTAGCTCTATTAAAGTGTGTATGCTTTCAGGTGGAGGATTCAGATCCCCAGATGGTGGAGGATTTCGGGGCCGGGGGGGTGGCAGAGGCACACCAAGAGGCAGAGGAGGTAGAGGAGGCAGAGGAGGCTTTGGAGCAGGGAAGAAAGTCTTGGTTGAGCCACACAGACACGAAGGTTTGTATTATTAGGGGCGGCTGTGGCTCAGAGGCAGAGCGGGTCATCCACTAATCAGATGATCGGCGGTTCGATCCCCGGGTCCTCAAACTGATGAGCAGTTGGCACCTTGCATGGTAGCCAAGGCCATCAGTGTATGAATGTGTGTGAATGAGATATGTAGTGTAGAGCGCTTTGAGTGGTCGGAAGACTAGAAAGGCGCTATATAAGTACAGTCCATTTACCATTTACTTGTGCTTGTTGGTAAATCTAGTACCACAGAAACCAGTGCTGCATATAGACAGAAGTGTGTTAGTGTACCCACAGTAGATCTAGAGGTAAACTGATGCTTCCTCTGGATTTTAGAGGAATAAATCACTCAGCACATATTAGTTGGTAACTTCTCAGTTTGTTCATAGCATAGATATGAACAAACTAGATTTGTTTAACTGAAACTAATTCAAGTTTAATGCAAAACATCTCATTCAGACACTAACAGGGTTCCAGCAGGCAGCTGTGCATCAAGGAATGACTACATAATTCTTCTTCTTACAATAATTATAATAATAAAAATAATTACAATGTTTCTCAACTAAGTGTGTATGTGTGTCTCAGGAGTGTTCATTTCTAGAGGGAAGGAGGATGCCCTGGTGACCAAGAACATGGTGGTTGGAGAGTCTGTGTATGGAGAGAAGAGGATAAGTGTGGAGGTGAGGTTGTACTTCAGACACTGTGAATAGCACATCAATTTTGCATTATAATTGTAAAAGTGCTTAGTTGCATATTGGTTAATGGCAAATATGATGCTCGGCATCACCTGCAGTTTTACGAGTCCTGATCTTGTGAAACCAGCAGCTATTGTCTTTTGGTTTTGTGGCCAGACTTCAAATTCTCTTCCTTTCTGTTAGGAGGGGGAGACGAAAATTGAATACAGAGCCTGGAATCCATTCCGCTCCAAGCTGGCAGCAGCTATCTTGGGAGGAGTAGACCAGATCCACATCAAGCCTGGAGCAAAGGTCATGTATCTGGGAGCTGCCTCAGGCACCACAGTGTCCCACGTTTCTGACATAGTTGGACCGGTGAGTATTGAGTGCTTCTCAAAGATTTAAATGTTATTTAATACAACCCAATCTAGCACATCCACCAATGGCCCACCAAATATTCACAGGGACTTTGCACTACAATTTACAATCACAAAAAAATGTTGTGTCCTTTATCTAAAATATTTGTGTGCTGTTTAAAAAAGGTAAACAACTACTTAAGTATATGTACTGGAATGCCAATAGCATAACATAAGCTAACCTAGTCTGATTAACAATACACAAACACAATGTTTGGGATATTCAGCTTTCGGATAAAATTTCAGATTGCACCTAAAATGCACTCTAACCTTTACATTGAACTTCATTTGACCGTCTCTAAACCTTTGAATGCACATGTCCAACTGTTGAATGTTTTACTACTTACTGCATAAAATGCTGTTCTAACAAGGTGATTCAATTCAATTCAATTTTATTTGTATAGCCCAAAGTCACAAAGTACATTTGCCTCGGAGGGCTTTACAATCTGTACAGAGAATGACACCCTCTGTCCTTAGACCCTCGGTTCGAGTGAGGAAAAACTTGCCCACAAAAAACCTTTTCATCATCACAACAAGTGTGCAATCCATAAATGTTCCACTAATGTTCAATTTCAATGACAGTTTGTATTAAAACAGTCGTCTTCATCATGCTGTTCACATTTTGACATCATGACACCAAGACGACACCTAACAATCCATCAGCAGTACCTGGTCAGTGTGACTTCAAACAGGAAGTACTCAGAGGGAAGTTAGTGTCAGTGTCATCAGCAGGTTGGAATATGTGCACAGCATGAGACGTGCAGTGGAGCTGTAATCGATGGTCAAGGTTACATGACAAGTTTTGTCATGATTTGAGATGAAGAAATTACCATTACATGATATAATATCACTGTACCATGAACCGTTTAGTTTCCATAAATTTCACCAAAAGTCAAATATCCCCTTATCCAAATATAATTTTAAGTTAATATAACTTTGAGTTTGGTGTTCAAATTCATCAGTCTGAAAGAAAAAAGAAGGTACGGTTTAAAGCACAGTTGAGTCTAAATGTAACATGAAGCTGAGTTTCTCATTCATTTAATGGTGACTTGGTCATTCATATAATAGGAACCCTTGTAAGTTACATTGCAGTAAAACGTGTGTGTCCTGTTACAGGAAGGGCTTGTCTATGCCGTGGAGTTTTCCCATCGATCAGGTCGTGACCTTCTTAATGTCGCAAAGAAACGCACCAACATCATTCCAATCATCGAAGATGCTCGGCATCCACACAAATACCGCATGCTGGTTGGTAAGTAGTCCTTAACTCCAGCAGTAACCCTGCACATAGATTAGCAGACACTGCTGGAAAGAACAACTGTGAATACGCCTTAACCATATTTTTAGTAGGGGTGTGTGTTGGGTCTGAAGGTAACATGCACCATGACCCAAAAAGTGTATCCAGGTCAATTCTGGTGTCACTGAGTAATATTATGTAGTAATATATGCCTCTGTTGTATTGTGTATGATATTCACAAATTGGTGGTCATGTTGTTTTTTTAGATGCTGATTGTTGGTGAATTTAGTCCATAATATTACTGAATATGACAAATACAAATTTGAAGTCAGACTGGATCAACAGCTACAGAAAATTGTCAATAGATGCTGCATGTCCAGTCAGTAATGATTTATCTCTCTCCAGGCATGGTTGATGTGATTTTTGCTGACGTCGCCCAGCCTGACCAGACAAGGATCGTTGCTTTAAATGCTCACAACTTTCTGAAGAATGGTGGACACTTTGTTATCTCCATCAAGGTACACTGATGGCCTCCTCCTTAACATAGATGTTAACACACAAACTGCTAATTAACTAGTAATGTGAGTGTAAAGACCTGATTTGATATGAGATAAATGCATTTACAACATTGAGTAACCTATTTAGAACCAATGTTAGCCAATCAAATGAAGCACCCTTAAAAAAACAGAAGAGAAGCTTGTTTGGGATATTTCTGCTTGCAGTATAACTTCACAGGACTAACTTTTGATGAAATCCATTGCCGCTTATGAGTTTCATCATCATATTGAGCATATTGTCAGCTGTGTGTGTGTGTCCTGATGTCTTTTTGTTTGTTTTTGTTATTTTGACTTCAGGCTAACTGTATAGACTCAACGGCAGCTCCAGAGGCAGTGTTTGCCTCAGAAGTGAAGAAGATGAGTGCTGAAAACATGAAACCACAGGAGCAGCTCACACTGGAGCCTTATGAGAGAGACCATGCTGTGGTGGTTGGCGTGTACAGGTACACAGATATCACCCTGGTTCCCTGATCATCAAATTTTCACACAGGAAAACTTCGCTTTGCACTCCATGTGCAGCTTATTGTCTTTTAGTTAAAGCGCTCCATCTACTGGACTATTTGGAAAGTCAATTGTAATTTCTAGCATAGTAGCAACGTGTGATAGAATACACAACTTGTTATCAGACTGTCATCAGCTATCAGTCTCTTCACTTTAACGTCTACTAGTAGTGCTAACAGCTTTGTGTGGGATCAAGTAAAACCTGGATCGTGAGTATGGTGACCTATGGGAATAAAATCTAAGAGGAAGTGTGTTAACCCATGAAGTAGGTCAGTCAGTTTCACACAAATAAACAGACATTAACAAATGGACAGGGCATACACAGACAGACTGAAATGTACAAACTGCTTAAGCCGTTTGTGAATATACTATGTAGTTAAATGGTTTTTACATCCATTCACTAGATTCTCTATGCTGTTTCTGTCTTGCTTCCGGGTAGCTTGAGCTGCTCTGTGCAGATTGATGCAGGCTTCTGAACCGGACTGTGGTGGGGTTTTAAATATTGGGTAAAGTTGAATAGTTTAAAAAATCCTGCTAGAATATAACACAAAGTGCAGGATATCTGTGCTCTGTAAAATAATGAGTAACTATTTAATGGCAATTAAAAAAGGAACATTCTTATACAAAAACAATCACAAGCTTTACATGTAAAACAGAACTTATGAACAATTGTATCAATTTCAAACAAAGTGTAACATGTTGGAATAGCTGTTGACTTTAAATACCTGTCACTGACAGGTGATCAGCTGTGACAGAGGTACACTGAGCACATGAAACAGTACTTTTGGTTAATAGGCAACACAAGAGGCATACAATAATACAATAACCTCAAATTATTAGGGCGTAGTGAGGGTTGGGTCTTAGAGGTGTACCATTGCATACACCAATGTCATGTAGAATAGCGCATGTACGTAGCGGCCCTGACTTTAGCGTAGCTGGCTTGGGGCGATAAAATAATTGCCCCTTCTGGAGTAGATTTGAGGACGCTGATTGGCTAAATCGTATGTCAAACGTACCTTGAATTAGTGATTGGTTCTGCTTCATAGACCTGCCTCCTCGGGACGATTTCTCCAGAGCAGCTGAGACATGCAGACATATTAATGGATGTATTCTATTATTTAAACACCAATTATTGAAAATATGAATAATTCAATAGTTTTAACTATTTTTGTGGCTTAGGGCGGGCGGCGCCCTACCGCCCTCTATTGGCCAGCTGCCGCTGCATCTGAGATACTTTTCCCTGTGAATTTTTACTGTTACTGTTTTACTATTTATTTTTCTTATGAAGAATATATAACGGTGGACAACCTAAAAAATTACTTCATTGTCAAATAATATAGAAATTATCAGCTTGTCACAAACATGTAATGTTATGGAAAATCAAGTTAGGGAAAAGATGGATGATAAGCAATGAGGTTTGACAGTCACACTGAATAATGTAATCATGTTTATATAGTCATTTGAATGGTCAGGATACATGGAACACACTTGGTAAAGAATGGACAGAGCATGACTGGCACTGTCACCCATTGTTTTCCAAAGCACTGTTTTGAAGCCAAACATATGTGATGTTGGCTGCCACCATGTTGGTTGTACTGCTTCTGCCACCTCTCAGATAATCTGAACATCGGATCATTGGCGGATTTTGAAATGAGCTGCATGATGCCTGGGTCTGAGCAGACATTTCAACTTGAGAGGATCTGTTTTAAGCGCGAGCAGAAAAAATTTGAGAGCGCACAGGACATGTTTTGAAAGCGTGCACATTAAATCTGAGCGCGCACAGGACATATTTGAGTGCGAGCGAAATGTTTGTGCCCAAGCAGAAGAATTGTGATCACAAGCATGTGGTGATTTGAGTCCAAGCACACATTTTAAAAGAAAGCAACAGAAATCTGAGTACAAGCACAAAATCTGAGCACAAGGACAATAAATCTGAGCACGAGAAGGAGAAACCATGCTCTCAAACTGAAAATGTGCACTCTTGAATAGAGATGGGATAATTCTTCTATAACTTTGACATTGCGTCATCTCCCAGAGCTGGAGGTTGCGGACAACCACATCTGTGGCTGTGTTAACATGCCTTTTCTTTCTCTCCTCAGACCTCCACCCAAACAGAAGAAATGAGGTGTGGAAGAGAGCGGTCTCATTACGGTGTTCAGATACATCTTTTTGTACTGTCAGTGTTTGCTTCCTGCCCTCCGATACTAATTTGACAGTAGAGCCTTGTGTTGAGTATGGTGGCAGAAGGGTTTTATTTTACAACAATGTATGCTTAAAAAACAGTTTGTTTTGTTTTTTTGACAAAAGGACTCTTTAATAAAATGTTTGATTCTTGTGTGTTTCTAATGTTTGACTAACCAACCTTGTATAACTACCGACATACAGGGACGTTTCCTGTCCTACCTGCTCTAACGGCTTCATGTTGCAGCAGATATGTTCACATTGTGAGTCCAGGACCTGTACCTGTGTCTGTGATGATGACTGGAGGTCAGAACTAGACTCAGACCTAACATTTCTGAATTTTGACCTCTCAGACTGTTTTGTAGTGTTCCTATCAATTCGCTAAAATGCCTTTTTTTCTCGCCCACAACGTCAGGTGTGCAGACAGTGTTTTTGCTGCATGAAAAAGAACTGCGTTTGAACTTTTCACAGTCATTTGTGACTGTCCGCGATGGATTTGTTTTGGCAGCCATTTTGTGGGGAATTTGTCTGGAACGCGCTGGGCCGTGCTTGCCTGGTGACGGGAGTGCGCTCTCAATGCAGCCCCTCTCCTTTGACCGATATTACCATCACGGAGGGGCTGGCCAGCGTAGACCTAGCTGTAGCTGTGCCTGCTAAAACCTTCAGTTCTTCATAGCGTCTAGCTGGATTCTCCAGCGGCCCATCGACTGGTCGTTGCGCGTCAAGCACCCTGCAGTGTGCGGACTGTCTTCCTCCAGATTCCAATGGCAGTGTTTTATTGGACAGCTAGCTGGCTAGCATGCTAGCTAACAGCTAGCTGGCTAGCTAATGTTAGCTTCTTGCCTTTTAAATTAGTTGAACAAGCTGGCGGGCTTGTTAACCTAACTGGCCCGTGCTGTAGCTGCAGTGCTCTCTTCCCTATGTAGGAATAAATATCGAACAAGAACATTACGTTTCCTGAATAGAACGAAGACTAAGTCCGAGGTGTCCGTGGTTGAGGCGGTGGGCTGCCCACCTCCTCTTAGGCACGGCTAGCTTGCTGCGCCGGCAATCAGTCCCCATCGACAGCCCGCTCTCTAAACTCCGGAAAATAACATTTTTACTGGAAGCTAATCTCATCGGGATTTTATCGGCAAACAATTAAACACACTATTTGGATTTCTGCTTTGGAAGAGGGACGACTAACCCGGGGGAGGGGGCTCGGTTCGTGTGGACGGAGGGAGATAGAGGTTCCGAACATGGCTGCTACGCGGAACTTGGTTCGACACACAGCCTGAGGTAAGATAGCCGGTCGGCGTCATTTTGTAAAATTCCGTCTGAAATTGGGGCTAACGTTAGTGGTGTCCTGTCTCTAAATGCATACGCATTGATGGCTTGACAGTTAATCAGTGGTAACAGTGCTTGATGGCAGAATGTTCTCCGTTCCTACATTATTCGCCCATGTCACCCGGCCTCGTGTCCCCATTCCTTTGCCATTGCTGTGAAGATGGCTAATGGTGCACGGGGCAGGCTTCGATCAAATCGGTGGGTTACCGTATTGGACGATAGACCCGTTTAACTATTAAACCTGCAGTAGCTGAGACGTGCATTATCATGATGGACTTAGTAACGTTTACGTTACCCCGTTTTAGTAGCATGTAATATCCCCAAAGTCTACCCTTAGTAACCGCCTGTCCTTCTAGTTTACCCTGTGACTGAGTCGTCTGTAACCGCCAACTATCTGGCGAGTCCACCAAGTGTGTGCCATAAAGAGGTTAATTATCTACGCGATCACTCTGTGTATCTAGGCAAGTTTCAGTAGCAGTGCTATCGCGACCTGCCTTGAGTTAACGCACGACACCAAACAGAATGGCAGAGGATGCCGGCGGACCAAACTGGTGGGAGATGAATGGGTGTGTTGCTGCATGATCGAAACGTGTTGATATCCTTCACTATACAGTAGATGATTTCTGTCCTGATGTGTCGCGTGGCTGCGATGGCTTTAGGTGCCAAAGCAAAGCCAGCCAGCAATTCCGATTGTCCTCTGTAGATCCGCAGCATTTCGTTTGCTATGGCAGCTAAGGATAGCTGTTAGCAGCGCCGGTCCTGGCCAAATTTGCGCCCTTTTCTTGTAACATTGACCCACCCTTGATTAAAACAAAAACCTGGTGCTGAAATAAGTCTTAGTGTTTGTGTCTTGTTGCTTATTGTTTGTTCTGTGAGATTTCTTTAGTCTTATTTGCACCGTCACAGACGATAGAGTTAAAACACAGTTTGTGCCAACTGCCTGTTAAGACACTGAGCTCTTTTCATCATGAAACATGCTCCAACTGAAGCTGCTGCTTAGTTTTAGTCAGCCACTAGTAGGTATAAGAGGGAAAAGCGCCTATGCCCAGCCAGAGGATTAGTTCTTTTCATAACATTTTCAGGGTGCTACAACCGCTTAACCATCACCACCAATCCAACCATGTAATTGTAAGATATCTGTAATTACATTTACCATCTATAGCGGTCACTGTTTTTTATAAGAGGACAGAAAAATTAAGCAAATAACAAAGCTAATACAATGCCCTGAGACTTAATCTTGTGTAAAATGAATGATCTTGTTGGGGGTAAGATACCGCGACACAAGTTTGTAGTGTAACAATACATTGTAACAGTATGTATGAGGGTATGCGTCACCAAATCAAAAATAGATATTATATAGATGTTATATAAAGTCAAATCTTGTCAATTAGAGGTAGTGATGGGTAAATGAAGCTTTTATGAAGCACCGAACCACTTGAGCCAATTGTTTCGAAAATGGGTTCATTACTCGAAGCTTCAGTTATGGTGACCTCTCCTGGCGAAGTGCCAGGCTGCAGTCAAATTAGGTTAGTTGGTGGACAGGAAGTTTTTAAATTACACACGCACACTGATTGTCCTATTCACAAATAAAGAGAGGGTGATTATGTAGGATGGGGGGGCAGTCAAAGATTTTTATTGAGATACATTATTTTTTCAACACTTTTTGGATTGAGTCGGTTTCTTTTTATGCTGACAATTTCTTCACATTTTGAAAACACTCGTTCACAAGGAACTGATAAGGCAGGTGCGCATAAAAATTGTTATAAAGTGTTGAAGGCACTCAAATTCAAAACTGTCTCGATCTGTCACCTGTCAGAGCGGAGACGAGGCAGTGCCATTTATTCACCTGATTGGACCGCGAACCAGTCAGGTGATTCATTCTGGCAACGAAGCAGTTTCTGCTTCGGACGTCATATGTCACGTGTTTTTTTTTCGCACCAAAGCAAGCTTCGAAGCAGTGCTTCTATGGAATTGTAGTCCAGGGTTTGAAGCACGTATTGAAGCTTCAGTGTCGCGCTGCCATCACTAATTAGAGGTGAGACAGGGTGCACATACAGGGTGGAGCATCTGGGAGTAGCTTTTTTCAGTGGCAGACTTTTTAGTGTTCTCTCACTCAGAGATAGCACTCCATCCAACAGATACATTGTTAGGTACCTTTTTGGCTTGCTTTTGCCACGGAAGTGGTTAGGCAGTCAAGATAAGAGATTTGTTGTCAGTTCAGATTGTGTGTGACAGCTTTGACTAAGGCTGGGTATAAAGTCCATGATAACAATGTAAAATGACATTAAACATTATAGTACAATTGCTCATGTGAAAAAAGATCTGTGAGCAGTTGGAGAGGCAGTTTTTTAACCAGAGTTGTCACGATACTCGCGATATTGCAGCCTTTTTTTATTATTATTTTATGAACTGCAATGTGTTTGTAAAAGTTAGAAATACTTATTAATTACTTATAATGTTGTTTGGTGCATGATAAACATAATACTGGTGAAAGTAAGAGACAAAACTTTAGCTTGTTTGTTTTGAAGCGAGTTTCTATTGAAGCGGAGCTGTCTCCATTTAGTTTGTTCATGTCAGCAGAAACACGCGAACAGCCAACAGATGGGCGGATCCAGCGTGCAGAAACAGCTTATCATATCCCTGGACGTCAGCAGTAACAGGCAAACAGCCAATCATTCAGCAGCTGTGTAGTTTGGTTGCGGTTTCATGTTGGTTTGTTTACAAGGGAGTAGCATGCAGTGAGAAGCCGGGAAGAGAGCAGAGGCGGAAAACTGCAGAAACTGGCACCGGTAGCATAGTAATCCATGGTAGCACCGTCATGTAGAATTTCTAGTATAGTAGGAACCGGTACGATCTGGCACTGCGGGGTACCCTGGGTATCGTGCAACTCTATTTTTTCCTTGGTGCACTTTACTAAACCTGGATAACTGTGTGAACGGTTAGCCTAGCTTCTAAAACTGATGAGCAATTGGCACCTTGCATAGCTGCCAATGCCATCAGTGTATGAACGAATGAATGGGTGAATGAGATATGTAGTGTAAAGCACTTTAAGTGGTCAGAAGACTAGAAAGGCACTATATAAGTACAGTCCATTTTACCATTGACTATATCCATGTCCTTGTATATAAACTATAAAGCTAACAATACAATACTGCTGGGTCACACTACTTCAAATGTTCTACTGCAATTATGACAGCCCAACACTGCAATGTGTAATGTTAGACAGCCACCAGCAATAAAATTTAATACAATACAAATATCCTGCATGCTCAATGGCTCATTGACTGAAATTTGGTACCAAATAACAAGGTGTGTTTCAATGCTCTTTTGGTATCCAACCACACACAGTAGCTACATCTTTTTGCTCCTATTCACATCTGTCCATTGACTCTACATGCGTAGAAGCCACTAGTCTGTATAATATCAACCTTGTTTTAAGAAAAAAAAAAGCTTTATTTGTGAGCTCAGGGAGAGGCACTACAGTTCCCACAATCCTCAAGTGTACCAACAACATCTCTGATTAGTGGCGCTATGACCGATATGAAAATTTTGTCTGATACCGATATCCAATATTAATATCGCTATGGCCGATAACCGATATTTATCGATATATGTAAAAAAAATAAATAAAGTTTCTGACATGATAAGAATTTTTTTTATGAACAGCAGTTTGCACGGGGTATTTTATTTTGAAAATACACCGGATTCTCTTTTCTTTTTCTATATCTGGCTTCTGTCCGCTCGAGGTGCTCTGTGTAAATTGACGTGTGCTGCTTGCGACGTGTCAAAAATAGAAAGGATGCGTAATTCACACGTAGCCGAGTGTAGAGACATGTCTGAAACGGACCACGCTGCAGCCGGTGGCGTTTGATACGCTGACTAGAATGGCCATGTATTACTTACGACTGGCCTGGTGGGATTTGGATATAACCCCCCGTCACTCAAAGTGGCCGCTTGAGGAATTACAGTTTTTAGTACTTCTGCATCAATCAATTATTTCCCAGCCGCGGAGGTTGCAGCTTGGTGTGGACACAACGCAAACTACAATACATTACAACACCATTATTAATCATGCTACTATCATTAGGTTAGAAGTCATTGGTAAGGTGTCAAATCGAATGCTTCTTTAAGTCACAATTCAACTAAACTTTAAGTCTGGAAAAAATTAGCTGAAACTAACTAAAATACGCACAAAAAGTCTGTAAATTTGTGTTTGGTAAGTTATTTCTTTGCTGTAAAAATGCCTTGTGGCAATAAATCTTAATCAAATCAAATCAATTTTATTTGTATAGCCCAAAGTCACAAAGTACATTTGCCTCAGAGGGCTTTACAATCTGTACAGGGAGTGACACCCTCTGTCCTTAGACCCTCGGTTCGAGTGAGGAAAAACTTGCCCACAAAAAACCCTTTTAACGGGGAAAAAATGTGGAAGAAACCTCAGGAAGAGCCACAGAGGAGGGATCCCTCTCCCAGGACGGACAGACGTGCAATGGATGTCACATGTACAGGACAAATCAACACAAACATATTGTACAGTTACAATGACTGACAAAATGACAATGAATCACAATGAATGATAAAGTGACTACAGTAGCAGATATGGTAGCAATAATGACAGTAATAATATATGTAGTGGACGTTGTGCAGGATCACAGCAGCAGCCACGATCCACGAGAACCTGCTGGACGACAGAGCACAGAAAACTCCGGGGAAGTTTGGTTAGTAACATGCATTAATGAGACATGTCCACAGATATAGATAGATAGATAGATAGATAGATAGATAGATAGATAGATAGATAGATAGAGTTAGTTTTCGGTAAGGGAGATGTGACTACATCTTTAACCAATACCGTGCCTGGCTAGGCATAACCCTGGGGAGGGGGGGGGGGGGGTGGAGTCCCCCGGCAGTCTAATTCTATGGCACCATAACTAAGGGCTGACCTGAGCCAGCCCTAACTATAAGCTTTATCAAAAAGGAAATTCTTAAGTCTACTCTTAAAGGTGTTGACCGTGTCTGCCTCCCGAACCCAGAAAGGTAGTTTGTTCCACAGAAGAGGAGCCTGATAGCTGAAAGCTCTGGCTCCCAATCTACTTTTGGAAACTCTAGGAACCACAAGGAATCCAGCGTCCTGGGAGCGCAGTGTTCTAGAGGGGTAATAAGGTATTTTGAGCTCTTTTAGATACGATGGTGCCTGACCATGAAGAGCCTTGTAAGTAAGGAAAGGAATTTTAAATTCTATTCTAGATTTAATAGGTAGCCAATGCAAGGAAGCCAAAATGGGAGAGATGTGATCTCTGATCTTGGTTCCTGCCAGGACGCGTGCAGCAGCATTCTGAATTAACTGCAAAGTCCTAAGAGACTTATTAGAGCAGCCTGATAACAAAGAGTTACAATAGTCCAGCCTTAAAGTAACAAATGCGTGGACTAGTCTTTCTGCATCCGCTTGAGAGACAATGCGTCTGATTTTAGCGATGTTACGTAAGTGGAAGAATGCAGTCCTCGAAATTTGTTTTATATAGACATTAAAGGACAAATCCTGATCAAAAACAACTCCAAGATTCTTTACAGTGGAGCTGGAGGCCAGGGTGATCCCATCTAAAGTAACTAATTCTCTAGAAAGAGAGTTTCTGAGGTGTTTGGGTCCAATTACAAGAACTTTAGTTTTGTCTGAATTTAACATCATACCATACCACTAGCTTATTTCTCTTTTAACTGGTGCCACATTTGAAAGGAACATGCATTTGTGGGATGAGCAGCAGAGCTGAGTATGTGGGTTAAGCCCATGAAAAATTTGCTCCAAGAATCTGCATACCATGTTTGATTGATCTGAATAGGACCCATCCGACAATTTCAAGCTGTTGTCCCACAAAACCAAGTTTAGAAATTCTTTCTTTCTTCTTTGGAGTGAGCCCTAGTACCATCTGCAAACTGAGGGCCAAGTTCCATATAACGGACGTGAAGTGGGCGTCCTAAGAAGATGGTACCCCAAGAAGACGTTTCCTCATCCTGTCAGCACTTAGAAACCGTAGGCAGTCTTCTACAGATTTGCAGTCAAGGTTTGCAGAACGATATGGCCAACGTCTCCCAGACAATATGGAACAGACGGTCTCTTAGGCTGCCTGGTGGCCTGCCATGATTACCCTTCGGTGTCAGGCCGGTGCACTGGAACCATGTGGAGAAATGTTATGTTCAGCGATGAGCCCAGATTCTGGCTACAGCACCTAAACCAAAGGGTCAAAGTGTGGAGAAGACGCAACCCACAAATGCATGTTCCTTACATAGTGGCACATTTAAAAGGGAAATAATCAGGCTTTCCAATGGTATAAGATTTATGAACAAAGAAATAACCAAACACAAGTGTCCTGCCTTTTTGTCCGTGGTTTAGTTAGTTTCAACTATCATCAATGGAGTGAATGAATAAAATTTCAATTCTGGCCAAAAACTGAGCCAGTCACTGAGCTCTTTTTATGCCATTTAAATGATGCAACTTCATGGCAGCATTCACCACATTTTATCTGGAAATTGGGGTGTGTGTCAGTAAAACCAAGTTCAGACATGAACCTGTAATACAAAATGCATGTTTCACATAGGTGGGTATAAAAAGTTAATTAAATGTGTGCTTATTACATGTAACTTTTTTTTACATGTAACTCTAGAGTTTTTCCAGAACTCGGAATGGGACTTTGTGAAGTTAAAAGTAAAGGCCAAATATTGGCTGAAAAACTGGATATGGATCTGTTGGAGACAGGTGTAGGCAATAATTTCAGAATAAGTGCCTATTTACAAAAAGCAACTAGGTTTCTCTGTTTGAGCATCAAATTCTTCCAATTGAATCCACACAATACCAGTTAAAGGTTTCGATTCATCTTCTAATTCAATGTTTTGTCTTTGTGTATTACTTTCTACATTGCAGATAACCACTTAATAAATTATCTGGTAAACAAAACACCTTTTGTTTTGATGACAGCTTTGTGCCATCAGTGTGTGATTGTGTATTAGTGTGTGAGTGGGTGAATGTGATGTGTAGTGTAGTCTGTTCAATTGATTCCTCAGAAATGTTATGTTGGTCATGTTCCATCCCACATTAAGCTAATCTATTGTCACTATCTCCTTTGCCTTTCTCAGGAGACTCCCGTTTCCCAAATGTGTGGTCAAATTATAAACTATATATATATATAAATCAAATGCCGTGGAAAATCACACTGGACCCACAATAGCATAAGTGGTTTTCCCAGACATAGGCAAAATAGACAATTTTCTTGAATCGAAAGTGACATAGGAAGGCTGTGTACTCTGTGCTATTGCCAACGTGCATGCATGCATGCATCGACTACTTTAAATTTGTCTTGAATGAAAGCATATATAATAGGGATGTACTGTCATGTGCAAGCAGGCCTGCATTATTCACTGACTGATTGGCCACAGGCCAGTGACTGGCCAATCAGAGTCATGGGTAAATCGAAATTTGAGATTTGGATTTTGGAATTTCACCGGGAAAAAAGCGCAGGCTGACCGGGGAGGGGCGTTTTTTTAAAGTTGTATTAAAGGTACCGAAAATTTTAGGAAGCATGTCATCGATGCTCATGATAAGAGTAGAAATCATTTACTGTGTATGGTGGCTAAGCGGGTGGTGGACAACCCGGCTGCCGGTCCGCTGAACGTTTGGGCGAGACGGGCTACCGCTGAGCGTCAGCAGCAGGTGACTAAACTAATCAACGCTTCCTACCACACAATTAAATCAGAGCAGCCCTTCGTGTCTTTCGAAAAGTCGGTCGCTCTTCTGAAGAAGAACAGTGTCAACGTCGGGTCCTAATATTGCTCCGATGTGGCATGTTGAAGGTGAGTTAAAGTTCAAAAGTAATAGTTACAAATTTGTAGTGTGTAAATTTGCTCATACAGTTTCATAGTGCTCATACTGTTTAGATCCAAAACAATTATACTTGCTTAAGGCCAACTCACACCGTGTTATAGAATTTTCTCTTTTTGGGTTACACAAGGTCACGTGTGAGCCTTGTGGTCCTCGGCAGTATTAATTGTTTGTCTAGGACTGGGTGCCACCATATCTCAACACTGTGGTGTCCAGGGTCGAAGAAACCTGTTGCTGCATTCCTAGACATAATAGATAGCTAGTTGTTGCCGTTCCAATCTGCATAAGCGGACATCTGTGTCTCTAGACTAGAATGTGTTGACAATAACACCTCCAAGAGTAAAGACATTCTCTTTGACTAATTGCGTATAGTATTTGGGGTGTGATCTTTGGGTTTAAAGCAGTCTCTGGGATCCGATCTTGGGATGATTCCGGATTCATTACTGTCATCGGTGCTAGACCTAGAAACTTTCTAATGACGACTGCTTCTTGCTCATCGTAGCAAACGTACACTCGCTGACCGTGAGAAGAACAGCTGATCTGAGACAGCGCTGTGGAAAAGTAGCCTAGGTGTTGAGGGCGAAAAAAACGAATGCAATATGCAGCGTTCACGCATAGGCTTATCTAACATGAAAAATTAACCCATTTTTTATTTACATCTCTCTCTCTCTCTCTCTCTCTCTCTCTCTCCTTTTTTTTTTTTTGGAATTCCCCCCCCCCAATGGGGACAGCTAGTTTAAAGTATATCCACCATCACGAGTTCGTTAGAATGCGAGACCAACTCAAGCACTTCAGGTGTACTTTGAGAGTGTCTCTAGTTCTCCTTGATCAAGCGTCAATAAATAATACAGCATAAGACATCAGAGGCTCCTGAACACTTTCTTCCTTCCTGACCTCACCATTGACCTTTGACTTCAGCAATTTCTCCACAACACACGGGATGCGGAACGGAAGCGGAACGGTACCGCCGCAAGCACCGTAGCAAATATAAGCCAGTCTAGTCAATGAGAGCACTCACACCGGGCGCGGCTCAGAAGTATCCCAGAAGCGTCTTCGCGCCACGGCGCAAGCTTTCTATTGCATTTCTATTTTTCCCGCAAGCCGTTGCTGAACGTAAATTTCAACAGAGCACTGTGCACCAGACAGGAAATCCGACACAGAATCAACGTAATAAACTTCCGCCCCCTTTCAAAATAAAACACAATACGCAGTTCATGTAGCTTTTTACAACTTCACATCAACGTTACGTCATGACCGGTGGCACCAGGTGATCAAAGATCGATCAAAGGGTCTCAGCATGGACGATGGTGCTGCCGTTTCGCTTCGCTGCCGTCGGAGCTGTCAAAGCGTCTTGTGACGTGTCTCCCACATACCTGGGACACCATTCTCCACCGGTGGCGTGAGGGCGGAGGACGGGTACGGCTGGGCTGGGGAACTTTATTTTGAAAGGTTTCCCGTCGTTGTCAGCTGTTTTAAGACACGTCACACTAGGGGTGGGCGATATATCGAATATACTCGACGCGGTCACCGGACCAGATAGCTGCCTGTCTAGTCAATGAGAGCACTCACACAGGGCGCGCCGCGGAGCGTCTCTCCGCGCCACGGTGCGAGCATTTCTATTTTTGACGCGAGCCGCTGCTAAACCTCGTTAATTTCAACAGAGCACTGCGCACCAGACAGGAAATCCGACACAGAATCAACATAATAAACTTCCGCCCCCTTTCAAAATAAAACACAGTACGCAGTTCATGTAGCTTATCACGACTTCACATCAAAGTTACGTCACAACCGGTGGCACCAGGTGAGCAGTCAATCAAAAATCCCCCCCTTACTGCTCGCTGGGCGCTTCTCACGGGGGCTACCCATCACTCCACTATCTCTCTCCAAAAATTGCATGTCTATGCCTCGTACTGCATGTGTGTGTATCTGGCTTAAAATGCATGTAAAAAAAAAAAAAATGGAGTGTAAAAAGAATTTCCCCGTTCGTGGGAATAATAAAGTTTAAAAACAAAGAAAAAAACACAATCATTTATGACACAACAGATGCTTTTTATAATCTCTTCCATGTCGGAGAAGCAAAGTCAGCTGTTTGTTGATGTTTTCTTTATACACAGTTTATCGCGGGGTCTCGTGTACTTAATTGTTTTGATTGTGATTTTCCACTTTTTGAATTTAACATTCATTGTGATTTACAAGAGAAATAAAAATATTGATATTGTGTATCGCGATATAGCTTTAAAATATCGAGATATTGGTTATAGGCCATATCGTGCAGCCCTACTTCACACCAAGACACTTTGACAGCTCCGACGAAGGCTGAAGCTACAGCAGGTATGATTGCATCCTATCCTTACCTTACCTTACCTTACTAAAACTATAATACCTTGTGGACACGTTGTCCTAACTACTACTTTTTTATTTTTCAGGTTTGGAAATGTCTGGAGGATCCAGACCTTGAGCCCTTTAACTCCATGTCTGTGGTGGACAGGTGGCTTGCAGCAGCAGACTTGGAGTGAACACACACACACACACACACACACACACACACCTTTTTTCCTCTCACTGTTCTATGTGATTGTGTTCTGCGGCAGATGCGTTCTTAGTTATTGACATTAGAAAGTGAAATTATTATCTGAAATGTGTAAATTGTAAAATGTAAATAAAATGAATTAATAAATTAAAATTTAGGTTAAAAAATAGTTATTTTCATTTTTGTCAGCTGGGCCTGTGAAAATACCCAAGGGGGCAGTAAAACTCTGATCTACTGGCCCAGGGCCAGTAGGGAAAAAATGTTATGTTGAACCCTGTAGAGAAATGCCAAACTGTAATAATGATACTTAAAACTGTACATTTAACAAGCTTTGGTAGCAGAAACAGATTTTACTTCCAACTTCACAGAAACAGATGCTCATGGACTAATCAACACAATGGATCAACATACGGGCCTGTGCCAGTGTCCAAGGGTGCCTCCAGTCCCAGCCATGTTCACTAGTAGGCTGCAGAGGCTGGTTCTTTGTTTCTGGTGTTCATTCCAGTATCTCTCCCTGGCAGCATCCCCCGCTGGGTTCTTTTCCCAGGACCTGAAAACCACCGTCTGTACTTTGAGCTCCCAGTCCGCACATTCAGCTAATAGGATCGCTAACTAGCTAATGGCAGCTTGTACAGTTCCTTTCTGTGTTCCATAGAGAACCTCTGTGTGCTACCTATCCGGAAGATTTCAGTACAGCACTACTGTGTGTGTGTGTGTGTGTGTGTGTGTGTACAGAGATAGTAATTTTGCATATTACGCATGTTGCATAGCAGCCTCTTCAGTGAAGCCTTGTGTCTCCAGTAGCGGTTTTAGGTACGGGCGGACAGGGCAGCCACCCGGGGCGCCATGAGCGCCCGAAAATGAAAAAAACCTCGCGAATTTTCGATACCGCTCATTAAGTCAGCGGAGCGGGCGCCGAGGTAGAGGGTGCACCGGACAGACTGATCAGGGCGCACGGTGCGTCCAGGGGCGCACAAGAAAATCTCCGTCCCGGGGGGGGGGGGTTCGCCCAGGGCGCAAATGTGGCCAGGACCGCCGCTGTGTGTCTCTCATAGTAAAAAAAGGGTTCAATGACTTAGAGCATTAGCGTGTATGGAGCAGAACATTTAAAGCTGGAGACCAACAGTTTAGAGCGCTACGTCTTGTCTTTGAGTTGCTGTCACTCCCTTAATTTTCACTCCACAAACAGAATTTCTACATAGCTGTGTACGATGGTCAAACACATTTACACTTTGACCACTTTAATTCTAGTTGGGAACACAGAACTGATTGAGATGAGCTAATTAGTGCAGGTTCACACACACACAAATCAAATCAAATTTTATTTGTATAGCCCAGGGGTCGGCAACCTTTAACACTCAAAGAGCCATTTGGACCCGTTTCTCACCGCAAAGAAAGCACCGGGAGCCGCAAAACCCTTTTGACATTTAAAATCACAAGGCATGCAACCTTTTTTTTTTATTATTACATTTAATGAAGGACTGCAGAGAGAGAAAACAAAATTAGGCAACATTTCTGCATGAAACAAAAACATTCTGTGCAACAACAAAAAATAAATAAATGAATAAAATATTTATCATACTTAGTTAATGTGATTTCTGCTTCTGAGCCTCAGCGCACAGCGTCTGCAGATCAGGTCTGGACAAGATACTGTAACGACCCTGCAGTAATGTTACTGTGTTACGATGTTTAGTGCTGTGGTTTCCCATGGTGCGTGAATGCACCTGAATGAGAGCAAGGGGGCGGGGGAGCAGGTGAGAGGAGGAGCGAGCATGTGTGAGCGAGAGTGGATGGAGTACAGCGCGAGTGAGGCTGATGTGTGGGACCTGTTATGTCGTTTGGCGTGGTTATGGCCGACAATAACACAGTTCTGTAACGCTACAATACATTTTAATTTAATAGTCATCAATTATTTTCAAAAGTCACAGGGAGCCAGATCAGAGGGATCAAAGAGCCGCAGGTTGCCGACCCCTGGTATAGCCCAAAGTCACAAAGTACATTTGCCTCGGAGGGCCGTCTAATCCTATGGCAGCATAACTAAGGGATGACCAGAGCCAGCCCTAACTATAAGCATTATCAAAAAGGAAAGTCTTAAGTCTATTCTTAAAAGTGTTGACAGTGTCAGCCCCCTGAACCCAGAATGGTAGTTTGTTCCACAGAAGAGGAGCCTGATAGCTGAAAGCTCTGGCTCCCAATCTACTTTTAGACACTATAGGAACCAGAAGGAACCCAGCGCCCTGAGAGCGCAATGTTCTAGAGGGGTTGTAAGGTACTACAAGCTGTTTTAGATAAGATGGTGCCTGACCATGAACCATGGTGCTTTATAAGTAAGGAGAAAATATTTAAATTCTATTCTAGATTTAACAGGTAGCCAATGCAAGGAAGCCAAAATGGGGGAGATGTGATCTCCGATCTTGGTTCCTGTCAGAACACGTGCAGCAGCATTCTGAAAACTGTAAAGTCCTAAGAGACTTATTGGAGCAGCCTGATAACAAAGAGTTACAATAGTCCAGCATCTGATGCATCTGATTTTGGCGATGTTACATAAGTGGAAGAATGCAGTTCTCGAAATTTGTTTTATGTGGACGTTAAAGGACAAATCCTGATCAAAAACAACTCCAAGATTCTTTACAGTGAAGCTGGAGGCCAGGGTGATCTCATCTAAAGTAACTAAGTCTCTAGAAAGAGAATTTCTGAGGTGTTTGGGTCAAATTACAAGAACTTCAGTTTTGTCTGAATTTAACATCAGAAAATTGTCATCCAACTTTTTATATCCTTAAGGCATGTTTGAAGTTTAGTTAACTGATTGGTTTCATCAGGCTTGATCGATAAATGTAACTGGGTGTCGTCAGCATAACAATGAAAATTGTTGAGTGATTCCTAATAATGTTCCCTAAAGGAAGCATATATAAACTAAATAAAAGTGGTCCTAGTACAGAACCTTGTGTGAATCCATGATAAAACCTATGCATGGTATGCATGAAGGATTTATCATTGACGTGAAAAAAGTGAGATCGATCTAAGAAATAAGACTTAAACCAGCTAAGGGCGGCTCCTTTGATGCCAATTTGATGTTCCACTCTCTATAAAAGAATTTGATGGTCAATGGTGTCAAATGCGGCACTAAGATTTAACAGGACAAGTACAGAGATGAGTCCTTTGTCTGATGCCATTAGGAACTCATTTGTAACTTTGACTAATGCGGTCTCTGTGCTATGATGCACTCTAAATCCTGACTAAAAATCCTCAAATAGACTATTGTTATGGAGAAAGTCACACAGCTGATTGGCTACAGCTTTCTCAAGTGTCTTAGACAGAAAGGGAAGGTTTGATATCGGTCTGTAGTTGGCTAAGACCTCTGGATCTAGAGTGGGCTTTTTAAGAAGAGGTTTAATTATAGCTACCTTAAAGGACTGTGGAACATATCCTGATAATAAAGACAGACTAGAGTGTGACGAGTGTGCCTGACTCTGGCCCCATCGCCCCCATACATTATTACTGACACTGCTCAGTAAATTCAGTACTAGAAAATTCCTGCAGAAATTTTGAGAGTGATGAGTGGGCTGTTGCCAGGGGTCTATATTCAAAAAGCACACCTCAAATAGTCATTTTTAACATGTTTATATAGAAACAGGAGCAGCTAGTGGTGACACGCTAGCAATTACCATGTTAACATTAGCATTTTATCAATTACCATTAGCATGTTAGCTGAAGCGCTATCAATTAACATTCGCACGTTGGTATTAGCATGTTAGCATTAGCATGTTAGCAATTAACATTAGCATGTTAGCTGATGCGCTAGCAATTACCATTAACATGTTAGCATTAGCATGTTAACAATTAACATTTATTTAATTTTTAGTGGCTAATATTAATTGCTACCCACCAAATAACATTAGCATGTTAGCATTAGCATGTTAACATTAACGTGTGTGTGTGTATGTGCGTGCTTGTGTTGTGTCTGTTAATGAGAGAGTTTTACAATGTCTTTTATTTTGAAGGGACCCTTATTAAAGACTTTTTTCTTAAGTGTGTGTGTGTCTGTCTTGTCTGTCTCTGTGTGTGTGCTTGTGTGTCTGCCCTCTCTGTCTGTCTGTGTGTGTTGTGTCTGTCTGTGTCTCTATCTTTGTGTCTGCAAGAGACAAGGATGAAAAGGCGGACATTGAAAATGAAGTCTTGATAGTCATTGATATCATACACAGACTTCAAAAAAGTTAGTCAAAGGCAGGCTTGAGGTTGCCAAGCAACCAGGGTCAGTAATTTTTAGTAATTAGGCACAGGTGTTGTATGCACTGTGTCTGTCCCACTGAGACGCACAGTAAATCTCTGAATGAACCCTCTCAATGGTGGCCAAAAACAACCTATAAGGTTGGCCGCAGACAAAATCTGAAATGACTGCAAGAATCCTCGTCTCATGGACCATATCCTTGTTCATTTTCAGGCGAAAATTGTATAAACTTTGGCCTCAGGAGTGAGAGAAAGCGCAGGTGCTCCCTGCTTCTTCTGGAAAATAATAAAATAAAATCTCTTCTCAAAATAACATGGGAGTCTATGAGGCTGTGGAAGGGAGTAGTTTGTGAATCTTTGTGTACAGGGCCAAAACTATAACTGTGACAGCTTCAACAGTGTTGTCACTGCAGTGGCCTGAATTTTCCTATGTTTTAAGGGTGTAATCATGTCTGTAGTATGGCATTTGAGGCCACGATAGTCGAAAACATTTTATTTTCTCTCTCATTCTTTACTCTCTCCCTCGCCCCTCTAGCGATGACATCACTCACTCTAGCTCTCGAAAATTCTCGCAATACATGCCCATTCATTTTTTGGCATGGTTTTTGGCTATTTTTTGGCAAAACTGAGAGTCTTAGAAAAGTCACAGCCATCGATTCCCGGCCGAGCCGGTCATTTGGACACCCTGTTTGTATGTGCGACAAAACTCTGGGAGGAGTAGCGAACCGAAAAAAAAAACACTAAATAAACGGAAGAAGAATAATAAGCCTGAGAGGTTTTAAAAAGTGTGCTCTTTCAGGCACACTCAGTAAGCGCAGTGGATAACATATAGTGTGCGCTTTCAGGCACACTCAATAAGCCCGAGAGATAATAAAGAGTGTGCTCACTCAACAGTCAATTAATCATATCCAATAAAGAATGACTAACTAGAGGTAAAACATCCTTGAGCAGCCTGGTTGGGATGCTGTCTAAGAGACAGATTAACGGCTTAGCTGCAGAAATGATTAAAGTTATTTGATGAAGGTCGATGGGAGAAAAACAGTCTAAATACATATCAGGTTTGACAGCTGTTTCTAAACTTGCTGTATCAGAATGCAGATAAATGCCTGTTGAGGGCAAGAGGTGATGGATTTTGTCTCTAATAGTTATAATCTTATCATTAAAGACGCTCATGAAGTCTTTGCTACTTAAACCTAAAGGAATAGATGGTTCAGTAGAGCTGTGATTCTCTGTTAGCCTGGCTACAGTGCTGAAGAGAAACCTGGGGTTGTTCTTATTCTCCTCTATTAATGAAGAGTAACAGGCTGCTCTGGCATTACGGAGAGCCTTCCTGTATGTTCTGAGATTATCTTGCCATACTAGATGAGATTCTTCCAGTTTAGTGGCACGCCATTTGTGTTCAGATTTACGTGCCTCTTGTTTTAATTTACGAGACTGCTGGCTATACCATGGTGCTAGCCTTCTTTTTTTAATTGTCTTCTTTTCCAGAGATGCAATAGAGTTTAGAGTTGTTCGTAATGAGCCTGTAGTCATATCAACAAGATGATCTATTTGTGAAGGGCTTGAGGAAGCAGACAAGTCCTCTGTTACTTTAAGACATGGCATTGAATTTAATGCTGAAGGAATCCTTTTCTTAAAATTTGGCTACAGCACTATCAGATAAACATCTGCTGTAGGACTTGCTGCAAAAAGGCTTATAATCAAGTACATACATATGATTTTCAATGTGATCACTTTCAAGCCTTAAACTCAATTCAGACCTTCTATTGTGGCACGTTTCATATACATTATGTGCAATATAGACATTCATGAAGTCCAATTCATACTAATTACTCCCTTTCCCAACATACTGTCATTCCATCATCATCCTGGTCCTCTGCTGCTTTTCTGCCTCTTCACAATTTTTGTGCTTTAGCTCTAAGAACTTCCAGAACTTCCAATTCTCATACACAATTGAAACTTTAAAACATTGGCAAACTAAGGTAGGGCTGAAAATAGCCACCTGTAAAAGCACCTGCCTATCAAAGCAGCCATGCTGTTAATTCTGTATAACTTTAATGATTCCCAAACCCTTTCTGTCAAGCTTCCTACCCCTCACAACGCCCAACCTGACCCACACCAATTGGATTGTTCCTTATTTGTTTTGAATAGTTTGCATTATAATATATAAACTATAGATATTGTTTTTCTTTCTAAATCAAATACTTATCACTTCACAGTTTATTCTTCAGTCTATTCTACTGAAAAAAAGAAATAATAAAATCAATTTCCAAAAAGATTGGACTTTAGATTGCTTTCCAATATTTTTTTTTCTTTCAGACATATTAACTGCATTACATTCTTAAATATATTTTCAAGTAAAATAACCTTCAAATGGTAAAACTGAAGTTAACAAGTGAACAACTTACATTTATCCATCCTACATAAAGAATGTATATATACATATATTATTATATATAATAATATATGTACATATATACATATATAATGTCTGTATATACTCTGTATTCAATGCCATTCTTTGGAGGAACTATTTAAAGACACACAAAAGACTGGGGTCTCTCTTTCTGGCCAACCACAAGTGCTTTGTTATTTTTTTGTGTTAATGTTGTGGTGGTCAAGTTGCCTCTTACAGCTGATTTGTGCTTTATACCAGTCACAAATCTGTCCATCTTGGTACATGACTTCCTTCTTATCCCTTATCATTTTCTCTTTCTCTTGCTGTGTGTGTATTTGTTTGTTTATGTTTGCTTTCTCTTTCTCGCTGGTTTTACCGCTAGTGGGTGAGTAACGTGATCAGCTCTGGGGGGCTTGGTTCGACAGTGCATGGCACGTCAGTTCTGCTTGATTTCTTTTCATTTTATTTTTATTTGCAGCATATGATATAGTTCCCTATCTTTACAACCTGTTTGCAATTGTATATGTTATGATTAGGGATGTAACGATACACTCAACTCACGACTCGATTCGAGTCACGATTTTTTGTTCATGATACGATTTTTTCACGATTTTTTAAAAATCAAAATAAGCTACAGACAAATTCTGACAAAATAAAATTATCTTTTTATTTGTAGGAAAAAAATCTCTCTTTACAGAAACTCTCAAACTGTTTGTGTTCTTATTAGGGCTGCCAGCAAGCAGCTGATCTGACCATTACCTTCCAGCTTGAAGTATGAGCTAACTGAAAATAAAAACAATTAAGATGATAGCTCGTTAACCCTTTGATGAGAGTCCACGGCCCCGGGAAACGGCGAGGTCCGGTGTAAACGCAGAGCCGGTCGCGGCGCACCGCCTCGGAGGAAATGCGCCCGGCGCGGGCCAGCCCAAGTACCCCTGGCTGCAGCCCGCAGATCGAGGCGTGCCTCAACGTTGAGCCACGCCCACATTGAACCACGCCCCCAACGCTTCAATCCTTTCCGAGGGCCATCTGGTGGCGGAGACTATAAGCTGCAAGTGGCCGCTCTCTATATATAATATAATGTAATATAATATATATATATATATATATATATATATATATATATATATATTTATTTATTTGTAATTGTTTAAAAAAAATATATATTAATATATATACACTGGGAGATGTTCAGGTGGTACATTTAGTGCAAATATTTTATTCCTTACTTGAACACACTGAACACTGAACTTCAAAATAAAAGAGGAGTAAAACAGGAAACAAAAGACACAGACAGTAGCCTACACAAAAGCAGAAAATGCCTGCAAATGGCGCGTGTCCATAATTTCAGTGCAAAAGGACTCATGGTCTTCCTGCAGACTAAAAAAGGAAGAGAAATGGCTCCCGGACCCTTTCATTCTCCTCTTCATCGAGGCCTTCGGATATTCTTAGGCGTTCCACCGCCCTCGAGCGACCTTTCTGGTCCATTGCGATTACTTGAGGCAGGGAAAGTTTCCCCTTGAATTGTTGTGTGGAACACCACTTTGCTGCCTCCATGGTGTCGCGTAGCAGTGCAATCAAAAATAAAGAAAACAATTAAGTAAGGGTTGGAGAAATGAAATTAAAAAAGGCCAAAGCAAGCAACACCTCCCTCCCTGTTCCCAATCCTGTTACGTTATCAGCCTCCACTAGAAAGGAAACAGATTATGGTTCTTATAGGCACAATAACAATGCAAGCTGTAAAAAAAAAAAAAAAAAATCAGTGTCTTTGATTTTTAGTAATGATTTTTGTGTAATGAAAATAGAGAAATGACTTTCTGTGACATGATGTACCTCTACAACTTTGATGGATGTGTAAACAACAAAGCTGCTTGAACAATACCTGATGCTTCAGAGACAGATTCTGTAACGTAACATAACATAATTGTAATGTGTCACAATTTACACATACCTCTCTGAAATCACATTTGGCCCCCATGACAATGTACAGAGCGTACTGTAAGTCAAGAGGTACTGGTTAATATACCGTAATATCATACAAATCAATACAAATAGTTGAATGTAGCAAGCAAACATTTTACAGATAACAGCAACAATATAACATACTGAATAGGTCTTACCATCAAAACAAACATGCCACAGTTGTTGGAGCACCCTTGCTTTGTTAGGCCCTGGGGTGTGAGCAAGGTTTTTTATTTTTAATAAAATAATAGAAAGAAAATAGTAAAATTTAGCAAATGCAATTAAGTAATGTCTTACCTGAACATCATTCACACCAAGCATCCTCCAGGGGCCAGGAGAAAGGCTTTGTGCAATGTGCCTGAAGAAAGAGTAAAGTGTAAGTAGATAAAAGTACAATCAACTTTTCAAAAGCATGCATAAACTCTTGAAACAAGTTGAAAAAGAATATGGAAGAGGCTGGAACTTCAAAAAAGTCTCTATATAGAGTTTTTTCTAAGCTAGGTTCAGGGAACAAGGACCACGCCTCGTACTCATCCAATTTCCATTCTCCACATACTTAAGCACTCCTTTTCCGTCCACTCCTTCTTTGACTTTGCTGTCACATCTCCCCCCAAACCCTCTTTGTCGTTTGTCTCCCCCTACCCCTCATCCTCACTTCCCTCATCCCTCTCACCTTTCCTCCCCTCATCCCATCATCCCTCCCTAAACCCTCTCCGCATCACCCACGCTTCCCAAATGTTACTCGTAATAAACATATTTAAACTTCATCTGTACGGTCCTTGTTAGTGAAAATGGGCTTAAACAGGGGGATAAAATACGGCACAGTCGGCGGTTGAAGCGAAGTCTAGCCCACACTGCAATCTGTTGAAACCCTCTTTTGTTCAGTCAGCCCGCCACGTAACTTAACCCAGAACCCAGCACTAACACCAAAAGCCCATATAACTAACACACAAGTTACATGCTACAGGGTTCAAAATGACTAGCGTGACGTTAAGCTTCGTAACACCTTACCACGGTCAACGTTTCCTCTCCTCCTCCTCCTCCTTTTTTTTTTGTTACCATTTTGTTTGGTTGAAGTCTCGGCGGTTGTTAGAAGCTCCTTGACAGAGAGTCTTACAGTTCGACAGTTATGGGGTCGATGTAAGAGATAATGGCGAACATGAGGATGGACCGGTGGTATATATGCAAGTGCTTTCTTTCAATGCTTCTGTCATCTGGTGGATAACCGTCCTCTTTAGACTCACTTACATTTTCGTCTGTGGTGGAGAGAGAGAGAGAGAGAGATACATTTCCAAATAAAATATGAATCCAAAAGACAAAACAAAATAAACTGACAAATAAAACATGACTGGATTCACAAACAATATGTATGACACACCTCTGTACTTCACTGACGAATGATGATTTAAATGGTAATCCAGTTTTGTTGTAGCCACATATTTGCAAAAAGGGCAGTGGTATAGCCCACTGCTGGTGCATTTAAACATACTTGGTGAATCACCTTCCACAAGTATAGTGACATGTCTCTAGATATCAGAGAGGAAAAGAATAGACACAAAAATAATAATTAGAAATCCACAAGACCAAAAATATTAAAGAATTTTTCACCTCAACAACAACAGGGTTGTCACACGACCTCAAAGCTATTAAGCTACATTCTCAAATTTAAAAATGAGTGTAGGAGCATATAGTACAACACTTGTTTTATGAGACACAGCTTTTAAATGAAATTTAGGCAGTGCTCGTTTGTTTTGAAAACTGGACTTTTCCACATTTTGTAGTAGGTTAGTGCTGACTTTCTCAATCATCTACGTCTATTTGCAGTCTGTGATCTATCTGCATTTGCAATGTTGGAGCTACTGGCTCGACTACAGTGTAGAACGCAAATACATACAGAGCTTAACCTGTTTCAGAAATAAAATAATGTTACTCCCTTGCCCCTTGCCTATCACATATATCACAAAATAGCACGTCAAAACAAAAAAAGTCACCTTGCTTACCTCCATTTTGCAAACTGACTTATGCGCACAATATTCTTTAGCGGTCCACAGAGCGGCCACTCGCAGTCTCCACCACCAGATGGCCCCAGGACTGGAGTCAAGCGTTGGGGGCGTGGCTCAATGTGGGCGTGGCTCAACGTTGAGGCACGCCTCGATCTGCGGGCTGCAGCCAGGGGCTTCTCGGCCAGCCAGCGCCGGGGAGAGGTCCCACGAGGGGATCCTCCCGCACCGTGCGGCCTTCCCTGACCCGTGCTTAGTCCCCCGTGCAGACTGCGCGGAAGTTGCGGAGAAGTTGCGGTGATTGGTTAAAATTGCAGCACCGCCCTGAATTCACGGGGATTCACTGAAGTTGCGTTGAAGTTGCAAATCGCAACATCGTGAATTCCTGGAGCGTCTGTGTTATGGTATCATTTACTGTACAGTCAGGCCTGACGCCGACTACCACTACTGCGCATGTGTGTAGGGGTGTGTGTGTGTGTGTGAGACACAGAAAGGCAGACGCGGCAGTGGAAGCTGCAGCCACAACGTGACCTATTTCTAATTAAAAAAAAAAAAAACTTACTCTCGCATTCGCCAAGAATCGCGATTCATTTTTTCTGTGAACCGGTGCGAGTCGTCACGCATTTGTACTGATTTTAATCGTGTCACGATGTATCGTTACATCTCTAGTTATGATATGATTTTCTATAGTTTTACTGGTTTGTGTGTGCCTGTGTGTGTGGGGTTGGCGATGAAATTGCGCACCCTCCCAGTTCGGGAATCACTGCCATAATATTATCTGAACAGGTGAGTTCTATATAAATTTACCCTCAGTACAGTTGTCATGAACGGGGAAATGAGCTAGACCAAAACTGTTTTTGTACCAGGCTGTAAACATGTTTATTTCTGCTGTGAAGTTGGACATTTGAACATGGGAACTTATGGAGAGTGACTCACTTCTGGAGGCAGCCTCAAGTGAGCATTTGAGGAACTGCAGTTTTTGGCATTTTGCATTGACAATGTTACAGCAACAGAGGTTGTCTATACAAAATACAATACAGTTATAACTCAATATTAATGTGTAATTAAAGTGTCTTTTCTTCTGCTTATGTTACAGCTGTTGACATGAATATTTTAGACACAGGTGCTCTATGGAGATATGCGCAACATATGAAAGCATGTATGTAACAGTGCCGCGATTTGGTGCGTTATTAGGCATTTTACACTTTGAATAACAATTCATGAACTATTAGGAAAGAAACATTAGGAAACATTTATGTGTAGTCTGTTCCTCTGATAAAGCCATTTTGACAGTTTTTTTGGATACATATTTTTTACTTGTATACCACAGGAGGTGTCTATCTGTGCTGAAAGTAACCACTGTGAAATAATGAGGAAATAACTATTTATTTCTCTGATTAACCAGAATAAACAAAGCCAGAACACAACAGGAATCCACCCGGATAGTCTTAGTTTCAGAGACATTTCAGGCTGAGTGTGGAGTGGAGTGTGTTTGATTGCCGGCTGGAGCGTGACATTGGGCTCTTTTTTTTTCTCCAAAAGTTGGATCTAGCTCAACATCAAGATTGCCGGAACAGTTTTTTTTGCTGACATCCTGGCGACGAACCGCTTGAGCTGAAAAAGATGACCCCTACTCGAATGAATGGAAAAACCTCCATTTTCGCCACAGTGCCGGATCCTGTCTGAATACAGCCTAATGAGATGGGCTGCTCTGACAGCATCTTGCAAGTTAAATCTTTTTTCCCCCCACATTGCTGGTGCTGGCTTTGCAGACTACTAGTTCTCAGATTTAGAATCTGTAAAAACATTTCATCAGTCAAGGTGTAGTCCAGCAGTTCTTTTTATTAATAATTATTTGTGTTTTTCTGAAAGTTTATGGAGCCATAAGATATCAAACAAGAGTAAGTGGAAACCTGTATATAGTTGGACCCTGTATGGTGGATGTGCTCCTGAAGACGTAAATGGATGAATCCTCTCACACACATAAAAACATTTTTGCATAGGAGGGTACATACTGTAGGTCACGGCCATTGCTGTACCTGGAAGCTGTCTGTACAGCTGGCCCTCCATAAGAGTTTAACAATAAAATGTGCCTGGGAACTGGCACCTCTCATTTGTATGTTCCCCTTTAGAATCTTGGATGGTTTTAATTTTTTATTGAGACCATATTTACAGATGCAATGAGCGGTCATAAAATGGAATAAGCACAGTATGCCTGAAGTATATACATAGCGCACCAGTATATGATTACCATTTAGACCCAACACTAGGGATGTAAACGATACACTCAACTCATGACTCGATTCGAGTCACGATTTTTTGTTCATGATGCGATTTTTTAAAATTAAAATGAGCTACAGACAAATTATACCAAATAAAAATATTTTTATTTGTAGGAAAACAAATCTCTCTTTACAGAAACTCTCAAACTGTTTGTTTAAAAAGTATAAAAAGTGCAACTTACATCTTAAACAACAAAATACATGACAAATATCTGCTTTCTTTAGAAACAATCTCACAGTAAACTGCTGTTAACTGGTGTGATGTGCAGTTTTTGCTCACAAGGTGGCGTAACCAGGGCTCTAAATTAATTTTTTTGATTACCAGCCAATGTGGCTGGTAAGTTTCTGAAGTTACCAGCCAATCAGAATTTCCACTTTGATAACAATTTCTCTAGGAGCCTGGATGGTCTACCAAGATGTGGTGACAATCTGGCAGCAGCATGCAGGAGGCCAGCCTCTAAATACTGCTCGAGACGATGATCCGCTTCAGGTGTGCGCAGACAGCTCCACAGCACCACACACATCCCTGTAACGAGGCACCTGGAGCCCAACCCCCAGCCTAGACACCACACTCGTTAACCCTTACATACTATCCAGGGTCTAATATGACCCATTTTTGTACATAACAGTAAAATAAAAACGTTAAAACTTGCGAGCAGCACGCGTCAATTTCCACAGAGCACCTTGAGCGGGACGAAGCCAGACACAGAAAAAGCAAAGAGAATCCGGTGGATTTTCAAAATAAAATACCCCGTGCAAACTGCCTGTCGTAAAAACAAACAAAAGCGAAACTGATTAACTACGTAGCATATTTGCACATGTAGAAGCATGTTTAGAAGAACATACACCGGGAAAATGTCCAAATCTGAACAAGTAAACAAAGTCTGGCGGGCTAAGCGCTCGCTTCTGAAACACTCCCGGTGGGGGTTGAAGTCGCGTGCAGGACGGACCAAATACGCCACGCTCACGCAACGCGCCGGGAAGCCTGTTTGACCAGTGAGAGCACGCGCTGTGCGCGTTCCCATTCCCCAAGAATCGCGATTCATTTTTTCTGTCAACCGATGCGAGTTGGTCACGCATTTGTACCGATTTTTATTTGTCACGATGCATCGTTACATCCCTACCCAACACTGTTACTCCATTGTCTTCATATTCAGCATTTCTCTTCTTCTTGGTCTCCCTCAGTTGTGGTTTCTTTGTAGGAATTCGACTATGATGTGCCTGTTACTTGAACATTTATGTGGGCTCTAATCTGAGGTGCTGTTAATTGGTGATTATTGAGACTGGTAACTGTAATGAATGTAAATCTTGATGTGTACCTCCCAGTTTTTTGGAACACCATACGACACGACCACAAAACATCTGTTCTGTTTATTCAGAGGCTGAAAACAACACGCTGAAGAGTTGCTGTATGGCTTTCTGCACATAAACGTCTCAAATGTTATCAAGTTTGGTTTGTCTGAGTAGTGTTAGATTTTTTTTCGGCAGTACTATGGATGTTAAGTGAACCAATTTACATACCATGGTTAGCCTACACTTTGCAAACTGAGCAGTTAACATACCTACCTACTGGCCTCCAGTTAGATGTGTCACCCAGACTACACCCCCTTTTCTGCAGCTCCAAAATTAAAAAGGCTGGACTGCAGGAGGAAATATGAGCAGGTAGATCTTGAGGTTGCACTGTGTGAAAATCTCTGTGTGAAACGGCACATCATCAAAATACAGGCTAATGTCATGTAACATCAGCACTGCTGTCTGAAAACTGTACAGGGAATTCACTAAAACTTGCTTGTCCATTACAGCGTAGCATTACTGGTTGTAGGGTACTAGTGTTAAAAGTTTATAGGTTACCAGGTGATTAAACCACATAGCAAGAGACATCTGAGAATGACACTTTGGGCTATTTAGTTGGATCATTCATCCAGGTGTTTTATGATATGTGATAACATTGTGATCTGATTCTGTTTAATTCTGTGACAGCAAAGACTCTTGATAAGACATGACACCTTGTTGTGAATGTGAATTTAAAAACCATGCTTTCCTCACAACTATGATCAGACAAGCAACATTATGTCTGTATGACATTAGTTCAATTGAATTCAATTCTATTTTATTTATATATGCCATATCATAACAAAAGTTATCTCATGACACTTTCCATACAGAGCAGGTCTGGACTGTACTCTTTATAATATTATTTACAGGGACCAACAGTTCCAGTTTGTTCAAATACAATGAAGGAAACCGATAAGAAGTAAAGTAATAAATAATGTTTATTAATGTTAATGTCCTAATGAAACATTAAGACCAATTGTGGACTGTCTGTGCCATGCTGTCAGAGCCTCCTGTGGACGTAATAAGGACCTTTCATTTTTGAAAAGGCAGAAATAAATAAATAATAATTTATTTAAATAATTTCTTCTTCCTGAAATATATATCTAATATGCGGAGGAACTACAGTGCTGTGAAAAAGCATTTGCCCCCTCCCTAGTTTTGCGTATTTGTCACACAAATGTTTCAGATCATAGATAACCTGGGTATTTTAAGAAATGCAGTTTTTAAATGAGGATTTCATTTCTTAAGGGAAAAAGCTCCAAACCTACCTGTCCCTATGTGAAAACACCTCTTCCTCTTCACTTCACACTTCAAGACTGAGCCTCTGTGGTTGTTCTTTTTATATCCAGTCATGTTACTAACCTGTTGCCAGTTAACCTCATTCATTGTGAGATGAAGATGAAGATATACTTTATTGAATTAAATTATTTTTTCACTATTTTATTTTGACATGCATTTTAACCCAGACACACATGCAGTACAAGGTACAAGGGCTCATAGACATGCAAATGTGGAGAGAGATGGTGGAGTGATGGGCAGTCCCTCTGAGAAGGGCCCAGGGAACAGTTGTGGGTAGGGATGTAACGATACATCGTGACACGATTATAATCGGTACAAATGCGTGACGACTCGCACCGGTTGACAGAAAAAATAAATCGCGATTCTTGGCGAATGCGAGAGAAGTAGGATATGTTCTACGTTTTTTTAATTAGAAATAGGTTACGTTGTGGCTGCAGCTTCCTCTGCCGCGTCTGCCTTTCTGTGTCACACACACACACACACACACACACACACACACACACACATGCGCAGTAGTGGTAATCTGCGTCAGGCCTGACTGTAACGTAAATGATACCATAACACAGACCCTCTAGGAATTCACGATGTTGCGATTGGCAACTTCAACGCAACTTCAGTGAATCCCCGTGAATTCAGGGCGGTGTTGCAATTTTAACCAATCGCCGCAACTTCCGCGCTGTCTGCACGGGGATTAAACTCGGGCCAGGGACGGCCGCACGGTGCGGGAGGATCCCCTCGTGGGACCTCTCCCCGGCGCTGGCGGCGGTGCGCCGCGACCGGCTCTGCGTTTACAGCGCCCGGACCTCGCCGTTTCCCGGGGCCGTGGACTCTCATTAAAGGGTTAATGAGCTATCATCTTAATTGTTTTTATTTTCAGTTAGCTCATACTTGCTGCTTGCTGGCAGCCCTAATAAGAACACAAACTGTTTGAGAGATTCTGTAAAGAGAGATTTTTTCCCTACAAATAAAAAGATAATTTTATTTTGTCAGAATTTGTCTGTAGCTCATTTTTATTTTAAAAAAATTGTGAAAAAATCGTATCGTGAACAAAAAATCGTGACTCGAATCGAGTCGTGAGTTTAGTGTATCGTTACATTCCTAGTTGTGGGGGATTTGTGCCTTGCTCAAGGGCACCTGGGCAGTGCCCAGGAGGTGAACTGGCACCTCTCCAGCTACTAGTCCACCCTCCATATTTTTGGTCCATGTGTTGAACCGGAAGTCCCTATGGACTGAGCTACTGCCACCCCCAAAACCCGAGAAACCCTGAGAAACTTTTCTGGTCTTTTGTTTCCACTGTCAAACTTTTTCAAACGTGTTACTGTCATCAAATTCAAAATGTTTCATTCTAAGTTTTAACATTTTTGTTCTATTTAATTTTTACACAGCGTGCTAACTTTTTTTGAAACAGAATTGTATAATGAAAAAAACTGTATGTCAGACTGTAGCCTCTTTAGGTGCTGACTGCCTGCAGATTATATAGATGTATGTTGTAGTTTGCTACTGTGTTAGTTTCTAATAAATGTAATCAGAATCAGAAATACTTTGGTACTTGGTGTTGCAGGCAGATGTTGATTTGCAGGGGGATGGATGGAAAGGACATGTGACAGGTACAATCCCGGTCGGCCTGGACAGTGTGGAAGCCATCAACGGAGATGTTCTGGTCTGTAGTGTCCCTGTGCAGCCATGTCTCTGTCAAGACAGCGCCGTTAGCTTGTCCATTTGTTGCTAGGAGACCGCACATGTCCATAACAACAGAGGGCCCAAATCCTCTCTTCTCAACAAACCTGTCCCGTCCCGACCCTCCTCTGCATCCTCAGTGTGTTTTCCTCCAGAGTTAGGCTATATATATGTATATCGGCTTGTCTTGCTTCTATGCTGACCGGCATTAGCACGATCAGCTGTTCCCGAAGTAAACAAAGTTAGCATGTCCAGGTGGAAGCGGCATTTTAAAAAACAACACAAAGGAAAATCACGACAAAAAGCACAAAAAAACTCCAAAAAAAACCTGGCAGAGAGGACAGGTCTCAGCGAGCCACAGCGAAGAAAACAAAAACAAACAAAAAAGAAAAAAGTGAAAAAGCGACCTTAAAAGTCTGGAGGAGCACAACAGGCAGCGTCCAGCTTTTGTGCATGTGCAAAAAAAGTGTTAAAAAAAGAAAAGGAGTGAAGTGTCATTTGAAGTGCAGGTATCAAAGAGTGAAGTGTGTTTCAAAATGGTTTAGAGGGTCACCAGACTGTGTAGGTGCAATTTATCAATTCTGGATATCAAAATGATCAAAGATGATCCTAAATCCTGAATGTAATTATGAGGCGGCTGTGGCTCAGAGGCAGAGCGGGTCGTCCACTAATCAGATGATCGGCGGTGCGATCCCCGGCTCCTCCGGTCTGCATGTCGAAGTGTCCTTGGGCAAGACACTGAACCCCAAATTGCTCCCGAAGGCTGTGCCATCGGTGTGCGAATGTGTATGAATGGCTAGGTCCTTAAACTGATGAGCAGTTGGCACCTTGCATGGTAGCCAATGCCATCAGTGTATGAATGTGTGTGAATGGGGTTAATGAGATATGTAGTGTAGAGCGCTTTGAGTGGTCGGAAGACTAGAAAGGCGCTATATAAGTACAGTCCATTTACCATTATTATTAAAGTTCCTTGAGGCACCACCATTAAAGAAGGAAAAAATATTTTCATGGAATTAATTGATTGACTTCAGTCTTTAACTACAACCAAAATTACCAAATCAACAGCGAAGGTTTGAATGATTGGGAGTTCAGCATAATTCACTCATGTGCGATATTAAACAGAGCAGCATGTACACACAGAGACATTTATTTAAAAGATAATAAAAGCATATTTATGTGTGTGTGTGTGTGTGTGTGTGTCAGGGTCAAGCATCAACCTCTGTAACTATGATGTGAAATTAGTGTGGAAGTGCCAAAAACTGCAGTTCCTCAAACATCCACTTTAGGTTAGCTGCAGAAGTTATTTACTCTCCATAAGCCCCCATGTTAAAATGTCCCTTTCTTATTTAATAGCAGAAATAAACATGTTTAAATCCTGGTACAAAAAACACTTTTGGTCTCTATAGCTAATTTCCACTTTTATGACAACTGTACACTATCGATCCACATCCTTGCCTATTTTTCAAATAGCCAGGAGGCTAAGGAGTTGTGGTGAGGCTCAGTGAGGTGCTCTGGGTGGCTCCAGTCTTGCCTCTCCCAGCTAATCCAAAAATGGCCAAAGTGGTGGAGTGTGGGGTTAGGGTTAGGGTGGTTAACAGAAGAGCAGAGTGAAAGGGGTTACAAGAAGAAGAGAAGAGGTGGACTGTAAATGTAATAGAAGTCCAGTTCACTGTTGTAGTACTGGAGATTGGTCCTGGTCTTGTGTACATTTTTTGAAGGTCTCAGTCTTGGTATTGACTGCATTTTTACTTAGTCTTGTCTTGGTCATTTGGACAAAAACGGACTGATAAAGGATGTTAATACTTAAAATGTTAAATTATGCAAATAGGAAGATAGAATCATCATATAGATCCCTGATCTGTGATCCATTTGATTGTCCCCAGAAATCCTGATTGTTTACTAGAGCACAAAATTCTTCATAGATCTAGCCCCTCAGTTTTGTCTTCAAAGTGCACCAGATTGATACATTTACCTTTGTAAGTGTACATAACTTTCTTTGGGTGAGAAAACCCCTGCAACCTCCCAGAAGGTCCAAGATCCACCCACCACATACTCATGAAAGCAATATTACTAAATCGTCTGTGCATTGTCTAAATTATTTGTTATCATCATTACTGTGATTGGAGAAAAAAAACACTTATTTCTAATTTTAGGTTGTTTTTGTTGTTATTGTTGTTGTTTAAATTTGAACCTAAATAGGTAATATATTGTCAGGACTGCTCAAAATCTTAGCCACTCTGGAGTTTGTCATGACTTGGTCTCGGTTTAGGTGGTCTTTGCTATAACACTGGTCTAGTTTAATTTACGTGAAGAAGTGTGGAGTCCCTGTGGAAAGGCAGTGGCAGCCATTGATGTGAAAGTGCAAAAGTTGTTTGGCAGTTTTACTATTTGTGTAACCTTTAATTGCTGTAACCAATTGGAAGTGAAGGAGTCAGTTTATTCCATAAGACATACTTGTCAGATGGTCAGATATCTAAGTATGTGAAATACAGCTGTTCTTCTTTCATCTGAATGTATCTAGTCTGTCAGTGCAGACGGGTGCCAGTACAGGGGGCTCCAGCATCCAACCAATAAAATGTATACAAGCTTATGATGCAAGGCTCCAGATTTTGTTGAGTGTGCTACTAAAAAATGTACATGGTCACATTTGTGTGAGTTGGTCCAGTTAGAGTTGCACAATACCCACGGTATACACGGTACCCTGTGGTGCCAAATCGTAACGGTTCCTACTATACTAGAAATTCTACATGACGGTACTACCGTGGATTACTATACTACTGATGCCAGTTTCCACTACATAGCGGCCGCCTCTGCTCTCCTCCCGGCTTCTCACTGCATGCTACTCCCTCGTAAACAAACCAACATGGAACCGCAACCGAACTGCTGAATGATTGTGTACTTTGTGACTTTGGGCTATACAAATAATTTGATTTGACTGCAGTTCATAAAAATAATAATAATTAAAAAAAACACAGCATCGCCATAATACCCGGGAACCGTGATACTTTGTCTGGTATAGTATTGTGGTTACTCATTTTGGTATCATGAAAACTCTAGGTCCAGTGTGTGAGGAACATGGCCCTACAAAGCTGGAGCCTTATAAAGCTTATACAGTCTTTTCAGGACTGGCCCAGAAAACCATTCGCATGCCTTAGAAATCATCCACATGATGCTACTCAGTCGATCAAATGTGTGCATTCTGATAAGCACTGAGTCAAATGAGAGACACAGGGCAGTCAAGACAGAGATGTCAGGAAATAAGTGAGTCAGACAGAAAGTAATTTGTCATGGTGTGCTCTAAAAAGAGAAAAGTAGACGTGAAAATAGCTTTGAATCAGAAATGGACACAATCTTATGTGTTCATTCTTTCCATGAGAAGCAAAACATACCCACTAAAAAAAGTACGCAACCAAGATGATCGATCAGATTCTAACACATTTATTCACTGACCAACAAATTACCTACACATGTTCCCTTAATATTATTGAAATAGTATTGACTTGTACCTAATTGATTTGTCTTGATTCGCACTAATCTATTCATCAGCATGCAAGATCAGTGATTAATGGTGGCTGATGGAGTATTCAGATCTTTGACTTCAGTATGTTAAAGTCCTGCATTGAAAATATGAAGTCAAAGTATGTGTGATAAGTATTATTAAGAAAATGTATTATTAAATGTTTATAAATTATACTATTAGTTTATAATTACTGGTGCAGTAACATTTTAATAATGAAACTGGCTGCAAGTGAATTTATTTGATATACCTTTGTTCCATTATGTATACTCATATGTAAGAATTCATTGTAATTAATATGCTCATATGTGTTTAAAATCTTCATCTGAAAAGTAACTAGTAACTTCAAGTACATAATAAATGAAGTGGAGTAAAAAGATGTCTATAAACACAATTAAAACCTAATTGAAAAAAAGAAAGGAAAGTTTGTGAAAAAGTTCTTGTGGAGCCCTGTGATGGCTTACTTTTTAACTGAATTCTATATTTGCTCTGTAAGCATCTATAATGTCAGTAATAGTGTAAAAGCTTAAAGCTTTTGAACTTTAGGTTGAGCAAAATGTGAGGAAAGTAATTGAAAATGTCGGTACAAGTGTATGAGCTGAGAGCAACTGAGAGCAGCAAAACAGAACCAGAACAAATCTCAGAGTGTTCTGTTGGTTAGCTCAGTTGGTAGAGCATCCACCCCATGTACAAAGACTCAGTCTTTGCCGTGGCAGCCCATAGTTTGAATCCAACCTGTGGCTCTTTGCTGCATGTCATTCCCCATCTCTCTCTCCACACATTCATGTCACTCTTCAGCTGTCTCTATCAAATAAAGCTTAAAAAGGCCAAAGAAATATCTTTAACAAAAAAAAAAAAAAAAAGCGAGTGATCCCACCAGAAACATGTGTGTGATTTGGACCTGGTTTACACTGCCAGCCCAAATTCATTTTTGTCATAAACACGTTGATTTTAGAAAGTCTGGACATCAGAAATACACATGAAATGCAGTTTTTTAATCAGATCCAAATCACCTTTAAATGTGGTGCAATTCCATTTGTATTCCTCCCGATGCACCTGGACCACGGCCACTCAAATCTCATTTAAAAGTGTCTTTTGCAACACGACACACAACATTGACAATTAAATTCAAAGGACAGAATCTGCTGTATGTTGTACAACACACAACTTGACAACTTGATGTATGTGAAGGGCGAGATAATGGATCTCAATTTCACATGCTGACATGCTGACTTACTGACACATACATTCTAACCACAGCAACCCATGCAGACATGATAGTGATGCCTGGACAAAGGAATTCCGTCTGAAACAGAGCTGATTCGCCTGTAGTCTTAACAAAGATGTGATATTACTGAAAATTATGTGAGAAAATGTTGGATAGATTCCTAAATTTTCGTGAACTTTTTGACTTAAACAAAGGTGGACCTTGAGTTTCAATTTGTTTCCTTGTTCAGACAAAATATCTGGAGTCAACTAGTTGAAGTCTTGTATCTGAATCCGTCCTGATTGTCTTAATGTGACCAATGACAATACCTCAGTCACGCACACACGCACAGGAAGTCAAACTGATGAATGATTCATTGAGTCAAAAATCTACAGCTAAAAGGTAAACTACATTAACAGTCAGCCCTGTTACATAATACACAATCATGTGATCCACTTTCTGGTCAAGCCTTGCAGCCTGTGTGGCTTTAGTTTATTTGTCTCACGCCAGGTCTGTCAATATGTCTGTCTGAGTGTGTGCTGGTAATTTGGATGGGGGATTTGTTGTGTGGCCCCTCCACCTGTCCTTACTGGGACTCTATTTCTGGGTCTCACACTGAACCTGACTGTCTTGCCTGGCAACAGTGCCCGTATATATACCATGTATGCACTCTGTGTGTGTGTACGTGTGTTATTCCAGTCTTAACTACAGCTGGACCAAACCTGTATCAGACAGAAAAACAGTGACCCAATTGAACCTTATTGAATAATGCATAGTCTGAAATCTACAGTTTTTTTCCCCCATCACATCCTGGTGTTTAATGATATGGGGTGTCACACATTTGTTTTTGTTCTGTTTTGTCATGCTAAAAATAGTTGGGCTACCAACTAAGCTAATTCTTGTTACCTAGTCTGGCTCACAGGAAAGAGACAATGGCACCTGTCACATGATAAACAGGAGCCCCAAAAGTCCTTTTCCAATAAGCTTACATTGTAAAAGAGGCGGCTGTAAAATACAAATACTGATACAAATTACTTTATTAATCGCCATGGGGAAATTCATTTGTCTGTCAGCTCATCTGCCAATTGTAGAAGAATTAAAAAGTATAATGGCAGCAAGTAAAAAAAAAACTTTTTTATCTCTCCGTCCTGCAACGAAGAGAAGGGAGCCGTCCACCACCGTTACTTCTTTGGTCCATCATGATGTAATGAGGTTGATGATCGGTGTTGTTCAGGATGGCAAACTGGTAGCCTCACGCCCCAAGACAGAAGGTTTTTCAACCATAGCACACCGGAGGTTTAAAATCAAACAAAACAAGCTAAGCCAACACATTGGATAATGGTATGTAGTTATTAAAAAGTAAGGCATCTGGGGTGTTTTTTAGCTCAGTTGGTAGAGCATCCGCCCCATGTATGAAGGCTTAGTCCTTGCCCCAGTGTCCTAGGGTTTGAATCCGACCCATGGCTCTTTGCTGCATGTCATTCCCCATCTCTCTCTCCCCACATTCCTGACTCTCTTTAGCTGTCTCTATACAATTTTAAAAAAAAAAAGAAAGAAAGAAAAATGCCCAAAAAAATATCTTAAAATAAAAAAATTAATAAAAAAAGAAGTGAGGCATCTAATTGTTTTACTTTGGAAGAGGTTAAAACCTCATGGTGATCTTTGGGCCAGAACCCAAATGCACAACTCTAAGACGAAAGTTTCAAAATAAAGTTTAACAAAACAAAAATCACTCTTGACATAGGAAAAAAACTAAAAACTCAACAAAAGCTAGCTAAGAAAGAACAAATAAAACAGAAAATCACTCTTACAAGGCTGTACTAAGAATAAGAAAACAAACAGAAAATCACTCTTAAACAAAACAACATAACAAAACAACAAGACCTGACAATGGTATGGATAAAGCGCTGGTTCTCTGACACAACGGACAAGACAAACTGGCACAGGACAAAGGGAGACACGGACTATATATACACACACACAAGGTAAGGGCAGGTAGAAACAATCAGGGGGAGACTGGTAATCCCAAGGGCAGGCAAACAGACAAAATGGAAAAAGTAAAACTGGTGACAATAGACCCAGACAGGAAGTGGATGGATGGATGAAATTGCATTCAGAAGCTAGAGGAGCTAAATTGCAAAAATACCAATTTACAAAAAAAACTGAGTGACAGGAATGTGGGAAGAGAGATGGGGAAAATAAATAAATATTCTTATTTAAATCATACTTAAATTTACTCCATAGACATGTCTTAATGATGATGCACATACTCACAATAAACGATATAGCTTTGTGTGAATAATAAATGGTCAAACTGTAAGAATTAATTTGCTTGGCAATGTTGTGTAACTTTGATCAGTATTGTTTGCAAGTGCAACTATGGCCAATTCAGTTCATTTCAAGATAATGTGCAGATTTCCTTTTCCTATTGACCAATCCATTGTTTGAACAGTAGGTCCAATTTTAGTCAACCAGATTTTCTTTGATCGACTACAGCCCTAAAAGTTGCTATTTTCGAACAATATTGGCCCTGCACTGGCCTCCACCAGCAGCCCCAAAGAGCTATCTACCACTGCTCTCTATCATGCTGACGCTGCAGCTTCTCTAGCCACAACTAGAGCAGCAGCTCCAGTCAATGCTTCTGTTCCCACGGTGGTGGGCCGTGACCGGCTCTGGGTCGTCTTTCAAGGGCTCGGGGGCGAAGGTTTACAGCACCCGCCCGCCCCCACTAAAGTCAAACCCCTACTGCTAAACTCCACTGCTGCAGTGCATTACAGGTATCTTCCACTCAATGTTTGTATCCCCACCAGAAGCACCAGAAGTGGCTATTCACTCTGCTCCACTAAGATTGCGTAGCTGTTCTACAAACCAGCTGCATTAATCACCATAGAGCAGATCAAGCTGGCTAGAAGTCAGATGCACAAACGTCAAGGGAGAATCTGATCAATATTGAAACTAAAACTAAGAGAGAGCGCAGAAAATAGACAAAACAGCTTTGCAGCTGCGACATGCCCGATGGTGTCCAGGCTTTACACAGCAGATACAACTAGTTGCTCTGTTGCCACCCTCTGGGTGTCTTTTTTATCCAATTAGACTTCTACTGAACCTTGCAACACCCTGCAACAGCCACTACCAGAGACTCTTGTTCCTATAGAATCCTTTAGTTGCCATCCATCAACGGCCTGGTCTTTGGTCCAGTCAACATCAGGGACTTCATGTGCTGGAGGCTAATTCGCTGGTAAACATAAAGTAGGTATTACTTGGACAGGTACATTTTCATACAGCTCTTTGATACTTTAAAAGAATCCAGAGTGAGGACTTTCATCTCTGGGCCAGGTAGCCTTAGCTGAGGGAAGTGCCATTTCTCCAGGCTTCTGAGACTCTACACATGGCTCTTTACTGTTTGCCCCGAGCTCAGTGGTGTCCTGATCAATTTTTATGGGAGTGCTATGATGGCATGCATCTTGCTTTTCAAAGATCACTTGTACCACATAAGCAAGCAGCATGCTAATAACCAGCTGGCATTAATATGGATGGACCATCGACCTGTTTGTTTAATCCTCCATGAAAACTAAGAAAACTACTAAGTTTTCATGTACCTCTGTGAAATACTTATGTTATATAATTTACAATACATATCAAATTGGCGTCCCAAGAAATAAAAATAAACATTCTGTTAAAAACTGATGTCATTGTTAAATTCAAAATTTTAAAGTTTAGTTTATGAAGCCTAGTCTGTCTACAACTCCATTTCCAAAAGCATTGCTATGTAAAACAACAAACGACAAAAACACTGAAACCTATCTTTTAACTGAAAATAGCACAAAGACAATTTTTAAAAAAGGATTGTACAAACTCCAAATGTTTGAATTTACAATCCACTACAGAAGTAAAATACACTTGACTATTCAATTAAATTGATGTCAGTGTCATGTCCAGAAAACTTTGTGAAGTTAATTCATTCAGTTTTGTCTTGTGTCTATGTTGTCTCATGATTTCCTCTTTTATTTTGGTTCCACTTCCTGCCTGGGTCTATTGTCACCAGTTTTACTTTCTCCCTTTTGTCTGTTTTTCCGCCCTTGGGATTAGAGTGATTTTCTTTGTTTACTTGTTCTTTCTTAGTCTAGCTTTAGTTGAGTAAGTTTTAGTTTCGTAAATTAATGAGTTTTTTCCTCTGTCAAGAGTGATTTTTGTTTTGTTATTAAAAACTTTATTTTTAAACTTTCGTCTTAGAGAGTTGTGCCTTTGGGTTCTGGTCCATAGTCCGGTTGTGACAGAACAAACCAGCATAAACCCAGCCAACTCAGACCACCTGACGAAAGCCATTCGCTCCTGTCCGCCTTAATCAGCAGGAGGACCAGATGTCCGCCCTGCAACATGGAGTGAAAGGGCTAGCAGACAGTATTATTTCTGATATACCGTATTTAACACACACATACGGCGCACCGTACGAAAAGGCGCAGTCTACACACACATATGGCGCTACGCCTTACAACAACACACACACAGGCATACAAGTGTGCGTATTTAAAAATAGAGTGGGAGCAAAACTTAGTTTGATCAGCCCCGGTTCTAGGCAGGCAGATATGAGGGGGCAGTCAGAAATGTTAAGGGGGCATCATGTGTACAGACCATACTCCAGCACATTTTGTGCTTATAGTAATGGCGTTTTCTTCATTGAATCTCTTCAAACTGAACATGCCTAGGCCAGTCAATTCAAACACTTTGCTAATTATGCAATTAATTATGAAATTTCAGGTTGCTATCACAGATTTTCCTAAGGGGCCTATTCTCCCATCTGCGCGCAATTCTTTTTACGCACAATTACGCGCTTTTACGCGTATTCTACACTGTGGTCTTCCAACACGCCCCAACGCTTAACTTCAGAATTAAGGCGGACTCTCAAAAGAGGTGCCATTTATTCAAAACACAGGGAAATTTTGATCACGCCCTCATTTGATGTGGTTAATCCTAAAACATGGAATGTGTACCTCTGTGTTAATGGTGGCAATATCAGTGCAATCACTGGAGTGCACAATCAATACCGAAACGGCAGAAGAGGAGTTATTGCCAAATTTGCATTCATGTACACATATGTAAGACGAAATACTATTAAGAAGAAACTTTTTATCTGAATATATATTTTTAAAAAATTGTCAATATCACACAGCACTAGCTTGAGGAGCTCTTTGTTAAAAAACCCTAGTGGTTTGATCACATTAACCCTTAAACAAAAAAAACAAAAAAAAAAACTCTGACACATTTGGCCAATCAAGCCTCCTCCAGGGAGTCAAAAAAATTTTCAACAGTTTTGACTCCCCAAAGAAGACTTGATTGCCCTATGTGACCAACCTCAACTTGGAGAAGTGGATTGCACTTTGTCAGGCCTCTACCTGTCCAACTTGGGTGTCCCACCTGAAGACTAAGCCTTTGTTGGCATAGCTCTTAAGGTCACTGAGGTGGTTTTATCAGGTCTTGCAACTGAACTCTTCACATACAGTAGCCTACTGAATGTTTCCAGTTAGTCTTGCAACTGAACTCTTCACATACAGTAGCCTACTGAATATTTCCAGTTAGCAACATCATAGCACAACCCATGCACAAGCCTTGAAACAACCAGTGTGCTGCTTCAACCATGAATCTTTATGAATGATGCGTCCGTGTTGCTTTTCCAGAAGACGTGTTTGCACGCCTGCACACTGAAATCTAAACTCTGTGACCACAGTAAAATGCGACCCAGCAGAAATACACTGTTAACATTTCAGCTATACACATGACCAATAACAAAGTAAATTCAAGCACACCTACAGAATTACGTTGTAAATTAAGACCAATCAAGACTACAACCCCTTTTCCATATTCCAGATAGCTAAATGGGTTTGCGTGCACGGTCAAAAGTGTGCCTGGTGCTAGCTGTCAGACAGTGAGCCCATGATGCTACGAATTTGATGCTAGTCACAATAACTAGACTGTACTCCTATGTGAAATGAGTTCAGATTCGATCAAAATAATATTTATTGATACTGTCATGTTAACTAGTGCCACGGCGGGCCTATGTTAAAGAAAACCCGCTGTCCTACCTTAAGTTGGTGCAGCTTTGATGCATTTGTGTTCCTGCTAGTCCATACTGACGTAACGTCTTATTATTTCACGATTGCAATTGCACTTTAATTGCTTTAACCTTTTTCTTTTCTTTTCTGCCATCAGGAAGGGCAAGCATGTTGGTATATTCTGGATGCGAGCAGTCCTCGTTATTTGAGTAACCTGGCCTCGGGACTTATCCAGTCCTGCATTTTTACTAGTTGCCTGCCATGGAATTCTTGACTGATGTATCATTTTTTTTTCGTGAGAGTGGGGGAGGGGTAGCCACCGAAAGCATACTGTCTAAGTCAGGGGTCAGCAATTAGCGGCCCGCGGGCCAGAACTGGCCCGCCATCAATTATATCTGGCCCGCTAGATGACGATGATTTTTTTTAATATATATATATATATTTTTAAATATATCTTTTAAACCTCATCTTTCCTGTCAAAATACAACACTTCCACAGATTTCACAACATTTATTGAAAAGTAGCTGATAAGTAACGTGACAAAACATCAGCCAGAACATCCTCGCAGCCTCTATACTTGACGCACAGGTCGGAACACTAATTGGCACGTGCGTGCGCTGTAACCTGTGGAAAATAAAAGTGTCCTGTGTCCCTCTTGCAACGGACAACGTGAACAAATATGTTTTATTAAATGAAAAAAGCAAAACCAAACAAGGTCGGCAGATCTGCGCTGCTGTATACATTAGTTACGGCAGGTTGCTAAGGCAGGTTGACTGTTTCATGACAGACGCAGTGGCCGTTTAAGGCCGTAAAACCCCTAACCACACACTTTTATACACCTTGTTACACACATTTTGTACAGTGCTCCCTTAATAAATCAGGACGTTCAACATACGTGCGGTTCTCACTCAGCCAATCAGGACGCAGGACTAGAACTGGCCCCGAGTTTGATTGTGCTTTATTTAAGTCTTTATTACAAAGTACTAACATTTTTAGCACATTACCACAGCACACATTAGCACATTACCGGTAATTGTCATTAATCAAACCCATCAAAGTCCTCATCCTCCGTTTCTGAGTTAAACAGCTGCGCTAAATCAAATATGCCAGTTTCTTCTTCTTCGCTGTCAGAGTCACTTTCCGTGCCGTGCGGCCCCTCGGAAATGATGCCGGCTTTTGCGAAAGCTCGAACAACAGTGCCAGTAGACACGTTAGCCCACGCATCTACAATCCATCCGCAAACTGTGGCGTAACTTGCCCGGCGCTGCCTTCCACTCTTTGTGAAACTGTGGTCTCCATCGGTTGGAGTTCCTTTGTCAGACCTCCCGGAATAACAGCAAGCGCAGCGTTTATTTGTTTCACTTCTTTTTTCACATCGGCTGTGAGATGGGCACGCATAGAGTCACAGATTAACAGCGATGGTGATGCGCGGAAAAAAACACCTGGTCGCCTTACATACACCTGCCTCAGCCACTCTTTCATCATCTCTTCATCTATCCAGCCCTTTTCATTTGCCTTAATAATGACTCCTGCTGGAAACGTCTCTTTAGGCAAAGTCTTTCTCTTAAAAATCACCATAGGTGGCAGTTTCTGTCCATCAGCGTGGCCGCCAAGCACAACAGTAAACGACCACTTTTCATACCCCGTTGTGCGTATCGCTACCTTACTGGTCCCCTTCTTCTCCACCATGTGACTCACCGGGATGTCGAAAGTGAGCGGCACCTCGTCCATGTTGGTGATGTAGCTGGGCTGAATGCGTTTGTCGGCGATGTGTTTGCTGCAGTAGGAGCGGAAGTTCGCCAGCTTTACAGTATAATCCGCTGGACGTTGCTGCGCTACCGTTGTCCTAGTCCGGATGGAAAAATGGCACTGTTTCATAAAACAAAGCACCAAGACAGACCCCTTGAAAATGTTCAATTTTCATTTCTTCCGCTAGTGTTACTGCTTTTAGTCGAATAGTGACCGTCGAAATGCTTCCCCCTCTCGTTCTTTGGTCGATGATCCACTGCTCAAGTCTTTCCTCCAAGTCGGGCCACCTGGCCTTATGTCCGCGGAAACAGCTGCGTCTTCTTCACCTGTCGGAGTTCATTTTCCAGCTTCCTCCGCTTGCGAATGTTCTGCATAAAGCACAAACACGCCCATACTCCCCCCTTTAACGTTCTCATGTTGGTCTCAACTACGTCCGCAATCACGCCCATACTTCCCCCTTTAACGTTCTCAACACACGTTTAACAACACACATAGGGCGCACATTTTGAAAAAAATATAGGACGTTTATATGCGCCTTATGATCGTGAAAATACGGTAAATTGGTCAAACATTGTAACTCTTATCCTTTTTTCCCAGTTAGCTCTGTGCTCCCCTGACTGCTTGCTCCCACTGTAGACAGCCACATGTCTGCTTTGATCCATTTGGAGTCACCAGACAGTTTTTTTTTTCATTGGATTACTTAATAATAATAATAATGCATTTTATTTCAGAGCGCCTTTCAAAACACCCAAGGACGTCAACGTCGCCGCCATTTTGGATGTGGCAAAGTTGAGCGCAACTCTTTTCTTTGTATTAGTTTACGGGCAGATTTGCCACATCCAATATGGCGGACGCGTTAACGTATCGCAGCAACGGACCAACCTGCTCAATAAGGCGTCCATGTATATATGTCTATGGAAGTAACAGCGGTAAGAACGGTAAAGAGGAATTCAAGTCCAACACCATTTGTGTCGCGAAAATACTACGTCACTGACATTACCTCTGGAAAAATAATAAAACAGCTGTTTATTCATTTTGGGAGTGAACAGCTGGTTTGTATTCTATTCTGTATTCTATTAATAAAGTTTGACTGACTTATCTGACTGTTTTGTTGACATTCCCTTTAGCGCAGCTCCATCTAGTGGATGCATAACGCAACCCCAGACACTACTGTAGCTTCTATTCTATGCGCCTATATAGTTTTAAAATAGGTCATTCATTGAAGGTGTGCCTTATAATCCGATGCGGTACCAGAAATTATCGGGATACATTTTTTAGTCCATATCGCCCATCCCTATTACTGAGGATGTTTAGCAGGAGGGTGTAATACAGTATGTGTGTAGACTCACATGTCAACAAGAGGAAACACTATTATATACTGTATACAATACAAATGTGTATGGTGTGATATAGGGCTGTCAGTGAGCTGCCATATCAGATCTCAGACCAAAGAATGAGACATGCAGAAGTTGTCATTTTGGTATTGCAGCCTTCTAAATAGTGGACTTCCTTGCTGCTATCCAGAGGAAGTGACATTTGAATTGCTAACATAAGGTTAGTCAAATGACGCATGCTCTGCTGCTGTAATTGTCTTTTGGCATTTCTGCTTTGTTTAGATAGTGGCAGTTGTGGCAGAGTGACATGAAAGACAGGGGAGAGAGGCATGACATTGAGTAAACGGCCCAGGATAGAATCGAACGTGGGCCACTGCTGTAAGGACTTGATACATGATAGTTATTGTCTAGTTTGGCTAGTGTTATCTTTTGCTATGATCAAACTGCACATGGCAATCTGGATGGAATTCATGTGAGTCATCACATTGCACATTACTAGTGCTATTACTGGACTGTACTGGAGTTTTGTGGCAACAATGGACTCACATACCCCAGGGAAGATCTGCTACAACTCTGGTGTTCCATGCTTTGCATTATCAAACCATCCATGGTCCTCCTGGCAAAAATCCAACCAAGGAAAAGAAGGGAGGGTGGAGAAGTGAGCACTAGGTTGAGAAAGACTAGACTTCATTGTTCACCCTTTGGAAAAAAAAACACGGTCATACACGTGCAAAAGAAACCTTGCCTCTCTATAGTTAGCGCTTAGAAAAACTTCCGCTTTTGGCCACAATTATACTCCCCCCAGTCGCCTATAAGGCCACAGGAAAATGAGGATGCTATGGCATGGTTCCTTCACTCCTCCTACCTAGAATCATCGCCAGACTTCTAAATCGACTTTAGTTCTGTTTTTTAAGGAAGTTCAACCGCCTGTTATCCACTGGAACCCCACAGGGTCCTGAGCCCTGAGTTTAACCTACATCAATGACTCTATCAACCCCTCACCTATCACCATATACTTCAAATAGTCTAATGACATTGTTATACTTGCACTCCTTAATGACACTTATTCTGTTTTAGGCTATGAAGACTTCATTGCACACTTCACACAATGGTGCATGAACAATTACCTGCAGCTGAATGTACCAAAGATAAAAGAACTGTTAAAAAACACTTCCTGCACTCACAGCACAGCCTTTAACTCCACCCACAAACCCACTCCCATTAATAATGAAACACAACCTGGACATCCACAGCCAACAAAGAATGCCGTCCATAAACTCAAAGTTTGTTTCTCTCCACCTTCTTTCTCTGTTGTTTCTTCACCATGTTAACTTCCCCAGGAAGGAACAAACTCATAAGCGTCATACACAGCACCTTTAAAATCTGGTCTCCCCACCCTGGACCTCAACAGCAAAACCATCACACACACCATAGCACATGACCACAGACACCCCCCAACCCATTCTTCACACTGCTCCCATCTGGATGTAGTTACAGATCCCTGGCCTGGAAACGGAGACACTATGGCAAGAGTTTTGCTCCCTCTGCCACAGCTTCACTCAACAAAACACACCATCTGTGTGTTAGTGCAGCGTGTGTAGGATGTGTATTTAAAGTTTCTGTATGTGATGTCTTTCATGTAGTTTCATGTTGTGGTTATAATGCATGTAAACCACATAAGGCTACCAGAGAATCCATGGAATTCACTTAAAAGTCTAAATTCATATATACAATATATATAAATCCAAAAAATACAAAAATATGCCATACTCAGGCGAACGTGACAATTTGACAATTCATTGCTGGCATGATGAAAATTGTAGAGGTCATAGACAGTTCAGGTTGAGAGAGAGTGAAAGAGTAACCTCTAGTAAACAGGATCTGGAATAGTTTTTGATCTAAAATCTGGACTAAACAATCATCAGGCACAACTTGTTCATGAACAGGGACTCTATAGTAACTAGATCACCATTACAAACACAGCTACATAGAGGGTCATATAAGTGTGCGTGGCAATACTGCCACCCATACAGTGTATCGTGATTGTCTGTCAGGATGATGACTTTCATTTATTTATTTTAAATTTTTTAATTAATCTTATAGATGTATGGTGCTGTTGACTGCAATACATGACTACAGACTTTGTCCTTTTCTATTAGATTATTTTAGATTATTTTTTTATATAATTGTTTATTTATATTAGTAGTTATTTTATTATGTATTCTCTTATTTTGAACTGTGTACATAGTTTGCAATATTTTTTTCATTTAAATTGAGTGTTAGTAAATCATATCATTACATTTTGTTGAAGAATGTAAAGGCAAATGGGTTGCTGATTTGATTTTGCAAGAGCAATGGCAGAAGCATTCCCCTATGCTTGAACCCAGTCTTCTAATTTATTACTCTTTGCAAGTGTCATTCCTGCTTCTTTTTGTTTTTGTCTCTTTGGCACCGCCAAGTGAGAAGGGTATCTCCGAGTGTGAAGTGCTCCTCCACTCCTTGCTGAAAGCACCCTGCAGTAGCAGCATGGTAATTCTGCTCCTCTATCTTTCCTCTGCATCATGTTTACCTAGCAACAAGCATCACCCGCGGCTGGCCATCCCATTGGTCATTTGAAAACGCACCGGGGACCAATGGCAGGGCTGTTGCCATGGTACAGTGTATAGTTGCCGGGTGGAATTTTGCTGCAAGGCACGTGAGTTTCAGAATCTGCTTGCCTCCTCGCACTGCCATGGTAATCTCCACTGTCTGGTCGTTAGTACAGCTGAACGTAATTTAGTAGAAGCCAGTCATTAACTCTGTGAAAGGAATTACTAACATTTATTCACATATTCAGTAATATAGCCACAGCACATTTCAGCATTTCAGAGCTATCAACAAACAGAGAAAGAAAGCAGAAAACAGGAAACGACTGCATCTAATTCCACAGCCTGGTCAAATCCACTGTTAAGAACCTGTGCAGTACACTGTATCACTACCTAACAATGTACTGAAGCGGGATTTCAGCTTCTAATGGGATTTCAAACCTATTAGAGCCATCTTTTAGTTATGAAACTGGTAACTCTTTTGAATTAAGTAATATTTCTATACAGGGCATCAATTCAAAGTACACTATATTATCACATAATGAGATTTTAATAACATATAACATTTTTATTAATATTTTTAGATAGAAATGTGGCACTTGGTTCTATTTTCTGTTTGTTGTTTGTTTATAGAATATACATCAACAACTATGACTGATGACTTAAAAATCTCTCTATATATAATATTAGGCCGACATAATCATTTAATAGAACAAACCAGCCGCCTTATGTGTTTGTTCAGTATGAATGTCCTGTCATCTCCAGCACATACACACAGCCATAGACTGCACCTACAGAATACTTTTCTTAATTACTTATTTCACTCATTGTTAATCATCACCATCATTATTATTTATGGTTGTATTCTTCTTGCTATCCTTTAATAGTATATCTAATGGTAAAACATAAGTTGTAGGAGCTTACAGAAACTCATTTTACAATGATTGTACCTTGATGTGACCAATAAACTGAATATGAACTCACAAATACGCACACTTGTTCACTTGTTGCTTATTTGTCTGTAATTGTGGAGCTGTGATGTATATGTAGTAGGCAGTAGAAATGCAGCATGTTTCTCCTCACTGCAAACAGACATAGGCTTCACACTAGGCTGTTAAAAAGCAGAATTCAAATTCTTGTAGATTGTGTATCTAATGACATGGCTGCCCTTGGAGAAAATTCCTTGACATAAAATCAAAATAACAATACATACATAATTTTCTGCACATGCTGAACTAACTGAAATCTATCTTTTCAAAATGACCCTTGTAGTTAAATGAGAACATGAGTATATTTTATTAAAAGTGTTTAATAAAGTTCAGCATATAAAAACTATGTAACGCTATATTTGGGCCTGAGTTATCTAAATAGTTGCTGAGTTGTCTACGTACAATAGCACAACACCAAACTGTAGCATTTGAAATAAAAGTCTCATGTAAGGAATGTATTGTGACTGTTAATTTTGAGTTGTTCCTCATGCTTTCTTATTCATATTTATTCATGTGTTTAAAGAAAACACACAAAAATACTGCAGTACTCCTTTGGACAACTTCCTGATTCCCAATAAGTCACCCAGAGCTGGGTATTTGGCATCTTTAAAGCTGGACACCTAGGTGATAGCTCTTCCGACATTAGTGTGCATTGCTGTTGTGCTGTATTTCTTGTTACTTCCATGACTTATCTCTGAGAAAGATCATTTTAATGCAAGCTCTATAATTATAGCATGTTATTAGGCCAGGCTATCCTGTTTTAGCTGCGACTACTTTTCACAGTGGTCAGCTGTTTTTCACTGAGTGGGAGTACAGTGATTTGAACCATGGGTTCTGGGGCCTGGAGCTTGAGTACATTACCAAGAAAAGATGCAGAAAGTGGAGTTTGGAGTCGAGGGGACATTACAAAGCAGAATGCACATGCTGAGGTTTGCCTTTAAATTTAGCAGTTTTACAAACAAAATGTACTGAATAATAAATGAAAGATTTATAAGACACAAACAGTCTTTTTTTTTTTTTGCTGCAGCTTGACCATTATAGGGCTTTCTGTATAGTATTATATTGTATTCTCATTTATATGCTGTATCACCTTAAATGAAACAAATATATTGACCTCTTACAGCAGAGTTCAATGTGACAATGTGGCAATTAACGTAGAAATTGCAGCAGTAAACAATAGCCAAGACAATAGAAGAAGCTGCCCACTTGAGAATGTGCTGCTGTTTTAATCATGTCCCTAAAATGAATTGGGGATTATCCAGGAGACACACAGAGCTTTAGGTAATTACAATAAGCAGGCTTCAGGGGTCTTTTATCATTACATATTAATGACTGATTCATCTGCAGAATCACACTGAAAAAGAAAAGGAACAGTGCAGTGTGAGCTGCATTTAAGGGCGAACTTTCCTTTAAAAAGCCGTCAGCTGGTTTATGACACGGTTTGTGTGCTGAGCTGTTCCCAGGCAGCGTTGTGCCTGATTTAGCCGGAATGCTCGGATAGCAACAGTAACAGCTTTTAGCTTTGGCTGGCTTGTGAGGAGAAGTCACACATCTCAGCTGTAGAGAGTCACTCAATGACCATGTGCTTCTGGAAGCCTTTTGCCCCGCCCTCTCCCCCGCTCCCTGGCTCTATCTGTAACCCCCCCCCCGTTTCCATTTCTACCTGACATCTTCAAGCTATTTCCGCGTCATTCCTGCCTCGCGCCGTTTGAAGAGACTAAGCCGAATGCCCCTCCCACTATGCCGTCAGCGACCCAATTACAGCCAGTGTGGGACTTTATGTAGCCAATTGCATTGCAGCTGCCATAGCGTCGGGTAGCAACAGAGCCCGTAGTGGGTGCCTCCTGAGTGAGGGTAGAGGCTGCGCTTACAGAGTACAAAGAAGTTGAAACATTTTGAAAGACTGCATGAACTAACGGAGCCTTTATGTATTTCATCAAAATAACCAGTGAACCTGTCTGCTCACTTCAGCGCAGGCCTGTCACATTCACACCAAGAGCTTCTTATATTAAAAACGGGGTAAAAAACAGCGTCTCTGAACGTTAAAGAGCAGTTCTTTAATTTAATGGCGTTCATCATTATATATATATATATATATATATATATATATATATATATATATATATATATATATATATATATATATATATATATATATAAGGTATGGGCTTTTATTCATAAAAAATGTATTAAGGGTTTAAGTAAAGGTTGTCTATGCATGCGTGTATATAAAGTTCCAGTATATATATCCCGCTGTTACTATAAATGGACAGGACAGGAGAGATCTGCTTGGAACAGACTACTGCGGTCAGATGGAAGGTTACTGTCCAGCTAACTCACTTGTTAAAAAAATGTTCCGTAAAATGAGTTCCTCTGAGTACTGGTTGATGTGGAAATCCTGCTTACATTTCCATTTAGTCATGTTTTTTTCCTGTGTGTTTATCTATTCTGGTTTAACCAGATCTGTCTGAGACTGCGCCAGACAGAGCAGCTCCGACCCCCGCCACAGGCATATGGTATAGTCCCTATGACAGGGTGGGGGAGCCGTGTAGGAGGGGAGCACAGATTCCGTGTAACGGAAAAGCACGGAAAGGGAAACGGGCAAGAAATATGAGTCGAAATCGCCCGTGTGAAGGTTTCCATCTTGAAGGAATAAAAAAAATCTGTCCAGTTTCTGAGAGGGACGAGTAAAGGAGTACAGAGTGTGAGAGAAAAAAAATCGAGAGGAGAGGACGACAGGAAGAAGAGGCGCGTCAGGAGGCGATCACAGGCGTCTGACAGCCAGCTCAGGAACTTCACTGGATTCGGTTTCTACACTTTACTTCGACGCGAGTCTCAAGTTTTGGTTCGTTGCAGTTTAGACGTTGTTTATGTATTTGACTTTAGTGTGATTACCTCAGAGGCTGGCTGTGTCTGGATCGAGTTCCGCTTTGATAAACAGAAGACTGTGTCGGAGTTTGGAAATACAATGCAGGCCGTAGGTAGCGTGTCCTGTGTATTTCTTCAGCACGGGGAAACATTTGGTATCTAACCCCAGATACTAGTTTTGCCCCAAGGGGCAAAAGGTGTACATCTGAGCTGCGGTGTCCCCGCTCGTCGAGGTTTATCACTTACTTCCTGCAAACAGCCCGGTTGGCCCACGAGTGAGGACATCCAGTCAGAGGAACTTGTGGAACTACCGCCTCTGTGAAATCAACACGGTGCACCGAACTGCTGTTTACACGTGTTTGTTGTCACAGAGACAGCCTGTAAAGTGTATGGGGATTACAGTATTGTCTGTCTTTTTTAAAGGACTCGGTCTCAGCCTGCCAGAGACCAGGCACTCTGTACTGTAGGCGGGTGAAGGGGAGCTGAGTGACCACAGCACACACAAGCTTCGTGAAGCTTTGGCTCTGTGACATTGCCAGTAGAGGGCTGTGTGTGTCACTGGATTAATCTCAGTGATAACATCACTCCACACTGTCCTACTCTGTCCAGTGACGAGTCCCCCCAGAAAGTGCCAGTAATTGGAGCTATTTTTAGCATAAGGGATGGGGTAAAAGCAGACAGCTGGAAACCCAACTCCCCTCCACCTCCTTCTCTTCCACCCATTCTATCATACTACCTTGCTCAGCCCACCTAGCAATATGCTGGGCAAGCCTGGTTAACACTTACTACCAAGATGTCTGAAGAACTACTAGCATAAGCAAGTAGAGTCTATGCCTTTACCCCTTGGATATTTGGCTCAAACTCTTAATCAGAGTAGCACTTGTTAACATACTATAGAAGGAAGGCCTACTTTTAACTGTTTAAAATATCAGTCACCAGCGAACTGGAGCAGTACAAATCTCCAGCACACAGAAAGAATGCATGAAACTGCCAAGACCAATGTAATAAAAAGCTAACCTGACTAACCAAATATTCTATTTTCCCCACTCCCTTGACCAACATAGAAACAGAATATATATGTAAAATAAGATCTATATCTATAGTGTAACTCCACAGAACACAGAGATTACATGCTTTATATTTTTTACTTCAGAGAGACAAGCTGCCTGTACACCAGTTGGTTGCCTTAGAAACCACAGTCACAAAATAATTTAAAAAGAAACAAGCCAGAGAAGACGGTGCCTTTTGATTGGTTGGTTGGTTTCCCACCATTTCAAGATCCATTGATTTAGCTGGATGTAAACAGCTGAAGTGAACTCTGGGATTATTACAGATCTGATGACAGTTACCTAAACCCTTACCCACACACCTGTGAGTGTTTTGATTGACAGTTTTTCCCTGCTGGATTGAACAATTGCCAAGCATTTCCATGGTGATCACGTCATCATCCGTGGAGGACAAGACTTTGCCCTCTTGCAGGATGGTCCAATCAGAACCCTGGATCACCTCTGCCCTGCTGCACAAGAACAAGAGTCAGTACACACACAGACACACACACACACACGTACAGGCACACACACACGACTCAAGTGGTAAAAACAGTGTAACTCTTTTGAGTGTGAGTGTACTGTCATGGCAGTCTGTCTGTAAACAAACAAGTCTTAGGTCAGGACATTGTCAGAATTTGTCCTGTGACACGTCAGAGATTGTGCCAGACATGTTTTCACATGTTGGAAATCCTCTGTTTGGTTGAGTCAAGGGGAGGTGCCTGGTTAATTCACACATGATCTCACATGGACTTTGGACTAAGAGCTGCCAGGGTTAATTATATTTTAATGTCTGGAGAAACTTATTCAGACATTTGTGTTCAAACATATCACTCCTAAGGTTAATGTCCAGATCAGTTCAGGGATGCAAGATGTTTGAGACAGGCTTGTTTCTGTCACATGTTTATAGAAGCTAGGCGTTGGATATGTATGTTAGTATGATGAGCATTACACAGTATGAACATGCTGCAGTGGTGTTGCAGTTGGCATGTATGTAACATTCTGGTTACTCTGGCTCATGCTCACTGTGACCTGAAGCATCCCACTGCGCAGCAGGAAGCACCACTGTGGTTTTGTCAGCCAGGGAGACTGAGCTGAGGTACAGTTTTACCACTACACACACTTTGTCTGTGGTTTCCAGCAGGTAGGCCATGGTCCGGCCACGGTCTGCAGCTTCATTGAAGTTATGGTTGTCAGTATTACAGCATCTTAGTTCATTGCAATGCACATTTCTTTGGTTATTTATTGGCATATATTTACAGTAAGAGACAGACAGACAGAGACAAGGCACACTTGATACATTGTCATGAAATTGTCTCACCTGAACTGGACTTTAGGTCAGTGAGTTGTATTGTTTTGTGGGAATAAACATGCAAAGAACAATAACTAATAATCCCAGGTTTATACTGCAGTTGTGCTCAGCAGTTATCTCTTCTGGTTTACAGAATCTGTTTTCATGAGCTAAAGCCTTGCCTCGAGTGAAAAACAGATCTGTGTTAATTGAGTGTGCCTGAAAGAGCACACGCTCGTCTTCCGTTTTTTTTTGTTTGTTTTTTTTTTGGTTCGCTACTCCTCGCACATACACAAAACAACCGGCTCGGCCTGGATCGGTATGCTATGACTTTTCTATGCTTTTCAGCAAACGGTTTGCCTTAAAATCGTCAAAAACCACAGCAAAAAATGAATGGGTGTATATTGGAAGAATGTTCCAGAGCTAGTGTGCGTGACATCATAGCTAGAGTGGAGAGGGAGAGAAAAATTTGTCGAAAAATAAATTTGTAAACTGCGCTCGTGGTCGCAAATGTTACTCTACAGAAATAATTTATAGCTAGAAACGTAGGAAAATTTGTCATCTCACTTATATTAGTCTGCTAAAGCTGTCAGATATATAGTTCTGGTGGGAGACACAAAGATGCGGCAGCAACACTACCCCGCTGCTGCATCTGCTCCCATGTTTTTGAGAGAGGAGAAATTTCCAAAAGGAGCTGTTCTTTCTCAAACTCCCGAGGCCAGAGTTTTTAACATTTAGCTCTCAAACTTGACACAGAACTAGTTGACAATATGAGGATGCTTATGGTCATTTGGCTTTTGGATACACTGCACTGTTTGGCATTTTTGGCCACCTCTTCGAGGGGCTTCATTTAGAGCATTTCTGTGTGTCTCAGGTGAGAGACAGAGTGCGTGTGCGCACCTGTGCCTAATTACTCTGGCTGCTGACCCTGGTTGCTTGGCAGCTTCAAGCCTGCCTTTGACTAACTTTATCAAAGTCTCTGTGCTACTGCAGTGTCAGTATTAATGTATGGGGGCCAAGGGGCCAGAGTCAGGCACACTCAAAATTTCTTTAGAATTTTTTTCTAGTTTTGTCTATTGTTAGGAAAATACATCTTCAAGTTTGATGAAAGAATGTTTGTAGTGACGTGCTGTAGGGGTGGGTCGAATATACTCTGCACTTGTTCTACGTGAGATGCATCAAATGACTATATCGCAACCATTGAGTACTTGTCATGTAAATGTTTTAAGCCGTCGGCATTTAGTTCTCCGGAGTTTCCTCACTCCTGGTGCTGCTCACAGCACGCAAAACACTGCCCCGCCCACCCAGAAACATCCCCTGCGCGCATGCGTACTTTTTGTATCAAGTGAGGTGAGACAGAGAATCTTTGAGAGAGAGAAGAGAAAAAAGACAGCGAAAAAAAAGTGAAGAGCCCAAGCGAGTTAATCAAAGATGGAGACGGACGACTTGGTTCCGAATAAAAACAACTGCGGTCACGCCAGCCGTCTCTCGTTTTCGCGTGGTCACGTCAGCTGCTCCAGTATTTTTAAGTGCGCCCTTATTGTCGACTTTGCAAATACTTTGAGAAAACTGGTAAAGTCAGCGCTAGCTTACTGCAGCGTGTGGACACTTCCGGTTTTCAAAATAAGACCTGGGTGTTAAATGTATTAAACGTTTATTTATAAAATATAAAGCATGGTTAAAATTTGATTTTAAAAAGTGTGTCTCATAAGCTAAGTATGATCCTGCACTGCGTCAATGCTCATATATACATTATGAAATATATTAAAAATTCATAAAAAATATGACAAGTGTTAAAATGCTATAAAAAGAGTGTGTGTCATATAGCAGGTGTAGATCGACTGTTCTACACTGATTTTGAGCCAATAGGTCACATGACCTGGAAGCTATTGAGCTTTAAAACTCATATTTACATTATGAAATGAAGATGTTAAAGTGCTATAAAAAGAGTGTTAAAATGCTATAAAAAGAGTTGTGTCTCATACAGCAAGTGTAAATTTACTGTTCTACATTGATTCTGAGCAATTACAATGCTATCAAGGTAATAATGACATTATTATTTATTAGAAATAAACAATACAAAACAACAACAACAAAAATATCGAGATATATATCGTGTATCGCGGTATAGCTTAAAAATATCAAGATATTGGTTACAGGCCATATCGTGCAGCCCTAGCGTGCTGTGCATTTACACAAGGCTGGTGAGACTAAGTTAGTCATCTCAGTAAGTTGCTTCTGCTATAACTGTGCAGTGCTTGTTTATACAACTACTACAAGTTGTTCTTGACATCAGGTCATAGTTATGGCTTTATGGGAAGAAAAATTCATTTGTAATCTACACAGTTTTGTAGAAAAGATTCTTCATAATAATAATATAATATTGGGATTATGCAGAGAGGCAATGAAGGAGAAATGTTTGATTTTCTGAAATGTTTAAAACCTTTGCCAACTTTTTACACCTGACACTTTTCAATGGAAATTACAGCACTATTGAGACTCCAATTTATCATAAACCCTTAAGCAGAAATACACTTCTAAATGATGAAAGCTTCCAAAACAACTCATTTGAAATATTCATATAGTTCAGTTTTTTAGATTGCACTAAAACTGCAGCACATGTACAGATTTACAGTTTAAAGTTGAAATAAAGGAGTATTTCTCCATGGTGTATTAGATGGCACTACACAGAGAAACAGAATGCTTGTTAGTCAGGAAAAAAGTCAGGTGTACACACACAGTTTTTAGGAAATAGCTTCACACAAAAGGATGAGGAGGATGTGAAATATCAGGTGGGGGTGCACTGTGATATGATTACATCCATTCATGAATAATTGTGGTAGTGGACATTAAGCTTGTGCATGTGGCCCCATTTTCGTGTTGGTTGAGATTTCTAAAATAGAACCAAGTGTACAAACAGCTTCATAAATGTAGGGAGAAGAATGCACATGAATATTTCTGTTTGTGCGGTCACACTTTAATTTGTCAATCTACCCCTGGTCTGGGTTGATCCATCTGTCTATCTGTCTATCTGTCTGTCTGTCTAGACTCATTCATTAAATCAGGTAAATTTGACTTTTGCATTTTAGCTTCTTACATAATAATAACGTGAGACTCGTCAATATGTATGTATCTCACTCCATTTAATACACACAATGATTATTTTATAACTAGTCAGGAGCATTCATAAGAAACTTGAACTTGTAATTTGTTCACTTGTAATAAATTCCATCCAGTTATTATTGAGAGTGGCAATTATTATTGCACTCATCATAAGGTAAGCCTTTATTGATCCCTAAAGGGGAAATCCATCTACTTATGTACTGCATTTTTTTGGACTTAATGTTGACTGCTGCACAGGTCCATCTGGCTCTGTGGATTCCCCATAGTCAATATGGGATCCCTCATGTCTAGGTCTTTCTTGTTTAGCTTTCCCTACCTACAGTGTTGCTCACTCATGACTTGTCGTTCCTCCTCGTTTAAACAGTGGTTAGACATCATGGTACAATCCCATTAATAGAAAATCGATGATTATTTGAAACATTATTTATGAAAAGAAACTGCTTTTTTAATTGATGTAATTACACTGTTATTGCCAGTGAACATCACAATGCTGCACTATGCTGTATAGATCTTCTATGCTGTATAGATCTTCTAAAGTCTGTAGAGGTGCTGCCTTATGAAAAGTGTGCATAAAGGTCCAGAGTGTTGGCTTTAGTGGAATCTAGCATTGAGGAGAAACTAAGGTGGCCTCAAGCTTGATTTGTACGTTCTGGAAAAAAAAAACTGAACCAAACTAAAAACTGAAACAGATTCCATGGAAGGGCACCACCTCTCGTATGTAAAGTAACTATAGCCTATTACACTGCAGTAAGGACTCTGCCTTTTCAACATGGACTGTGTGCTCTACCCAGAAAGCTACCAGTGTGTCCTGCAGAGTACTCACATTAAAGTGTTGGGTGGCTGTTTTGCATGAAGTTATATTTTTAATACTACTTAATCTGTCAGATAAAAAGTTTTTTAATTAGTCTCTTCCTGTTATGTTGTCATGTATGGTGTACCAGGATTTGAACCTTGATCACACAGTTAATAAGTGCTATTCCTTCATTCATGCGTACATATGTTCTCTCCTGAGCGTTTGCTTCTGTCATGGTGACTGGATATTTCAGTGATTAGTGAGTGATTATTCCTTTCTGTCATGTGCACTGTCACTGCACTGCTGGGACTACACTTAACCCTTTTTGTATCAGACGTAGGCACTGCTGTCTACAGGTGTTTATTACATTTTATGGTTAAACGTTAAGATCCACTCAAATTGCTGTTCTATGGTCTAACTCTTCACCAGAAAAAAGATCATACAGCAGACCTTGTGTTCAATTTTTTGGATAACTTTATTAATTGAAGTGCTATATATGCAGCATGACTTCACACTTCATTCTTGTGTCACAGCCTGTATAATGATCCAGTTACTGCTGTCCTAACTTATATCACTTTCAGACTGACACCGTTGTGTGTGTCAAACCTGCGTAGGTGGTCTCCTTGAATGGGTCAACATGTCAGCCCACCCTTCTTCACAACCATGGTTGGACTTGGATCAGAGGCTGTCTGCATTTGTCTAATGGTGTTCCTACAAGTATTAGAAATTACTTTGACGACAGTAATTTCATCATTTAACTCAACTGGTTAGTTCAAACTTGTCCAGTAAAGCTATGTCAAAGACACATCTGCTGTCTATGAGGGCTATCAGATGATGCATGAAGAAACTTTGTGCTCTGAGAGGACAGTCTTGTTTGTCGTCTCAACTGCTTATTAATTCTTGAGAATTTATAATGAGGAATGGAGATTATCTAAAGATGGATTGAAGTATGCTCTATAAAGCTGTTTGTGCACACTGGTTTCTGACCTCAATGGTTTTTAGCATGCTCACTCTTTCACAGTGACAGTTAGTATACTTATTTGCACTAAACATGCAGGGCTGAGGCTGACAAGGCTGACAGTAGTTTTGCAGATATTTTGTTAGAATTTAAAGATTTGGACAAACATTTAGATTTTACATTGTCACATAGTGATGAAAAAAGAATAGAGCCACCTTCAATCCAAACTTGCTCATTGTCACCTCTCTTGGTGATACAGAGTACAGAGTAAAGTGTGAATGTGTGTGTTTCACACTTATTGTGCATATTGTGTTTTCTCTGACGGCTAAGATTCAGACTCTCACTAGTTTTTCTTTTCTCTCTAACTGCTTATTCCTTGTTCTCTATACATTGTTAAAGTGGAGTCAATCAGCTTTAGTATAAGTGGGAATTTTCGGCTTCTCTTGTTTGACCTCAGATCAGCCTTGATCAGTCAGTGAGTGTTTGGATCTTTGCATTAATCTTGTATGCAGTGTTTAGTCATATGTTTAGATATAAGCTCTATGTCGATGTTTACCAGGATACTCCAAAAATCATATAATACAAATATAAACGATAAATTTCTCCAAACAGGATACTTGTTTGGAGCACTCCCTGTAAAAGAATGACTAGAATTTATTTACAAGTTAACAAGTTGTTTTTAAAAACCTGATGTCGTAGTAGAGTATTTATCCGGTATCACAATAGTGAATAGGAGCAGTCTCCAAAAAACTTTAGATTGTGTTGGTCTAATGTGGTTGTAGAAATGAAGCACTCATTTGATGTAGATTGAAAAGCTATATTCACTGTGTGTTATTGTGAAGTAATTTAGTCAGTGCAGACATGAAGCACATTGTGGTTGTTGTTCTGATAGTATATGATACAGTAATAGTAGTAATAGTATATGATTAGCCTAAATATTATTATACGTACTGTGTAGGGCTGCCACAAACGATTATTTTAATAGTCGACTAATCGGTTCGCTGTAACGCTTGCGGATGGAGCGTGCACCACCTTCGCCCCAGAGTCTTTCCATGCCAACCCAGAGCCACAGTGGAGGAAATGCGCCCGGTGGAGACCAGCCAGCACCGGGGAGAGGTCCCACGAGGGGATCCTCCCGCACCGCGTGGCCGTCTCTGACCTGCCGAGTTGAATCCCCCAGGCAGACTGCGCGGAAGTTGTGGAAAAATTGCGGTGATTGGTTAAAATTGCAACACTGCCCTGAATTCACGGGGATTCACTGAAGGTGCGTTAAAGTTGCAAAACGCAACATTGTGAATTCCTGGTCTGTGTTATGGTATCATTTACGGTACAGTCAGGCCTGACGCTAATTACCACTACTGCGCATGTGCGTAGGTGTGGGTGTGTGTGTATGTAACAGAAAGGCAGACGCGGCAGTGGAAGCTGCAGCCGCAGTTTCGAGAGAAAAGCAAAGTTAAAAAAACAACCAAAAAATGATGTGTTGACTACTGAATTAGTTGTCAACGATTTTGTTCGTCGACATAATTGTGACTAATCGACTAATCGTGGCAGCCCTAGTACTGTGCATCAACTTGACACTGATGAGGAGATGAAACAGTTGAAAATCCAAATCAAAATGGCTCTTACTTAAACATACTGAGATGTCATAAGATTAAAGTCAGATGGGAGTGGGGGAAGTATAGATAATGGGTGGGATAAATAGAAGAGATAATTACATTCAGAGGTAGGTTGGAGAAAGCAGGAAGAATAATGAAGGAAAGGGGGAGGAGAAAGTGGCTGGTAGGGTGGGTTGGGTTGCTAGGGGAGAGTATGTCAGACTGCTGCTGCTGAGAGCCAAGCCTGCTATTGGAAGCTCCTTGCTTAGCAGGAGAGATGCGGAAGAGGGAAAAGAGAAGTAGTTAATGAGTATTGTAGCCTAGTTGCTGAGACAGCACTGGGTTTATTTATAGAGTGTTGGCCAGCCAGCCCTTAGATACCAACAGCGAATCAGCTGACAGAGAAAGAGGGGGCCCCGACCAATGGCAGTGTAAGAAGAGGGATGCCAGATTGAGGAAGTTCTGTGAGTGCCTCTCAGTCTCTTAAAGAGACAGTAGTGATTTTTCAGTACTAGGCAGATATTCTGTCTGTCTCCAGCAGAGTCATATCTGTAAGCAGGCCAGGACTTAGAGCACCAGAGTTAGAGCCATCCCAACAGTGACAATGATTGGATTACTTGCTCTTCCTTCCCACACAACAGCACAGTACACACATGCAGTTCAACATAAAGATTCAAAGCTGCTGAATAGTTTTCAAGGTCACAAATGGGTCCTCATTTAGCCCAAGTGATCTTTTTGAAATTTCAGGAAGCCATTTGAGAAAAGAAGCACTGAACAGGAGAGCTGCCTGCACTGTGTGTGGTACATAATAGTGGTGAGGAAGCCATGGTTACAAATGTTCTCAACTCTTACATGTTCACTAAGAATATCTGCCCTCAATTATGTTTTGTATGAAAACTCTTTTACTTTGACTGTTGTCTGTTTGCTCATGTTCAGCTCTCTGTGGCCTGGAGTTAAGTTCACACATTCTGTTCTTACTTTCATCTAATTGAATTTGGATCCTTCATTTATTTTTAGGTCTTCTCTCCTCCTACTCCTACTGTACAATCTGTGTACTGTACTGTACAAACTGTGTACTGTAACCTGCTAAAGGGGGGGCTGTCAAAAACTGCAACCTTCATTACTCCTCTGAGTCCAGTAACTGAACTGGAGGAAGAGATGTGGTCAGCGGCTGGGCCACCCCCTGTCCATTGTAATTCATACCATCATTAATTATGCAGTAAGCCGAGCTGTAGACAAACTCACATGTGTCTGTTTTTGGTGGCTACCTGACTTGCTGTGAGGTCACAGTAGGTGCTAGTTGTAGACAAATTCTTATCAATCCAACAGTGAGCTTAGCATCACTCGCTTGCCCTAGAGCCATGATGACACAAGAACTACCTGGTATGTGTCAGACATCTCTGGTCTACAAGCATCTGTTTACATGGAAAGATCCAAGAGAAGAACTATATTACTGTGCTGACCACCAGCTGTAGCTTTTTGGAGTGGGTCTGGCACTGTTTGCTCAGCCCAGTGTTGGCCCCTGGCAAAGCAGAGCATGTTGAACTAGCACCAGAAAAAGTTGGTAGAGAGCTCTCTGATTGGCTGTTGTGAACCCATTAAGTGCAAATTTTCTTGCAGTTTTACCTTTTCTTCCACCAGCAAGGAAAAAACAATAGTGGTACCAGTTACAATGTATTATATAGTCACATTTTAATTTTCAGGTATCTGACTCCTTAATAATAGTCATGAGTCATGACTGAGTTATAGTGAAAAACACTTTTTACTGTTCGTCATTGCTCAGTGTACATGCACAGACTGTATGTTTATGTTTGGGTGATTGCTTTTGTGGTGTGTGGTGGCCAGCCACTTTGCTTCAGGTCTGCTTCCCTCAGCAGCCCCCTTATTTCCATAGAAGATATATATGTAAAGACATAATCAATCATTCTTATCTGCCAAATCTATAGATTTTTTTGAAGTGTCGTTGATAAAAGCAAGCAGTGTAATGTCTCTCTTCTTGTGTGCTGAGTCACTTTCATGCAATTGCTTCATTAAAGTTGAAGCTGATGAAGGGATGTCATCCCATACTAGGGCTGCATCTAACGATTATTTTTCTATCGATTAATCTAACGACTATTTTTTATCAATTATTCTAACAATGGTTTTTAATTACTTGATTAATGACAATGAATTTACCTAAATAAAAAGCAAAAGCATGTCTTCTTAATATTTCAAGATTTTATTCAAACACATCTCTTGAAAAACAAAGATAACAAGATGAAATGTATGCACCAAAAATAGCTGCCTTTACAACACACACTCTTTATAGCATTTTAACACTTGTCATATTTTATGAATTTTTAATATATGTCATGATCTACATATGAGCATTGAAGCAGTGCAGGATCATACTTGGCATACTTGACACTTTTTAAAATCAAATTGTAACCATTCTCATATTTTATAATTTTTTTTATAAACGTTTAATATGTTTACATTTAACATTTAATACATTTAACACCCACGTCTTATTTTGAAAACCGGAAGTGTCCACACGCTGCAGTAAGCTGTTTTTCTTCGGAACCAAGCCGTCCGTCTCCATCTTTGATTAACTCGCTCTCCTCTGTCCTCACTTGATACAAAAAGTACGCATGCGCGCAGGGGATTTTTATGGGTGGGCGGGGCAGTGTGCTGCGTGCTGTGAGCAGCACCAGGAGTGAGTGACAGGCAAAACTCCGGAGAATTTAATGCGGACGGCTTGAAACATTTACATGAACAGAGTATACTCGATACATCGCCCACCCCTACCTCCATTGTTTTTACCGCGAGCAGCCATCTTACTTCCGCATATACGCTGGCTGACATGCGAGCGCGACGCATCGGCGCACGTTTTACGAGTCGACTTATTTACATAGTCGACGTAATCGATGACGTCGACGAACCGCTCCATCCCTATCCCATACAAAAGTTTTCTATCAACTTCAGTGAAATCCATATGTGACATTATCTGATCTCATTGGCGCTCCTTTTATGCGGTGCCTTCACTATTAAGGCTTAACTCTTCTGATGATCAGTTGAATTCATGAGCACTAAGATCTCCTGTACAGCTGCACACTATGTTCATGTTGGCTGTCAGCTGGCTGTTTGTGGTTTGAGGTGTGTTAGACATGCATTTAGACATATACACAGTATTCTGCCATCTAGATAGACTGCATGATTAATGACATGCCACCACCATCTTCATTCAGGCCTGTGTGCCATATCATTTCTAAGTGACAATCAAAAGTAACACTGCAGTAACATTTGTACAAATGACTGAATCGTAAACAAAAGGCTTGGAAACGTTAGCAGACAATGATCTTTACCCAACCACTCAAACATTCACAGCAGGAGCCTTAAAAAATGAGGACCACTGACCTTATTATTAGCTGAAGATGCCTCTCAACACTTTAAAAAAAAGTACTGATGCTTTGCTAAGCAAACACTACTCAATGCCTTCCTGCTTCTGTTGCTCTTGTACCTGCTCTAATGTACATACTAACATAGTATAGAGCAGCATACTACTGTATGTTAGACAGAAATGCAAAAAAGGCACCACTTTGACTGAACAGAGGAATCCTACACAGTCCACACACAGTGAGGATCACACTGGACAGAAGCAGGCTAGATTTTTATGGTGGAGAAATGGAAAGCAGTCTCCCTTCTTAAGTGGACAGGGCCTCTGTTTGCACAGTGTAGCTGCAGGTGAGCTGTGTATGTGTATGATTTCTGAAACACACATTGAAATTCTTTGTTTTTTTTAAATGGCAACACACAGACTCTTCTTTATGTTACACATGAGCTGTGACTCCTTTACCAGTAGCTGAGCATATTGCTTGTGTAATTGATGAAGACCATATGAATTGCAGTTTATACTATTTCATAAAATATAGTGTCCCTAAGAATTGTGGGATTAAATCTGATAGAGTTAAAAGACATAAAACACATTTGTGTTCCCTGCTGTTAATGACATTGTAGAAACCGAGTACAAAGTTTGTATGCAGATCAGTAAACAGTCTGTTTGCTGATGAGTAACAGACATGTTAAATTGAATAGAAAAATCTGCAGTGGATAAAGTATGTCTGATTGACACATGCCCTCTGCTCAGTGTAAGAGCAGTAGCAGTGTTGTACCAAAGATGGTGGCAAAGAACCAGAGAAATGTTGGAATTTCCCTCTCTAATCACTTCTGTCTCTCCCCAGGTGTAAGCAGCTCAGGATGTCCACCCACCTCCTCCTCCTCCTCCTCCTCCTCCTCCTCCTCCACTGCCCAGGGCTTCTCCCTCGCTGAGCCAGCCATGACCAGCCAGCACACACATACACACCCCTCCTTCAGCTCCATCCACTCCATGGCCGAGCAGCAGCAGGTAACCACCTTTTGTTGGTTTTTTTTGTTAGATGGATGAGATAGATGACCACAGTGAAGTGTGTGTACTGAGAATGAGACTAATGCCATGACAAACTAGGTTTATGAAGAAGGCTAGCTCGGTCCTGGACTGATCCCTAGACTTAACAGAGGAGGATGTTAGCGAAGCTGACATCCATCTTCTCCATCCATCATCCTCTCAAATCATGACCACAGTAATATTGTTTATATTCTTGCATTCACTGTAACATCTGGTGATTGCAGTGAGCAAAAGGTTAGCAGAGAAGATTGCTTTACTATGTCACAGTAGACACTATACAGTATGTGGTAATACAGAACAGGATTAAACTGTTAAACATGCTTAAACTGACATGTTTCGACACACTTACATTTATTTCCTATCAATATTTTCTAACAAATATCACGTCATCGTCGCTTTTAGGGGGAAACGCAAGCAGCCAACATGAAATGTGTAAATGTCTTATAATAGAAAAATCTGATTCTGGGACCTTTTCTCAAGAAACTGTTGAATGTAATGTTAAAATATGTCATCATGTGCAAGTGAACAATATTAGAAGGTGAACAGGTGAACTCCTTTTCATTCTCTGTGGAAGCATGACTTCTTTAATCTGAGGTGGAAAATTCTAGACATTCTAGACATGTCAGCCAAATTGTTGTTGGTGTGTGTGTGTGTGTGTGCATATGTGAATAGGTAAATAGCTAATCCTAAGTGTTTAAAGTTAGCAGTCAGAAGTTTTGTTAATTGCCATAGTTATAAATTATAGCATCAGTATTAGGGGTGGAGCGGTTCGTCGACGTCATCGATTACGTCGATTACATAAATACGTCGGCTTGTAAAACGTGCGCCGATGCGTCGCGGTCGCATGGCAGCGGGCGTATATGCGGAAGTAAGATGGCTGCTCGCGGTAAAAACAATGGAGGTAGGGGTGGGCGATATATCGAGTATACTCTGTTCATGTAAATGTTTTAAGCAGTCTGCATTTAATTCTCCGGAGTTTTGCCTGTGTCACTCGCTCCTGGTGCTGCTCACAGCGCGCAGCACACTGCCCCGCCCACCCAGAAACATCCCCTGCGCGCATGCATACTTTCTGTATCAAGTGAGGAGAGACGAGCGAGTGAATTGAAGACGTTCCGAAGAAAAACAGCTGCGGTCACGCCGTCTATCGTTTTCGCGTGGTCACGTCAGCCGCTCCAATATTTTCAAGTGCGCCCTTATTTCCGACTTTATGGCAAATACTTTGAGAAAACCGGGAAAGTCAGCGCTAGCTTACTGCAGCGTGTGGACACTTCCGGTTTTCAAAATAAGACGTGGGTGTTAAATGTATTAAACGTTTATTTATAAAATATAAGGAATGGTAAAAATCTGATTTTAAAAAGTGTCTCATAAGCCAAGTATGATACTGCTCTGCTTTAATGCTTATATGTACATTATGAAATAGATTAAAAATTCCTAAAAAAAAATATGAAGTGTTAAAATGCTATAAAGAGTGTGTGTTGTGAAGGCAGCTATTTTTGGTGCATACATTTCATCTTGTTACTTTTGAAACAAAAGTTTTGTTTTTCAAGAGATATGTTTGAATAAAATCTTGAAATATTAAGAAGACATGCTTTTGCTTTTTATTTAGGTAAATTCATTGTCATTAATCAAGTAATTAAAAATCATTGTTGGAATAATTGATAAAAAATAGTCGTTAGATTAATCGACTAATCGAAAAAATAATCGTTAGATTAATCGATAGAAAAATAATCCTTAGATGCAGCCCTAATCAGTATGCAAATGCTCGACAACACAGGCTGCTACTATATCCTGTATAAACTCTTCTCAGAGCTACATACAGAGAATTGTAGCTTGAAATAGAGGACATGGTTAGCAGTATGACATGATTAATACTGCATAGCAAGTTTTGCTAAGAAATATCATTAACATTGTTTACTGTCTCAGGCCAGGTAATCAGACTCTCCAATACAGTTCCTCTTCATTTATCTGCTCTCTGCTAGTGAAGATTTCGAGAAGTCAGGGAACTGATCACAAAGATCTTTATGTCATGATGACACAAAGAGCATGGTGGCAGATCACAAAAATGAAGCCGTCATAAACTCTGAATGCAGTGGCAAAGAGTCCTTGGAAGTTTCCTCTTTCTCCTTGCTACTATGGCGGCTTAGCTGCTCTCATGTTTACAATAAAAACATGGAGATGGCAGCAGCAACAGCTTGCTTTTAAAAAAGCACTTTTACACATAGACACATGTGAAAACTAACTTTTTGGTTTTTGGTTTTCTCTCTTGACAAACCTGCTAGTTTTGGTATGTTAGTACCACCAGTATGGTGTTAGTGGTGGTGAAGATAAAGCAGTGCAATGAATTCCAATGTTCACCTCTGCTCATAGTGACTAAGAGAATAAAATAATGGCTGCACATGGCCTATATTATGCAGGTGCATGAAGAAGTGAGGAGCTGCAGCTCAAACACTGATAAGCTTAACTTATGTGAATAAGAAATATGAGTCCTTGTGTCCACTCTGCAGCTAATGACACAAGTCAAGGTAAGTCTACTGTGGTCCAGGACTGGATCTGCCTTTGTCCTGAAATCTTAATTCCTTCAGTGTAAACCTCAAAGACATGTCAGGCAGCCATTTAAAATCAAGTCCTCTGACATATCTTTGTCCTGTTTTTGTTCCTCCAGAATATCTGCAAGTTTGCAACTAGTTTGCGCCAGTATATATTATTGACCTGAAAATAGGTGGAGTGTCATTAATTATTGATTTAATAATCGGGCTATGTTATGTGGATGTCATTATAATATAGTATCTGACTTAAATGTGGTATTAGTATTAGTGTGCTTATGTACTAATTCAAACTCCAGGCATGTGTATAATGTGTTCCTGTTCTCTGTAGGTGCTGTCTGATATGACCATACTCCAGCGGAGGATCCCCCCCAGTTTCAGAGACCCTGCCAGTGCCCCACTGAGAAAACTCTCTGTTGACCTCATCAAAACTTACAAGCACATCAATGAGGTATGACATGAGACAGGCCAGTGTGTTTGTCTGTTTTCTGCATCATGGATGATTATGATCCCGAGATCAAGCTGAACCTGGAATATCTGGCTGTCAGTGGAACAACCGTTATGTCCTCCATTAAGGTTGTCCTTAATCATTTTGGGGTTTACTGTTTATTGAACAAAAGTATACTTAAAAACAAGTAGGGTAATATTTAAACAAAGTCATACTAAATCTGCAGTTAAACAACTTTCCAGTACAAATGCCTTGGTTTATAATCCTGGAAACAATTACCTCAAAGGGGAATTTCACCCTTTAACAGGGTTTACTTCCTGGTGTACTATACTCTGGACAGTAAAATGAACAGCCAAATAAACTGACTACCTTCTAAATAAAAAGAATAACATGATCTGAGTTAATAACATCAGGTGACAATTGCTTGAGTTGTTCCATTGAAGAAACTTTAGAAGAGAGTGGGATCTCGGGACTCAGTCACATGACCTAGTAGTGCAGGTTTCTGTTATCTGTACTGGATTAAGTTAAAAAATGTGTGAAGGAAAATGTTTGGCACTGATCTTAAGCCATTCAGTGCCTAATTTGTGCAATGAGCAGTGTGGTCTGAGGTCTGTGTGGGGCGACCACTGAGACAATTGTTTGTGCTGTAGTTGTGAATAACAGGTGTGATAATAAGGAGATGCTGCTTTACACCTGTAGTGGTTACCTGTGTAACAGACAGTAAACTTTCCTCAACATATGCAAATGACTGAAGGCTCAGCTGAGAGAATTTAAAGAATTCTGATGTAAATTGCTCATAATGAGCAATTTACATGAAAAGATTTGGGATTTCTTTCTTTAGATGCTACATGAAGCAGAGTTGAGAAGCTTAGCTGTTTTTTCATCCATAGGTGTACTATACTAAGAAAAAGCGGCGGGCCCAGCAGGTCCCTCCAGAGGACAGCAGCACCAAGAAGGAGAGAAAAGTCTACAATGACGGCTATGACGATGACAACTATGACTACATTGTCAAAAATGGAGAAAAGTGGCTGGACCGCTATGAAATAGACTCACTGATTGGGAAGGGCTCATTTGGACAGGTGAGTTGGACAGGGGGAAACTTCAGTATGACAACTGAATTCACATTTATCGATAATTCCTAGAATGTTTCCTGATAAACACCAACAGTTTTAGTTGTCTTCACCACTGGAGTGTCCAGAGACACCTGATTGTTCTCATAAAACTGTCTGATCAATAGATAAAACAAAGCATCTTTACATACATTTCTTTAGTTTGAAGTGAATCTATCAGTGTATATCTTTTGAAGGTTTAGTTCAGTAATTTGACAAACTGAATTTCTGTGAGTGAGATTGGGGGGTGGATATCAGTCTATAGTCTGTGTGTAACTACAGAGCTGGTGTCAGGACATGATTTGAGCATAAAGACTGGCAAAGTTAAAAATAACCCAGACCTCTAAAGCACACAAGTAATCATCAGAAAATGTTCTTGTTGGGTCTTACTCAACATATAACTACATACATGTCACGCTAACATGCTAATACCTTGGGACGTTAAGATCTGAGTCATTTCTTGTCTATAAAAGGAACTGAAAAAACTCAACGTATGTTTCTATTATGGTATACAGGTGGTGAAGGCCTACGACCATCATGAGCAAGAATGGGTTGCTATTAAGATCATCAAGAACAAAAAGGCATTTCTAAACCAGGCACAGATTGAACTACGCCTACTGGAGCTCATGAACAAGCATGACACTGAGATGAAATATTACATAGGTAAGATGGACGACAAACACACACACACACACGTATTCAGTTCAAAGTAAATCACACTTATTTTCATGTATTTATTTATTTTTATTACGCTATATTGTCGATTGTTTTGTGAGTAGCAAAGAGAAACTAGTTGCATTTTATTGTGGAGTGTGGAATTTAAAAACAATTTTGACAGGAAGTTATTTACATGTTGCCCAGTACTCTTGTCTGACTCAATTCTTGTTGAATCTTAACCTTGCTCCTTGTCTCCCATCTGTGTGTGTGTGTGTGTCTGTCTGTCTGTCTGTCTGTCTGTCTGTCTGTCTGTCTGTCTGTCTGTCTGTCTGTCTGTCTGTCTGTCTGTCAATTTGTCTCTGTGCAGTCCACCTGAAGCGTCACTTTATGTTTAGGAACCATCTCTGTTTGGTGTTTGAGTTGTTGAGCTACAACCTGTATGATTTGCTGAGGAACACCAACTTCAGAGGAGTCTCTCTCAACCTTACCAGGAAATTTGCACAGCAGCTCTGTACAGGTGGGTGAATGGACACACGTCAAATTCAGACTGCACATTTTTTTTTCTGTTAAGAGGGTTACTGTGCCAGCAGCGCCGGTCTTGGCCACATTTGCGCCCTGGGCGAGACGAAAATTTTCTTGTGCGCCCTCATGGCCGCCCGTGCGCACCCTGGATGCGCTGTGCGCCCCGATCGGTCTGTCCGGCGCCCCCCTCTGCCTCGTCAACCCCCCGCTACCGGGGGCGCCCGCTCCGCTAACTTGATGAGCGGTTTCGAAAATTCGCGAGGTTTTTTTCATTTTCGGGCGCCCCCCACGGAGACGGCGCCCTGGGCGGCCGCCCACATTGCCCATAGCTAGGACCGGCCCTGTGTGCCAGATTGGGCTATAGTGTGCATTCAGACAGGATAAAGCACTGCAGTGAAACTGTTCACTTTTTAACTGGCTTTATCGAAGCTGGTACTCACTCACTCTCATTGACTGTCTATGTCTCTTGACCAAAGCTCTCTCTCTCTTACAAACCATTGGACACAAAACAAATTAAACTTCTTTGTGTCATTATTTTGCAGTATAACTTGTGAGTCAGATACAGATTTAGAAGCTGGTACATGAAATAAACAAAACTAGCCTCTGTTTTTTTCGGAGTTGGAAAATGGGCAACTCCCACTCAAATGAATGGATCCTAGTATAACTTGCCATGACTTGGCATTAAGCACTACATATTAGTCCCCGGCCAGTCATAGCTTGCTGTTCTTCATGACCTACGTGATGTCATTGGAGAAGACATGCTACGACCAAGAATGTAAACAAAAGCGGTGTGTATGATATTGGTCACTGTTACACGTCGTGTTAGGCAGAAAAATCTAACAATATTTGTGCAAAGATTTATTTTATTGCAATTTAAGATTTAAGTAATACTACGAGAGATATCAGCATATTGCGTGCCAAAGTTAATCACTGATATTCAGTACAACATCATGACCTCAAGTGTGATATTGATTTTATACAATAGTCTTACAAGCACTATTACTAAAGACCAGATATTTTATGTTCAATGTTAAGCAATAATTATCTTTTCTTTTACAGAATATGAGATTTTTCACTTTCTGTAAAAACAAACTTTTACATTTTTCTTCATGTTTTGATTTGGAATAGAATGTGCAATGTTCCCAGTGCATTTGTGTGTATAGAAATAAGTTGAGAAAGGACAGTATTTTGATCTTAACCCATTAATCATGAGCTTGAGGGTTATTATATATGCATTTAACTAATTTCACACAATTATTTCAGAAACCAAGTTTTTCTAATGTGTAAAATGAAAATGACCACATTAAACTCAATCAAATGTTAACTGTAGATCTAGAGAACGCACTAGACCATCTGTAGACTTTTGTTCAAAGGCTTAAACAACATTGAAGATGACATTGTTAAATAAAGTTCAGGATTCAGAAAAAACTGTTCTTTATTAGTATGGGCAAAAGGTCCGTATGTGTAATATTTGGTCATGACATTTTCCTTAATGTAAGTGATGTTAGCCTCCTTAAAGCCTTATTCACCCCTGTGACGTAAGCGCCCCGGATCAATGAAACTACTCACACCAGGCGCGCCGTGGAACGTCTCAGCAGCGTCCCAGCAGCGACTCTCCATGCTGCAGCACTGTTATTCCGTAGCACTTCTATTCTTGACGCTGTTGCTAAACCGTGTGAATCTCAAAATAGCAGATTGCACCAGACAGGAAATCAGACACAGAATCTACGTAAAACACTTCCGCCCCCTTTCAAAATAAAACACAATATGCAGTTCATGTAGCTTTTTACAACTTCACATTAACGTTACGTCATGACCGGTGGCACCAGGTGAGCAGTCAATCGATCAAAGGATGAGAGACTAATTGTTGAAGTGGAACAACACAATAATTTATGACACAACAGATCCTTTATACAATCTCTTCCATGTTGGAGAAGCAAAATCAGCTGTTTGCTGTTGTTGTCGTTTCCTTCCTTCCTTGGGGGTCTTGCATACATTTAGGATTCTCGCGTGAATACGGCTGGCTCGCTACGCTGCCGTCACAGGGGCTGTCACGCGCCCGGTGTGAGTTGACGCAGGGCAGAGGATGCAGCAAAACTGTGGCGCAGCCGTTCCACAACACTTACGTCCCCTGTGTGAATCCCCAGTAGGAGTTTTTGGTAAATCTGCAGTAGAAAATGAGTATGAGCAGCCATTAGGGACAGAAGGTAAATATGGGTCCAGAAGAATCCAAAAGTGAAAATGTTTTGAAAAAAGATAGATGTAATCATTTCCAAAATGGGCAACATGCTTCTAACAAAATATTCAGTATCTATCCATATAACTTGATGTTTAGGCTTTCAAAAACAACATCGAGGCCCACTGTGTGAATTATTTCCATGAATAAAAAAAGAGCTTTGATGTCTAAACTTTGATTTGCATCATCTGGTTTCTGCCTGATAACTGGTGCATTTGACAGGGTAGTAACTGCTTCAGTTATTCTGTTATTGTGGTATGTGTTGTGGGAAAGCTTATTTAAGCAAGTCTCATTAATTAAAGTACCTCACTTTACTATTTTGAAGAATACAAATTTGTGTGAAATTTCCCAAAGGAGTCATTTATCAACGATTTTTCATACACCTTTTTGTACTTAACAATAGCCACTATAGACACCACAATTTTTATTTTATATATCATAGTATTTCATTCCAGTAGGTAACAGAGAGCTAATTTAAGCATTTTATTTATCTGACAGTTAACCTTTTGATAACTTTTGTTTTTCTATTTTTTCGTGCATCTAAATAGCATAATATATGACAAACCTTCTTGCTGGGCTTGGCAAGTTGCCAATAATGGTGAGGAATTTACTGATGATTGTAGGTTAAAATATCAAATATATATCTGAATATCAAATTCAGTGCAAAAATTCAATGTTAAAGTGATTTTGATTTTTATATCCATAACCACATAGGCATGGTCAGGTATAATTATATTGCCTATACTACTAAACAAAACTGAATTTAATTCAGCTCTGAGTAAAAATTCTAATCTGACATCCATGCTGTAAAGAAAACAGTAGGGGTGAAGACTGCTTCATACTTCATCAAATCTGAGATCTTCACAAATGGCATGACAAATAGAGAGTGTTATAGTGTGAGGAAACCATTTGAGTGGAATTTATTTACAATTAAAATAACCACTCACAACTTCTGTATCAGTTGTCCTTTCTGCAAGATCCAAGCCTTTTGTAAGCAAAAAAGAACTCCTCCCACACCCAAGTTTTGCCTCCACGACTACCAAATCCACAGCCTCTAGCCTTCCAGGATGCTCCTTAAACGCTCATTGCCATCCGCCATTAAACAAAAGAAGAAGAATCAGGCTGCATCGTGAACATGGTAACCACATTTGAGCCAGAAAAACGCCCATGCCCTGTTGTGTTGATGGAGGCAGATGAGAACACACTGCTTGGCCCCATTAACGGAAAATTTAGCTTTAAATAATGCCCAAATGGAACTGTCAAATGGAGAACTTTGATATGCAATATCTGCAAAAGGGAATTTTTCTACCATCGGAGAATCACTTCAAGCCTAAAATATTACCTCAACGCAAAGCATCCAGCAGCAAGCACGGAGGTTGGAGCTAGCGCAACACCAGATGCTAGGATTGCTAGCCAGCCTCGGCAAGCAATACTTAAACAGGCATTCAGGAGCAAACCAAGTTAAACTACTAGCAACCAATTAACTAATTCCCTTGCAAAATGGATTGCAATGCAGGCCAATTTCAATGGTAGAGGACATGGGAGCTAGCAGAGGTTTTACAGGTCGGATTCTCTGACATTACTTTTAATCCGCTGTCAAGAAGCACAGTTGTAAACAAAATCACACAGCTTTTTGACACAGAATTGAGCAAAGGAAGACGTAGTCATAGGAGCTGACTATGTTGTACTGACTGGGGATCACTGGACTTCAGTTAGTAACCACAACTACCTCAGTGTAACTGCACACATCATTGACAGTGAGTGGAAACCAGTCATTTGCATTAACCATACAAAATCTGTCACCAGGCACTACGCTGATGCTTGTGCAGAACAGTTTATGTCTGTCGCAGAGGCGTGGAAAGTTCAGTTAAAGGTCACCACAATCAGCACAGACAGCAGGTAAAACATGGCAGCTGCAGTGAAAAGGCTTCCCTACGAACACATGCCACAGGAGAATCACTGTTTGCCTTTCTGACAGCGGGTTTTGTGATGCACTGGCAAAGTGTTGCAAGATTGTGGGACATTTTAAACACAGCCCTCCCAATACAGAGGAGCTACACCAGCAGCAGAAATAACTAGGGCAGCAGGCAGAGCAGCTGATACAGGACGTTTCCACAAGATGGAATTCATCGCTTGCCATGATCTCTCATCTCGACAGAAGCACAAGCTAGTGATGTTGACTGCATCTGAATTGCAAACTGCAGAGGCTGGGGACCCTCCTTGAACCATGCAGGTATGTGACTGAGCTCCTTGGAGATGAGAATTATGCCTTTTGCTCTGTGGTGTTACCTGCTCTTTGCCACCTGAGGTCTCGGATGAGGGCCCAGCCTATGTGGAGAGGTTCAAGACTGCCTTTAACAGGGACCTGTCAGAATGGCAAGCTAACATCAACAATGGATGGCTCAAGCTGGGTTCAGCACTCGACCCGCGCTTCAAAGACTTAAAGTATCTACTGAGAGGAGAGAGAAGATGTGTGGACCAGCCTCGAGGCACTGCTGCAGAAAGAACTCGGCAAAGATACCCCAACACACTCAGAGAAGCCAGCAAAGAAGAGGGGCCTTTTCCTCCTGGCTTTAGATTCAGATGACGCGGACCTAACAGGGCTCTATGCCTCTATAAAGCAGACCCCAGCAACAGCATAAAGGAGTGTCCACTGCAGTGGTGGTCGACTCATACAAGGACTCATCAACAGCTGGCTGTCCTGGCTCACAAATATCTGGCTACCCCTGCTACTTCTGTCCCCTGTCAGAGACTCATTTGCAGATAACATAGTTCAAAAGAAGAGGTCAGCCTTGAACTCCAAAAATGTAAACAAGCTAATGTGTCTCTCCAACTGGCTGAAGGAGAGTTAAGATGTGAGACAGATGGGTCCATCAGTACAAAGTAACAGGACATGTTAATCAATCTGTTATGGCCTATGTTGCCACAGAGTTTTTTGGTTAAGTTTAAGTTGTCATTCAAGACAGTTGAGAAATAAGTGGAAACATGGTCAGTATGGCTGATATTTTTTGATGATCTATGTTCAATAGAATGAAAATGTTATGCCCTGTATATTATTATTCATGTGGTGAGCTCTGTTGAATATTGAATATATTGAATAAGAGCCGTGAAATTTTTTTTCAGTTTTTCTAATAAAAGATATTGAATTAAGTTTATTTAACGTAATTTATTGTTTATGTTTATGCCTGTTATTCATTAATTTATTCATCTACCAAATTTAGTTCGTTTTGATAATATGTGTGATTAATTTAGATTAATTAATCACAGAACCTATATTCAATTAGATTTTATTTTTTTTATCGCTTGACAGCCCTAGTCAAGAGTTATTTTTGCTATAGGATATGACACCTGCACTGAGCAAAATAGTTAAGCAAATATCCCCAGTTTTTTGAAGCACAGTGCTTCCTCTACAGCCTCATCTTGGCCCTCCAGATTATTTACTTTAAAGCATGAAGAAAACATGTAAAAGACTTTGAACGATATATTACTTATTACTCAGTTAAAGCAGGGGTCCTCAAACCTTTTCTGACTTCTATGATGGGGGGCCGGGGTCAATCTATAAGTGAAATGATATCAGAGTGTTTTAGAGTTATGTCTTTATTCATCTGACACGTTTCAGTCAATTCAAAATGGCTGCTTGACTGCTCCCATGAGTGGGTGTGGCTTCAGCACATTCAGTGAACATGCCCCCACAGTCCTGGAGCTGAAAATTTTTTGACACCTAATTTCCTAAACTTGTCGATATTTTTAATCATTCCAATTTAGTAAGTAAGTAAATCAATAAATATTAAATTTGAATAAATTAGAATGTATATTATATATACGCTTAATGCGCATACATTTTTATGTTTTATAACCCCACCCCTGCCCCCCAGTCATTCTTGTTCACAGTGCCAGATTTCAAGTAATCAAGGTCAATTATTTGGCATTTTTCAATAAAGGGTTGCACAATAAATTGTATGTAGCCCTTGCACCCTGTGTGTGGCTGTAGTATATATATATATATATATATAAATGGACAATGCTGAATAAAACTTATGTGTGTTAACTTATTGACACTTTTCCTTGATCTTCTTTTAAAGCTGAATGTCCTCAGTTTACATAAAGATGCAGTGTAGTGTATGTGTATGGCCTTAATGCAGAGCGAGCAAACTCAGAGTTGCCATAAATAAAATAATTACTTTCCCACTGCATGCTAGGAGTATGCTAAACATGTTTTCCAAAACGGGTCACAGAGATTTTTATCCATTAGCAGGACAACACTGCCCTCTGCTGGATGTTAAAAGTACTTGCTGGATATTGTTGAAATGACCACTTCAGAGGACGTCTAAAGCAAATTGAAAATGCTGACCAAAAGATTCAGCTGTTCTAACAGGAACATTTTGTGAAAGTATGTAGGCTCCCCAAAATTAAAATGTCCTTTTTGCCCACAGCATTATTATTCCTGGCCACTCCAGAGTTGTCAATCATCCACTGCGACCTGAAACCAGAGAACATCCTGCTGTGTAACCCCAAGAGATCTGCCATCAAGATAGTTGACTTTGGATCTTCCTGCCAGCTCGGACAGAGGGTGAGTAACATTTACACACACAAATATGTATGGATCAAAGGGTGGGCATAAAACTGCATAAGCTCAGCTCGTGGAGCAGCAAAACAAAGACAAAAAATTGACTAACCAATTGATGTGTTATATTAGTGATAAGAGTTTTTCCAGTAGTAGACCTATTTCTGAAGTCAGTTTTTATTTGAAGGTTACATTACCTGAATGGCAGTAACAGACGGGTGGATTTGTTTCATTACTTCTCTTTGAGAAGTACATGGCTCCTCACACTGGACAGCTACTGAAACAGAAGGCTACTACAATATTTGACTTATTGAACCTATAAATGAAGTTCAACTCTTCACGTGTTCAAACAACTTCTTCACGTTAGTTTAGTCTCGTCTCCACTTTGATCTCATTGTCTTCTCTCAGATCTATCAGTACATCCAGAGCAGGTTTTACCGCTCTCCTGAGGTTCTGTTGGGAATGCCATATGACTTGGCGATTGACATGTGGTCTCTGGGATGCATCCTGGTGGAGATGCACACAGGAGAACCTCTCTTCAGTGGATCCAATGAGGTAAAAGCTCCATCACCACGTATTAGTTCAATGGGACAAGCCACTATTCACTATTATCCTTTATCAATGTTCTTATTTGATTCCACATGTTTTAAGGACAGAGTTCGCTATACTTTTAATTACTACTATTACTAATACATATAAGTGTACAGCATAATTCATCACCTGAGGTATTGCAGTGTTTGAAATGTATGTGTGTGTGTGTGTGTGTGTGTGTGTGTGTGTGTGTGTGTGTGTGTGTGTGTGTGAATATCTAGGTTGACCAGATGAATAAGATTGTGGAGGTTCTTGGGGTCCCACCCAGCCACATGCTGGATGCTGCTCCTAAAGCTAGGAAGTACTTTGACAAGCTGTCAGATGGTCTCTGGACAGTGAAGAAGAACAAGGACATCAAGAAGGTATTTGATGTCCATTTACATAATTCATCCAAAAGTCAATTTTCACCTAAACAAGAATCCATGATGGCATTTCCACTTGTTGTAAACGATCCAGCTTTCAGACAACAGTGGGCTGCAAGAGAATGACTGAAGTCACTGTCTGTATCTGTATGCTTACGAGCTGAAGCACTTACTCTACTGAATAGTGCTCCCAAGTTAAAAAGTACCTTGCTGAAAATGATTCTGCAGTTTCTTTGTGAAAAGTGTAACAGTTTATAAAAGACTATAAATTCAATTGTAATTAAAGTTACAAGCAGCAATAAACAGGCCCTTGTAGTTTGAGTCTGTTAGTGATGTGTATGAACAAGTACAGCCCAGTTACAACTCCAAAGCTTTATAACATGGAATCATCTGTCTTATCTGGTCTACCAGCTGAAGTCAAGCTATTAATAACTTTTCATTGTAAAGGTCTCAAGGTTTTACCGACCAAAGTTCCAGTTGACGTCCTCTTTTTCTTTGTTTGTATGTCTGTGCCTATGTATTTTGGTACATGTAGGTGAGGGCTGCTTTGTAGAAATGCATTGGCACTATCAAGCCATCTCGACCCACCCATGGCCAAGACCCATACTAGGTGTACATTTACACTACGTCTGACATGTGTTCTGTTCCATGAAAACTCAGTTTGTGGACATCATCAAACTTCACACAGAATGGTGCTCAAGAGTTTTTTAATGGGAGCTATAAATTATAACACATCCACCTCTGTGGATCCTAAGGATATGGGTTATTGTTTGTCTTAATGGGAATTATTGGAGGATACTAAATTCACATTTTCTGTATACAAACGTGTGTGTGTGTGTGTGTGTGTGTGTGTGTGTGTGTGTGTGTGTGTGTGTGTGTGTGTGTGTGTGTGTGTGTGTGTGTGTGTGTGTGTGTGTATGTGTTGTTTTTATTTCCAGGAGTATAAGCCTCCAGCCACACGCCGTCTTCATGAGATTTTGGGTGTTGAGACTGGCGGCCCAGGGGGGCGGAGGGCAGGAGAGCCAGGACACGCCCCCTGTGACTACCTGAAGTTTAAAGGTAAACACACACATTCACACACACAAAAACACTGTTCATCAAATTATTGATTTATATTTCCAAGATGCGTTGCCATATATTCATTGAATATCAATACAACCAATATGGCAGTGATAAGTCTAATGAAGGTTATGGTGAAATGATAATGTCATTATGATGTCCACATACTCTTTGGAGAAATCTCATTGGTACATCACACACCAGGGTGAGCCAGTATGAGCTGGATAGTTTTGTAAAAGTAGAAAGATGTGAACTTTGTGGGCATATGCCAGCAATGACTCACTTCTTAACCCACTAAAGAGTCAAAATAAACCTTCTGTAAAGCGTAAAGTGGATTGTTGGTTGACTAAATGCATTATTTCCATAGATATATTGGCTTTTTGTCAGGCTTTCTGTGGCTACTAGAAATTTCTCATCATCATGGTCATGTGTATCCTCTTCCAGACCTGATCCTGCGCATGCTGGACTACGACCCTAAAAGCCGCATCACGCCATTCTATGCCCTGCAGCACAATTTCTTCAAGAAAACGACAGATGAAGGAACCAACACCAGTTCATCTACATCCACCTCTCCTGCCATGGACCACTCCCATTCAACCTCCACTACTAGCTCTGTTTCTAGCTCTGGTAAAATACACACACACCCTGACTCTTTCTCTTCTAACACAGTTTTCCAATCAAAACAATTGATCCTCAAAAAAAATCAATTATCCTGGATTTTCTAAATATTCATTTACCTTATTTATGTGCAAGAAAATGAGTTCTCAGTGTCACAAGTGCAATTAATAGGCAGGATAGAGTATGTCTCATCCAGTAACACCCATGTTGCCCAGTGAAGTAGCTGAGACACAAAGGTAGTGTTTGAACTTCCTGTCTGTTGACCATGTCTGCAGGGAGCTTCTTTAGTCTGTTATTGAATAGTGCGAAACTATACGAAAGAGTGTAGTCAGCTCAAGCCAATCAGGGTAATGTGATTACCTGCTGCTGCAAATGACCACAGCCATCCAGTTGACACCTGAAAAAACTGTACTCGTATAATCATTCATGGCATGTTTATAGTATAAGAACAGCAGCAGTGATTAGTCCCTGTTCAAACAGGAATCCAGACTTCCCTCATTTAATGATAAGTACTCATGGCACAGTTAAAAACTTCAACAGATCAACAACATTAGTAACTTGTGTTTCCATAAAATATGGTGATGAAACCAACAGCCGTGTAAAAGTTATCTTGGTCTGTTTTATTTCCAGGTGGCTCCAGTGGTTCTTCCAATGACAACCGCAACTACCGCTATAGTAACCGCTACTACAACTCTGCTGTTACACATTCAGACTATGAGATGACCAGCCCTCAGGTACACATTGCACTGCATCACTGACTTTCACATACACAATGGTATGACGGCTTTGAGTCATATGCTATAATATGATATCCACATGGAATATAGAGTAAACAACAAAAAAAAAAAACGTTCTCTCTTCATTTCCCTTCAGCCATATCAACGTAAAACACAACAGCTGTCATCTTACAGCCTGTTTCTTCTGCAGGAATTGAACCTGTACGATGTTTATTGACAAACTATGACTTTCTTAAATATGTATGGGACAGCGGGATAACCTCATCGTTTTTATGGTTTGTTTGGTAGCCAAGTGAAGTGAATTTATTAGTTGTGGAACAGATGACAACAGAAGAAGTGACACTAACATTATTTGAGCAGCGACAACAGACTCTGTTCCATGATAATAAGGCTGGTACTCTGAATGTGTCTCACAGCTGTCTTTTTGTCCTGAACTCTCCTCCAACAGGCTCCCTCCCAGCAGCAGATGAGGATGTGGCCAGGCAGTGATGGTGGAGGTGGGGGTCAGGACCCAGCATACACCCAGTTGCTGCTTCACAAGCCGGCCGCCTCCCAACAACACCAGCGCCATTTCCTGGATCCGCCACACCACCCCCACCCAACTTACTCTCACCACGGGAACGGTGGCCGTGGCCTGCGGCAAGGTGGACAGACGGGCATTGGTGGAGGGGGGGGGCAGCAGGGATCCTCGCCCCAGATGAGTGACAGCATGGATGTGGGCGTGTCCCTAGGGCTGCACCACCTGGGGGCGGTGTCTTCCATGGAGGCCTCTCAGTTTGGCTCTGCCTCCCTGCCCCTCGCTCTGCCAATTGGACTGTCTGCTTTCCGGACTCGGACGGCCCCAACCGCCCCAGGGCCACAAGCCCCACCCCCTGAGGACTACTACCCTGCCTCCAACAACAATAACCCCGCTGCAGGGGGCAGAGGGAGGCCAGACTCAGATGAGGGGCCAGCCATCTCTTGATAAAACCTGAACCATGCCCTAAAGCCATACAATTTTAACTACAACTACTACAACTACACACATACAGCCAGAGTTCAGAGACAAAGAGGTGAACTTTGTGCTGAAGGAGACAGTTTGTACTGCATGAGAGGAGGAGGAGGAGGAGGAAGCAGGAGGATGCTGGGAAAACTCTCCTTTCATCCTGTTTTAGTTTGTTGTCTTTTGTTGCGACTGTAATCGGAAAGGAATGATTGTGACAAGTTTGTTTTTATTAACATCATCATTGTTGTTTAATATTATTTGTGTTTTCTCGGGTTTGAGGAGTTGTGTGTTCTACTTGGTTGTTGTTTAAGCCTGGAGAGGAGGAGGAGGAGGAAGATGAAGAGGAAAGAGAGAGGAGCCATGCTTTTCTATCTTACGCCATTTAGTGGCTGTAAGAGAAAGGAGAGCACATGTTCACAATGGTTAGTCAGGACATTAGTATATTATATATGGATGCTGCTCCTAGTACTATATACACACACACACACACACACACACACACACACACACACACACACATACATATATATATATATATATATATATATATATATATATATATATATATATATATATATATATATATATATATATAGAGAGAGAGAGAGAGAGAGAGATAGAGAGATAGATAGATAGATAGATAGATAGATAGATAGATAGATAGATAGATAGATAGATAGATAGATAGATAGATAGATAGATAGATAGATAGATAGATAGAAATACTGCTGCAACAAGAAGCTGGTTTGAAAGGGAGAAAACACCAACAATATGTATGATTGAGGACTTATGGATTCTCTCTCCCATCTATGTTTAACTCACATTTCTTAGAGTTCGTGTCCCTCTGTCGCTCTCCACCTGGTTGTGACAGAGTATGGAGAGAGGGAGGAAGGTGAAGGGAGGAGAAGATAACAGGACACTGAAGCCTTACTTGGCACTCATAGGGATCTCCTTCTCGTCCTTATTCTCCACGCCTTCCTGCTCTCTTCTTCCTCTCCTCCTTCTCCTGTTGTGTTTCTCCTCCAGACAGCTCCTCCTCTCTGTGCTGCTAATCACCATGACAACTGGTCCGGATTGCTGCTAAAGATCCAACACAGATCAATAAAGAAATAGAAACAGAAATAAAAAAAATAAAAAAAACTTTTTAACCCTTCTGCTTAAGAGAAAAGGATAAAGTAAGAACCACTGCATCTCAATGTATTTATTACTATTTAACATGAAAAAAAAAACAAACTGAAAGTAACCCTTTTTTCTGCTCTTCTTTGTTTGGTTGCCTTCTTTCTGCAGGTGAGCTCTGATTGGCTATTGTAACAGTGACAGTAACTGGTGACATGGGAATGCCACCGGTTGTGGGGGCTGGGTAGAGGGGAGGGGTTGGGGCAAAATAAAGTTGGATATATAATAAGAATAAAGAGTATACTTTTGCACACCAAAGTCAAACAAACATCAGATCTCCGCTTTCTTCCTACTAATCTGATCCATCACCTCATGAACTCATGTCTTGTCTGGATGAAGCCCTGATACTCAGCTTCTGTAATGCTTCTTTACCGCCTATGGGACCAATGCATAGTTCATATCATGGGAAACCAAATGGTATATGTACTATTTATTAATCACATGAACAAAGACGGTCATTCAGTAATTGGCTGCTTGATTGACAGATAAAAGCTATGATGTTACTGATATAATGGGAAAACATTGAAATTATATAAAAATGCAGCACAGGATGAAACAGCATGTCATAATTAAAATCTATTTGATCCACTGACCATCAATTTTCTGGTCATATTTGACTATTTATGTGATTGTTTCTTTCATGGTCTGATTTAAAAAATATCAAAAAATAAGACTGACATTCATAAATCCATTAAGAACATTAAGGTGCAAAAAAAAGCATGATGAATGTGATTTACAGCAGAAAATAATTTGTTGACAAACATGGTCTCAGGACGGACAGCTTACATTGGCTTGGCTCCGTTGCAGTTTTTTTTTTAGAATACTCAACTGGATTATTATTCATTAAATTATTGGCTGAGATAGATCATGTTTTTCACAAATATTGCATAACCCTTTTTACATAAATGTGTGCTATGTTTCAGTTTGTTATGTTTTGCATAACATTGTTAGTTGTTTTGTGTCTCTTTGGTGTCACATTGCTTCTCGGTGGTTACTTTTATGTCTTGTTATGGTAAATTTGTATCCCCATAGTAAAACAAATAGCACATTTGCTGCCACAATAACTGGATATCATATTTCATCTCATTTTAGGTACTCATGGATCTGATGATATTTCATGCAATCCAAAAAAAAAAAAAATTGCTGGATAAGAAATCCCACGGTTAGCTGGTTGATAACCAACTTCACCAGACTCAGTGAAACCAGGACCGTCTTCCTCACATGTGAATAATTAAGTTAACCAGATTAGAATGTTGATGATATGAGATAAATCTGAACTTTTAAAAGTCAAACGTGCAGATAGTTAGGTGGATCAGGACCAAGACACAGGGCAAACCCTACATGAACTAATTTTCAAATAGTTCAAAAGGTCTAATGGTAGAGTAATGATGACATTATGATTTCAGAATAGCACATTGTTATTACGAGTTATAAAATAACTGTGATCTTTTAGTGTTAATTGTGATTCATCTTAATTACCTCTACTAATTATATCTACTTACTCTTACTTAGTATGCAACAAAATATAGTTTGATACTTAAGCGAAAAGAAATGAAGTAAATGAAAAGATTGTGTGTTAAAAGATTAGTGGAGCAAAAATAGCATTTCATTTGTCAATAACATGATGAATGGTGAACTGGATTAACTAACCTGTTAATGCCTAAAGATTCACTTAAAACATTTTTGCATGTCCCTTGGAAACCACTTCCGAACATGGGCCAACATCACTCTTAGTCTGACCACTTTCAAATCAAATCAAATCAAATCAATTTTATTTGTATAGCCCAAAGTCTTAAGTCTATTCTTAAAGGTGTTGACCGTGTCTGCCTCCCGAACCCAGAAAGGTAGTTTGTTCCACAGAAGAGGAGCCTGATAGCTGAAAGCTCTGGCTCCCAATCTACTTTTGGAAACTCTAGGAACCACAAGGAACCCAGCGTCCTGAGAGCGCAGTGTTCTAGAGGGGTAATAAGGTATTTTGAGCTCTTTTAGATACGATGGTGCCTGACCATGAAGAGCTTTGTAAGTAAGGAGAAGAATTTTAAATTCTATTCTAGATTTAATAGGTAGCCAATGCAAGGAAGCCAAAATGGGAGAGATGTGATCTCTGATCTTGGTTCCTGTCAGAACACGTGCAGCAGCATTCTGAATTAACTGCAAAGTCCTAAGAGACTTATTAGAGCAGCCTAATAACAAAGAGTTACAATAGTCCAGCCTTGAAGTAACAAATGCATGGACTAGTTTTTCTGCATCCGCCTGAGAGACAATGCGTCTGATTTTAGCGACGTTGAAATTGTTGAAATTATTTTTTATGTGGACGTTAAAGGACAAATCCTGATCAAAAACAACTCCAAGATTCTTTACAGTGGAGCTGGAGGCCAGGGTGATCCCGTCTAAAGTAACTAATTCTCTAGAAAGAGAGTTTCTGAGGTGTTTGGGTCCAATTACAAGAACTTCAGTTTTGTCTGAATTTAACATCAAAAAATTGTAGGTCATCCAACTTTTTATATCCTTAAGGCATGCTTCGAGTTTAGTTAACTGATTGGTTGCATCAGGCTTGATCGATAAATATAATTGGGTGTCAGCAGCATAACAATGAAAATTGATAGAGTGATTCCTAATAATGTTCCCTAAAGGAAGCATATATAAACTGAATAGAAGTGGTCCAAGTACAGAACCTTGTGGGACTCCATGACAAACTTTGGTCTGCATGGAGGATTCATCATTGACGTTAACAAACTGAGATTGATCTAAAAAATACGACTTAAACCAGCTTAGGGCGGTTCCTTTGATGTCAATTTGATGTTCCAGTCTCTGTAAAAGAATTTGATGGTCAATGGTGTCAAATGCAGCACTAAGATCTAACAGGACAAGTACAGAGATGAGTCCTTTGTCTGATGCCATTAGGAGGTCATTTGTAACTTTGACTAATCCGGTCTCTGTGCTATGATGCACTCTAAATCCTGACTGGAAATCCTCAAATAGACTATTGTTATGGAGAAAGTCACACAGCTGATTAGCTACAGCTCTCTCAAGTATCTTAGACAGAAAGGGAATATTTGATATCGGTCTGTAGTTGGCTAAGACCTCTGGGTCTAGAGTGGGCTTTTTAAGAAGAGGTTTAATTACAGCTACCTTAAAGGACTGTGGTACATATCCTGATAATAGAGACAGATTAATCAGATCCAATAACGAATTACTAAATACAGGTAAAACATCCTTGAGCAGCCTGGTTGGGATGGGGTCTAAGAGACAGGATGACGGCTTAGCTGCAGAAATGATTAAAGTTATTTGATGAAGGTCGATGGGAGAAAAACAGTCTAAATACATACCAGGTTTTACAGCTGTTTCAAAACTTGCTGTATCAGAATGCAGATCAATGCCTGTTAAAGGCAAGAGGTGATGGATTTTGTCTCTAATAGTTATAATCTTATTAAAGAAGCTCATGAAGTCATTGCTACTTAGACCTAAAGGAATAGATGGTTCAGTGGAGCTGTGATTCTCTATTAGCCTGGCTACAGTGCTGAAGAGAAACCTGTGGTTGTTCTTATTCTCCTCAATTACAGAAGAGTAATAGGCTGCTCTGGCATTACGGAGAGCCTTCCTGTATGTTTTGAGATTATCTTGCCAGACTAGATGAGATTCTTCCAGTTTAGTGGCACGCCATTTGCGTTCAGATTTACGTGCCTCTTGCTTTAATTTACGAGTCTGCTGGCTATACCATGGTGCTAGCCTTCTTTGTTTAATTATCTTCTTTTTCAGAGGTGCAATAGAGTCTAGAGTTGTCCGTAATGAGCCTGTAATACTATCAACAAGATGATCTATTTGTGAGGGGCTAAAGGAAGCAGACAAGTCCTCTGTTACAGTTAGACATGGCATTGAATTCAATGCTTGTCACACCGCGGTGAGGTCAAGCTGGGTTTTTGTTATGTCTTGTCATTTCCTGTTTTATTTTGAAAGTTAACTCTCCTCTCGTTTCAGGTCACTTGCCCTTCCTCATGTGTCACCGGTCTGATTGTCTCCCCCGCCCTGATCGTTTCCACCTGTTCCCCATTACCCTGTGTATATATTGTCTGCGTCTCCCTTTGTCTTGTGCCAAAGTGTTTCGTCTCTTGCAGCGTTCACCCAAGCCTTCTTGCCTTCATCCCACAGCCATAGCTTTTCTATCAAGTGTTCTTTTGTTTCTCCTCGTAAGAGTGATTTTTTGTTGTAATTTTCTAGCCTCAGCCATAGCTTTATAGCTCTAGGGTTCGGTTGTTTTCTTCCTCGTAAGAGTGTTTTCTGTTGTATAATTCTTAGTCTAGCCCCTTTTGTTTTCTAGTGATCAGCCTAGTGTTTTGCCAGCCTCGTAAGAGCCCCCTTTAGTTAATGTTTTCATAGCCTTTGTTTTCTCCTCATTGTGAGTGATTTTGATTTTGTTAACCTTTAGTAAAGTTAGTTCAGAGTTTTTCCTCCTCGGAGTGATTTTTGTTTCTCTTAGTTTAGGCCTACTTTATAGCCTCACTCTTTCGGGGGTTATTCAAGTCCTGATTAAAAGCTACTCTCAGCCTTACTCTGCATCTGAGTTCTCATTTGAGTCCCGGCCTGACAATGCTGAAGGAATCACTTCCTTAAATTTGGCTACAGCACTATCAGATAAACATCTGCTGTAGAAGCTTCTACACAAAGGCCTATAGTCTGGTTGTATGAACTCAAAGGTTATTAAAAAATGGTCAGACAGAAGAGGATTCTGTGGAAAGACTATTAGATTATCAATTTCAATGCCATTAGAAAGAACAAGATCAAGAGTGTGGTTCAGACAATGAGTCGGTTTATTTACACTTTGACAAAAGCCAATTGAGTCTAATAGAGAGATAAACGCAGTACTAAGACTATCATTGTGGTTGTCCACATGAATGTTAAAATCACCTACAATAATTACTTTATCTGTTTTAAGGATCAGGCCTGATGCAAATTCAGACTGCAAAGTTTTCCAGGTTGGGTGAGTGAGGCTAAGAACAAGACTTTCAAATGAATTATAATTTAGTTTAGGATTTATTAATAGACTTGAGTCAAATATGGCTCCAACTCCACCACCTCGACCAGTACTTCGAGGAATATGAGTAATTTAATGACTCGGAGGAGTGGATTCATTTAAACATATTCATCCTCCTGCAGCCAGGTTTCAGTGAGGCAAAACAAATCAATATCATAGTCAGATATTAATTCATTGACTAAGAGAGCTTTAGATGACAAAGACCTGATATTCAATAGTCCACATTTAATTCTTTTATTTTGGACTGTTGGAGATGTTGATTTTGTTGAAGTTTTTATGATGAACTCCTCTTCTGTTTGTTTTATCTTTAAATTATGTAGGTGGATGGGGGACAGACACAGTCTCTATACTAAAGGACTGGGTGGGCAGCTGCTGTAATGGAGGCGCAGAGAAGCGTGTAAGACTGCAGCTCTGCTTCCTAGTCTCAACTCTCAGTTGTCGACATGGTTTCGGTCAGCTAATAAACTTGGCCATATTTGTAGATATGGGAGCTGCTCCATCCAAAGTGGGATGGATGCCGTCTCTCCTAATCAGACCAGGTTTTCCCCAGAAAGGTGTCCAATTATCTATGAAGCCCACATCGTTTGCTGGACACCACCTCGAAAACATGTCATCACTGGTTACATTGGGGAGGTGACCAGAGAAAACTACGGAGTCCGACATCCAGGGCTGGATTAACATGGTCAGGGGCCTCTAGGCTACTTAGGTTTTTTAAATATTCATTTTGCGTTAATGAATATGAAAGTTTTTGTTTCTTTTGACCAATTGGGGGCCCCCTGGGCGGCGAGGGCGTGATTTTGAGCTATGATATATATGTGATATATATCATAGCTCATATATGATATATATGATATATATTTTTTTCTTTTGACCAATCGGGGGCCCCGAGGCGAGGGGGCGTGGGGGCCCCTAGGCTTAAGCCTTTGAAGCCTGTGCGATGATCCGGCCGTGCCGACATCGTTTTGGCGTATTCACACACCAAGGAAACATTAATTTTAGTGACCTCCGATTGGCGTAACCGGGTGAAATTACCGCCGACGTGAATAACAATCTTACTGTATCTACGTTTATCCTTAGCCAGTAGTTTCAAAAAAAGACTCGATGTCGCACGCTCTGCCCCCTGGGATGCATTTAACTATGGCCCCCGGTGTCGCTAACTTCACGTTTCGGACAATGGAGCTGCCAATGTCCAGAGTTGGCCTCTCAGCGGATGTGTCGCTAAGCGGGGAAAATCTGTTAGAAACGTAGAGCGGTTGGTGGTGTACTGTGGGCTTCAGTTTGGGGCTATGCCTCCTTTGAACAGTCACCCAGCCTCCCGGCTGCTCGGGAACTACCGGGGGACGGCTAACTAAAGCTACCTGCGGCTGTACCGCACCGGCTACTGGCTAACTATCTGAGCTACTGACTCTTCGGTGGTGCGGTACCGTGCCTCTAACTCAATCAGGAATCACTTCCTTAAATTTGGCTACAGCACTATCAGATAAACATCTGCTGTACAAGTAGAACACACCTACGCCATTCTACTGCAATCACAGAATCAGCACTCAGCCAGTCATATGAATAATGATCATAGTTTCAACTCTGTACTCATTTAGTCCTTATTTCAAAACAAGATTGTTCTAGATAACTCTATCCAGGATTAACAAATCAATCCTCAAACAAAAATAGCTTGATGGGAATAAACAAGATTATTTTAGTCTAATAAAATAATCAAAAGGGTGCAGTTAGAGCCAAATTTGACTCAACTGTTAATAAATCCTAAACCTAAACTAAATTATAATTCATCTGTATTCACTTGTTCTTAGTCTTACTCACCCAACCTGGAAAACATTACAGCCAATTCTATTTGTTATAGTGTATCGTGCTCCTGGTCCTTTTTTTATCATATCGTTCTCATCAGGCTTGATCCTATAAACAGATATTATAGAAATTATTGTAGGTGACTTTAACATCCATAATGATAGTATTACTACTGCGTCTCTGCATCTCTTTATTAGATTCAATTGGCTTTTGTCAAAGTGTACATAAACCGACTTATTGTCTAAACCACACTCTTGATCTTGTTCTCTCATATGGCATTGAAACTGATCATCTAATAGTCTTTCCACAGAATCCTCTTCCATCTGACCATTTTTAATAACCTTTGAGTTCATACTACTGGACTATAAGCCTTTGTGTAGAAACTTCTACAGCAGATGTTTATCTGATAGCGCTGTAGACAAATTTATGGAAGTGATTCCTTCAGCATTGAATTCAATGCCATGTCTAACTGTAACAGAGGACTTGTCTGCTTCCTTTAGCCCCTCACAAATAGATCATCTTGTTGATAGTATTACAGGCTCATTACGGACAACTCTAGACTCTATTGCACCTCTGAAAAAGAAGACAATTAAACAAAGGAGGTTAGCACCATGGTATAGCCAGCAGACTCGCAAATTAAAACAAGAGGCACGTAAATCTGAACGCAAATGGCGTGCCACTAAACTGGAAGAATCTCATCTAGTCTGGCAAGATAATCTCAAAACATACAGGAAGGCTCTCTGTAATGCCAGAGCAGCCTACTACTCTTCATTAATAGAGTAAATCAGACACATCAGACAAATGACTCGTTTCTGTACTTGCCCCGTTAGATTTGCTGCATTTGACACCATGGACCATCAAATTCTTTTATAGAGACTGGAACATCAAATTGGCCCTATAGGAACTGCCCTAAACTGGTTTAAATTGTATTTTCCAGATTATTATATAGCAGTCTTCCGACCACTCAAAGCGCTTTACAGTATGTATCACACACATTCATATACTGATGGCATTGGCTGCCATGCAAGGTGCCAACTGCTCATCAGTTTTAGGAGCTAACCATTCATACACTTTCACACACTGATGGCACAGCCTTTAGGAGCAATTTGGGGTTCAGTATCTTGCCCAAGGATACTTCCACATGCAGACTGGAGGGGATTGAACCGGGGATCGAACTCCCGTTCGACAGCCACCCCTAATTATTAGGAATCACTCCATTAGCTTCACTCCGTGTCCATTGTATTGGATACCTATTATATCTAGAATAGAATTTAAATTCTTCTTCTTACTTACAAAGCTCTTCATGGTTTAGGCACCATCATATCTAAAAGAGCTCATAGTACCTTACTACCCCTCTAGGACACTGCACTCTCATGATGCTGGGTTCCTTGTGGTTCCTAAAGTTTCCAGAGCTTTCCCCTATCAAGCTCCTCTTCTGTAGAACAAACTACCATTTTTGGTTCAGGAGACAGACACGGTCAACACCTTTAAGAGTAGACGTAAGACTGTCTGCCTGTCTGTCTGTCTGTCTGTCTGTCTGTCTGTCTGTCTGTCTGTCTGACAGTGATGTATAAATACATACCATACCATTGTTGCACCAACCTTCTTTTGTATTTGTGTAACAGGGTATGAAGTGAAGCTCTGTGGAGAATCTTGGAATCAGGCAAGGTATTGGTTAAAAATGCAGTCACATCTCCCTTTACTGAAAACTCTCAAACCCTCTGTCTCTCTCTCTCTCTCTCTCTCTCTATCTCTCTCTCTCTCTTTCTTTCTCTCTCTCTCTCTCTCTCTCTCTCTCTCTCTCTCTCCCCATCACCACCACCAGGGTCGGACTGGGAACAAAATTCGGCCCTGGCTTTTTTTTCTCTGGACCGGCCCACCATTGGACCGATGAACCCGCCCCAGAAACACACGCACTCAAACATTCCCCCACCCATTGATACAGTGCTTAGATGGGTAGCTTAAGCAGCCGCTCCATATGCGAAGGCTCGCTGTGAAGGCCCAGGTTTGACTCCCGACCTGTGCAACCCTTTTTCTGCATCTTAACTCGGATTTTCTCTGCTTCTCCTTTCCTCTTTTTAGAACCTCTGTTGTCCATAATTTATTGTAATTGATATTTGTGCAACAGTATGAAGTTTATCTATAGACTGTATATTAGTCTATCCCTGTTTCGCTTTTACATAAACTTAGCGGCTGCATGGCATGCATGGCATACATGTCTCATAAATGCATGTTACTAACTAAACTTCTTCCCCTGAGTTTCTGTGCTCTCTCGTCCAGCAGGTTCTCGTGGATCATGGCTGCTGCTGTGGTCCTGCACGACATCCACTACATATATTATTACTGTCATTATTGCTTCCATATCTCCATTACAGTTTATAGTTAGTTGATGATTTGCTGCTGCTGTGCATCTGTCTCTCTATCTCTATCACAGGTTCCACTGCTACTGTAATCATTTTATCATTCATTGTCATTTTGTTAGTCATTGTAATTGTACAGTATGTTTGTGTTGATTTGTTCTGTACCCGTGACATCCATTGCACGTCTGTCCGTCCTGGGAGAGGGATCCCTCCTCTGTGGCTCTTCCTGAGGTTTCTTCCACATTTTTTCCCTGTTCTTTCTTTCTTTCTTTCTTTCTTTCTTTCTTTCTTTATTTCTCTCTCTCTCTCTCTCTCTCTCTCTCTCTCTCTCTCTCTCTCTCTCTCTCTCTCTCTCTCTCTCTCTCTCCCTCTCCATCTGTAAACATACATGTCTAATTAATGCATGTTACTAACCAAACTTCCCCGGAGTTTCTGTGCTCTGTCGTCCAGCAGGTTCTCATGGATTGTGGCTGCTGCTGTGATCCTGCACGACGTCCACTACATATATTATTACTGTCATTATTGCTACCATATCTGCTACTGTAATCATTTTATCATTCATTGTGATTTATTGTCATTTTGTCAGTTATTGTAATTGTACAATATGTTTGTGTTGATTTGTTCTGTACACGTGACATCCATTGCACGTCTGTCCGTCCTGGGAGAGGAATCCCTGTCACTCCCTGTACAGATTGTAAAGCCCTTTGAGGCAAATGTACTTTGTGACTTTGGGCTATACAAATAAAATTGATTTGATTTGATTTGTCAGTTAAATATGCATAGACATTCACGCATAGACATTCAGATTAATTCAGGACGTGCAATAAGTTAACATTCAGGTGTTTGAGTTTATGCTTAAAGTACTTTGTTGTGATCTGAATTTCATGCTTTATTTGTGAATGACATTTATGTTGTTTATAGCAGGGTGTTTATGAGTTTCCTAATGTCATGATATTTCACCTTCATATGGCTGTGATTGGATTATATCTGCTTAATGTTGGTAATGACATAACCCCTGTTACATCTGCTGTTTAGCTAGTTTATTAAGGCTATAGAGTATGAGCTAAGGAATGGGGATCTAGATTCACTACGTTAAGACTGCTTCAGGTTGTGCTATTACAGCCACCATATTTGTAGTCAGTAAAACTGCGCATAGTCTACAAGGTGTGTACCCTGGGTATGTGTATTCACTGCTACCATGTGTATCTCCTTGCATCCTCTGTGTTATGGTCAATAAATCAGAGTTATAGCCGGACTTCAAGCTTATCGTTATTCCTGTAAGCTTCCAACACATCATTATTACTACCATATCTCCATTACAGTTTATAGCTAGTTATAAACTGTAAACTCTCTCTGTCTCGCTCTCTTTAACTAAACCAATAGGCTTGGTTCTGCTTGAGGTTTCTGCCTGTTAAAAGGAAGTTTTTCCCTGTCACCAAGTGCCTGCTCGTTGTGGAATTGTTGGGTCAGAGCTCTGCTCTGTATAGAAACTGTCATGAGATATCTTTTGTTATGATTTGGTACTATATAATTAAAATCGAATTTAATTAAATCGAGTTAGTCAAGCCACATGTCCCGAACTGGCAACCCAAAGAGAGATGGAGTTGAAAGTACTTTGTAATATATAAGGTAGCCGTAATAGACAGTGGGCACGTTGAATAGTCAAAAAACAAACAAACAAAAAAAAAAAAACACTTGAAAACTGAATTGAAAGTTTAGAGAATTTCTTGCTCTTACACAGACAGCGAACGTTAATGACGTGTTCTGTGGTAAAACTACAAAGTTAAAATGATGGACTACAAAACACGTATCTGAGATACTTACTTGATATTCCCTGTACGCTCTTAGCATGTAGTTTAATGCAGGAAATATAAACATGGCAAAACCGGTGAAAAATCTGACTACAGAATTTAAATAATAAATTAATATTGTCCTCCTGTCACAGAAGTCAGATGAAGTGTTTGTTAGCTGGTATGATCGCTCACCCTCCTGTCCACTCATATAGAAACATAACGCTGGATGTCACAGTTACAAAGAGTTTTTACTGTTTGTGTGAACGCCGCTACACACTATAAAACTTTATAAAAACGTCATGTTTTTTTTTTTTTTTTTTTTTTACATCTCATCAACACTTCACAAGATCATCACACACTGTGAATAAGAGAACGGTGTGTTTTTTGTTTTGTTTTTTTTTTTGTCGCTGCCGCAAGGAATTGTGGGACAGCATTACCTCCTTTCCTTTCGTAAAGGATGGTCTGCTGTGTCCTATGCTAAAGGAGATAATAAAGAAAGCATTGAAAAGCTGTTTGAATATTTCCTGCATAAAAGGAAACGTTTAGAGCGCACAGGGAGTATCTAGTAAGTATCTCAGATACGTGTTTTGTAGTCCATCATTTTAACTTTGTAGTTTTACCACAGAACACGTCATTAACATTCGCTGTCTCATAATGACGTAGTCTAAGTGTAAGAGCAGTCGGATTCTCTGAACACCACAGTTGTCTTCTCCAAACTCCTTATAATTTCTCCTTCACATCTGTTAGTTTTTTGACTATTCGACCGTACTGATCGTCTCTGAAGAGACTCTGATGACCCCCTCATCTAACCAAACAAAGGAAGGAAAGGAAGACTAGCCAATCAGAGGCAGGGTAGACTGTGTCTTTACTTAAAATAAAGCGTGAGACGTGCGAACTAACACAAAGCTGTCCTTCCATTGGCACGTCACGTTTGAGGTAAGACTGTTTACTTTGTAATGAGCTCAATACATGGTATGCTTGTGTATGTCCGTGTCTGTGTGCGCGCGCACGCGTGCAGTTCTGTCTGTCGGTCTACTGAAAGGCGACAGTTTACACACAACAGACAAACATGAGTTCCATTTACCCGCTCTCCTCTAAATGTCCAGTGAAGTGTGTCTGTCTTAGAAACAAGTTATTTTCATCACTGAGGGCTGGAACAGCTGGAGAAACCGAAACTGAAAACTTCTTCAACTTGAAAAAGAGCTCTTTTCTTTTTTGTTCTTAATAAATGAAGTTAACATAAAAAATGGGAAAAAAAATTGAAAACAAGAATGAACTCTCATATTTCTGACAAAAGTTTTTATTTCTAAAAATTCCTACATCCTATAACCAAACTCCACCATACTGCTCCCAGCAGTTAACCAACTTCATTCAGACGTCATCATCAACAGTTTGTGTGTGTGTTTGCAGATGTGATGTGATGTGAAGCAGTGCATTCAGTTAATTGGAGTCTTTGGTCTGATGAGCAAATACGAGTGACACACATTGAAGGTGAAGATACAGACTCTTTAACTTCAGTTAGTTTATTTTTGTTTTCAATACAAAAACAAACACTCTCTCCAGAAAAGTCATAGAACTCCTCTTCCCCGTGCTTGACTAATGATGTGTCTGATAAACTGTTCTCCATATCAGTATCAACAGGCCTTGTTTAGCAGACACACCCTGTCACAGCACATCAGCTACATATTTGAGTGTGCGTGCAAGGCGCACACTATATGTTATCCACCGCGCTTATTATTGAGTGTGCCTGAAGGAGCACACTCTTTATTATCTCTCGGGCTTATTCTTATTATTGGTGTGGGTGCCCAAAGGGCTCGCAGTGATAACACTGTTGTAGCTGTCAGATATATAGTTTTGGCTTGACACGCAAATATGCGGCAGCAACTCCGATCCTCAGCCTCATATACTCCCATGTTAAAAAGGAGGGAATTTTTCTGGAGGAAAGCAGAAGTAACGTTTCTCTCTCTTGCTCCTACGGGCACATTTCTTTATTTATCGACACCAAACAAGTATGTAAAACAGCCCACTCATCACTCTCAAAAATTCTTTTGTAGTACTGAAATTGCTGAGCACTGTCAGTAATAATGCATGGGGACGACGGGGCCAGAGTCACGCACACTCAAAATTTCTTTAGAAATTTTCTAGTCAACTCTACTGTCCTCTCACCTCACCTCATTCTGTGTTAAAGCTCTGTTGGTTATCGGTTGTGATCTATGTTTGCAGCCAATGAGAACAGTTGCAGTCCTTGGAGGGGGGATTGGAGGATTGGCGGCCTCTTACTACCTCTGCAAAAGCTCTCAGGTTACCAAGGTAACACACACATACACCAAATTCTCAATAGCTCTTTTCAAGTTACTCTTAGTTAAAACAGTGGTTCTCAAACTGTGGGACACTGTGGTGTGTGACTTATGTACTTCACGTGGGTAACACGTGGGTGGCACAAAGGTACAAGGTGAAAAGGTTGTTAAAGCCAAAGTGGAAAAGTTACGTTGATTGTCAGTCATGATTCTTGAAGCCTTCTCTAATGAAATATCCAAAAAGAACAATTCACACAGAATCTCTACTTATACGCCCAGACCAGGTTCATTCATCACCATAGTAACAGATGTAGCAACTTAAAAGTTCCTGTGTTTCCGTTACGGGGCGGTGACTGGTAATTGGCTGGTCCTTGACTGGTCCTTGACCGGTCCTTCGCTGGTCCGTGACCGTAATGTAATCCCCCGCGATGATGTAGTCAGTGAGGCCCCGAATGGAAACGCCCCTTAGCAGTCTGTGTGAAAACCAGCTGCAATGCCTCATTTGTGCTCTCACCGTAGACTGTCTGAACTAAGACACATCTGAACAGATACGCTGGGGTGAGCTGATCAGCTGATCAAATCAAATCAAATACATTTTATTTGTATAGTCCAAAGTCACAAAGTACATTTGCCTCGGAGGGCTTTACAATCTGTACAGGGAGTGACTGGGGGGGGGGGGGGGGTGGGGGGTGGGGGGGGGGGGGGGGGGGGGGGTTGGAGTCCCCTGGCTGGCAGTCCCAGCCCTAACTATAAGCTTTACCAAAAAGGAAAGTCTTAAGTCTACTCTTAAAAGTGTTGACCGTGTCTGCCTCCCGAACCCAGATTGGTAGTTTGTTCCACAGAAGAGGAGCCTGATAGCTGAAAGCTCTGGCTCCCAATCTACTTTTGGAGACTATAGGAACCACAAGGAACCCAGCGTCCTGAGAGCACAGTGTTCTAGAGGGGTAGTAAGGTACTATGAGCTCTTTTAGATATGATGGTGTCTGACCATGAAGAGATTTGTAAGTAAGGAGGAGAATTTTAAATTCTATTCTAGATTTAATAGGTAGCCAATGGAAAGAAGCCAAAATTGGAGAGATGTGATCTCTGATCTTGGTTCCTGTCAGGACGCGTGCAGCAGCATTCTGAATTAACTGCAAAGTCCTAAGAGACTTATTAGAGCAGCCTGATAACAAATTGTTACAATAGTCCAGCCTTGAAGTAACAAATGCGTGGACTAGTTTTTCTGCATCCGCTTGAGAGACTGATTTTAGCGATGTTACGTAAGTGGAAGAATGCAGACCTTGAAATGTGTTTTATATGGACATTAAAGGACAAATCCTGATCAAAAACAACTCCAAGATTCTTTACAGTGGAGCTGGAGGCCAGGGTGATCCCGTCTAAAGTAACTAATTCTCTAGAAAGAGAGTTTCTGAGGTGTTTGGGTCCAATTACAAGAACTTCAGTTTTGTCTGAATTTAACATCAGAAAATTATAGGTCAATTTTTTATATCCTTTAGGCATGATTGGAGTTTAGTTAACTGATTGGTTGAATCAGGCTTGATCGATTAAATATAATTGGGTGTCGTCAGCATAACAATGAAAATTGATCGAGTGATTCCTAATAATCTTTCCTAAAGGAAGAATATATAAACTAAATAAAAGTGGTCCTAGTACAGAACCTCGTGGGACTCCATGACAATTTTTGGTATGCATGGAGGATTCATCATTGACGTGAACAAACTGAGATCGAACTAAAAAATACTATTTAAACCAGCTTAGGGTGGTTCCTTTGATGCCAATTTGATGTTCCAGTCTCTGTAAAAGAATTTGATGGTCAATGGTGTCAAATGCAGCACTAAGATCTAACAGGACAAGTACAGAGATGAGTCCTTTGTCTGATGCCATTAGGAGGTCATTTGTAACTTTGACTAATGCGGTCTCTGTGCTATGATGCACTCTAAATCCTGACTGAAATTCCTCAAATAGACTATTGTTATGGAGAAAGTCACACAGTTGATTAGCTACAGCTTTCTCAAGTATCTTAGACACAAAGGGAAGGTTTGATATCGGTCTGTAGTTGGCTAAGACCTCTGGGTCTAGAGTGGGCTTTTTAAGAAGAGGTTTAATTACAGCTACCTTAAAGGACTGGAATACATATCCTGATAATAAAGACAGATTAATCGTATCCAATAACGGATGACTAACTAGAGGTAAAACATCCTTGAGCAGCCTGGTTGGGATGGGGTCTAAGAGACAGGTTGAAGGCTTAGCTGCAGAAATGATTAAAGTTATTTGATGAAGGTCGATGGGAGAAAAACAGTCTAAATACATATCAGGTTTTACAGCTTTTTCCAAACGTGCTGTATCAGAATGGAGATCAATGCCTTATGAGGGCAGGAGGTGATGGATTTTGTCTCTAATAGTTATAATCTTATCATTAAAGAAGCTCATGAAGTCATTGCTACTTAGACCTAAGGGAATAGATGGTTCAGTTGAGCTGTGATTCTCTGTTAGCCTGGCTACAGTGCTGAAGAGAAACCTGTGGTTGTTCTTATTCTCCTCAATTAAAAAAGAGTAGTAGGCTGCTCTGGCATTACGGAGAGCCTTCCTGTATGTTCTGAAATTATCTTGCCAGACTAGATGAGATTCTTCCAGTTTAGTGGCACACCATTTGCGTTCAGATTTACGTGCCTCTTGCTTTAATTTACGAGTCTGCTGGCTATACCATGGTGCTAGCCTTCTTTGTTTAATTGTCTTCTTTTTCAGAGGTGCAATAGAGTCTAGAGTTGTCCGTAATGAGCCTGTAATACTATCAGCAAGATGATCTATTTGTGAGGGGCTAAAGGAAGCAGACAAGTCCTCTGTTACAGTTAGACATGGCATTGAATTCAATACCGAAGGAATCATTTCCTTAAATTTGGCTACAGCACTATCAGATCGACATCTGCTGTAGACGTTTCTACACAAAGGCTTATAGTCCAGTAGTATGAACTCAAAGGTTATTAAAAAATGGTCAGACAAAAGTGGATTCTGTGGAAAGACTATTAGATTATCAATTTCAATGCCATATGAAAGAACAAGATCAAGAGTGTGGTTCAGACAATGAGTCGGTTTATTTACACTTTGACAAAAGCCAATTGAGTCTAATAGAGAGATAAACGCAGTACTAAGACTATCATTGTGGTTGTCCACATGAATATTAAAATCACCTACAATAATTACTTTATCTGTTTTAAGGATCAGGCCTGATGCAAATTCTGAAAATTCAGATAAAAATTTGGAATAAGGACCAGGGGCCTCATGTACGAATACTTGCGTGGATTTCCTACTAAAATACTAGAACCCGGAAACTGTCGAACGCACAAAAAAATTCAGATGTATCAAAGTGTGCATACGCATGGATCCAAGCACGTTTCTTTTGTACATCCCAATCAACTGACAATTAAAGGAATAGAAGCCACCCATCGGCACCATGCCAGCCTCCAGCCTGTTTCCAGCCATGCTGTCAGTCATAATGAGTGAATTGTGCCTTGAACCAGGCCACCTTGCCACGATGTTAGTTAGCTGCATTTGCGCATCACATGTGATTTGAACGTTGATGGAATAAAAATGTTTCCTACTTAGATAAACTGGAATGCCCCTGTTGCCAGGAACCCCAGCGTATAGTCAGCACAACCCCGAGCTACTCGCCGGCCCCCGTTGCGCTCTCGGGCCGGCCGCATATCTGCGCACAGCTCCAGTAACACTGGCCTTGGTAACCGAAATCAGCTTATGAGCCAATTATCATGGTTTGCAAGTAAATCCTCACGGTCCTTAAATCGCTCACGTTTGCAAGGTCCTCTAACAACGCTAACGCTGCCTTTGTTAATATCATTTTCTTAATCACATTAACATCAACAAGACTTTCAAATGAATTATAATTTAGTTTAGGTTTAGGATCTATTAATAGACGAGTCAAATATGGCTCCAACTTCACCACCTCGACCAGTACTTCGAGGAACATGAGTATTATAATGACTCTGAGGAGTGGATTCATTTAAGCTAACATATTCATCCTCCTGCAGCCAGGTTTCAGTGAGACAGAACAAATCAATATCATAATCAGATATTAATTCATTGACTAAGACAGCTTTAGATGACAAAGACCTGATATTCAAGAGTCCACATTTAATTATCTTATTTTGGACTGTTGGAGATGTTGATTTGATTTTTATTAAGTTTTTATGATGAACTCCTCTTCTGTTTGTTTTATCTTTAAATAATGTAGGTGGACGGGGGACAGACACGGTCTCTATACTAAAGGACTGGGTGGGCAGCTGCTCTAATGGAGGCGCAGAGAAGCGTGTAAGACTGCAGCTCTGCTTCCTGGTCTCAACTCTGGGTTGTCGACATGCTTTTGGTCAGCTAATAAACTTGGCCATATTTCTAGATATGAGAGCTGCTTCATCCAAAGTGGGATGGATGCCGTCTCTCCTAATCAGACCAGGTTTTCCCCAGAAAGGTGTCCAATTATCTATGAAGCCTACATCGTTTGCTAGACACCACCTCGACAGCCAGCGGTGAAATAACGACATGTCATCACTGTCGATGAAACATTAATTTTAGTGACCTCCGATTGGCGTAACCGGGTGTCATTACCGCCGACGTGAATAACAATCTTACTGTATTTACGCTTATCTTTAGCCAGCAGTTTCAAAAAAGATTTTATGTCAACCGCTCTGGCCCCCGGGATGTATTTAACTATGGCCCCTGGTGTCGCTAACTTTACGTTTCGGACTATGGAGCTGCCAATGACCAGAGTTGGCCTCTCAGCGGGTGTGTCGCTGAGCGGGGAAAATCTGTTTGAAACGTGGAGTGGTTGGTGGTGTACCGTGGGCTTCAGTTTGGGGCTATGTCTCCTTCGAACAGTTACCCAGCCTCCCGGCTGCTCGGGAACTACCGGGGGACGGCTAACTGAAGCTACCTGTGGTGGTACTGCACCGGCTACCGGGGACTGGCTAACTATCTGAGCTACTGACTTTTCGGTGGTGCGGTACCGTGCCTCTAACTCAGTGACCCTCGCCTCCAAAGCTACAAATAAACTACATTTATTACAAGTAGCGTTATCACTAAAGGAGGACGAGGAGTAACTGAACATGTGGCACACAGGACAGGAGAGAGCAGGAGAGGAGAGAGGAGGAGAGCAGGGAGACACCATTGCTATGGTTAGGCTAGTTAGTATGGCTAAAGTTTGTGGTTACTAGAGTTAAGAGACCTGTTCGTGCACAGACAGAACAAGTCAAAGGATAGTGCAGATAAGTAGATAGTCGCTGATGTGAGAAATATACGGAAATCTGTTCAGGTGAGCAAAGCCGAGAGCACCGTACGTACACAATACGTTACCGCAAAGCACGTCATATCTGGCCAATATCTATCTCAGCACTGACTGTGTACACTGTAGAACCGTAGAACACTGTAGATCAGCGGATCAGTTGATGGGGGGAAAAAAAAAGTTATAAAAAAATGATAACACTTAGGCAGCGCTGCAGCCGCTCGTATCTGCAACTCTATGTCACACACAATGTGTTGGTTAAGAAAACTCTGCTTGTAACGTCCCTAACATAGCTTAGATGTTGTTGATTTGGTAAACGGTGACCATAGGCTAAATGGCGTGTAAATGGAAAGAATTACAGGTGAATCAAGTATGAAATAAGTCAAGTATGTTTGGTTTTAATAAAGTTTGCAGTATAAGCTTACGAAACCATCAAACATATATTTAGGCATTCCATTAAAGACTTTATTCGCAAGGAGGCTAAGCCAGGGACAAAACAGGAGCTCGTCAAGGACATACAGACGTTTTGGCAAATGAGAGTCACCGTGGACTTTTGCAACAGACTTATCTCTGGACTTTCAAAAGTTGTGCGGTGTATTATTATAATGGAGGGGGGCATAGTGGAAAATAAACAGTGGTGTCCATGTAGAATAAAAACATAACATATATACTGCAAACTTTATTAAAACCAAACATACTTAACCTATTTCATAAATATTGTAACGGACTGTGTATACACTGTGGCTGTTGAGTTGTGTTCAAGTAAGTTAGGCTGCAGTGTATGGGGTGACGTCTGGGGGGGTGGCGTTGTTAGAGGCTGTGAAGCCTGTCAGTCATGGCAGTTGCCATGGCGTTGAGGGGCACGAAGTAGCCGCCTGGGATTGGCTGAGGACCCGTGGGGGGGGTGTTCAGGTGTGTGTGTAGAAGAGAGCCATGAGAGAGCTAATGTGTTAATGTTATATGCTGCTGTGCTTGCCTGTTTTTATTGTTTTTTTGGTGTTGGCTACGGCCCACAGTAGCCTGTGTTCCAGATTAGGAATAAAGTCCAGCTAAACCAGTTGCTTCGTAGCTTCATTGTTCCGGGGGCCTATGGAATGGACAAAAATGAAAAGGAGTCATTTATGTTCATGAGCACACTCAAATCACAAGGCTACTGTATAATATACAGTACTCAAACCAGCTGCATTTTCCACTCTGTGATTTGTGACACTGGGAGACCAAAAAGCCCATCAAGTGCAAACAATGAGAATGCTAATGAGGTGTTTGTATGGTTTACCTGGACTAAAGCGTGCACTACAGTAAAAACCTAAAAATACCTCTGCAGCTCTATATCGCGCACAACAACAACAAGCCCTCTCTTCCAAATAAACTCCATATTAAAAAAACCTCTCGGTTGTATCGGCAGGTCTGACACAGGCCTGGCAGCCCCGTGACGTCCAAACCCTTTTTTGAAACTTTTTTAAGGGTTAGGTTGTTGTTTACACGCAGATAAGCGAGAGAGTGCAAGCACAAGAGAAGAGACGCTGACATGTTAGATATAAACACCTTAAATTTAATTTCAATTCATGAACACGCTCAAATCATACGGCTACTGTATAGTATGCAGTAGTCAAACCAGCTGCATTTTCCGCTCTGTGATCTGTGACACTGGGAGACCAAAAAGCCCATTACTGTAAGTGCAAACAAAAGATTGAGCAACGAGAATGCTAATGCCGCGTGTAAGCTACGTCATCTCCAAGTAGAACAACTGTCAAAAAGTTCTGTGAGAGAAGCGCCATCTCCTGGTCATACCCTGTAATTCAGTGAGTAGGTGGAGTTACGAGAAGCCCCTGACTGCAGCCCCCCCTGCAGTCAGGGAGTTACAGTAAAAAATAGACACGCCCAGGAGAAGGAGGGGGGTCACTCCGGCCACGGAACTTGGCAGGCAGTTGGCTGGAAGACGGCTGCCATTCAGCTGGCTTTCAGCTTGAACAGGAATTTTTGAGTTGCTACTACTGTACATTCTTACTGCCACACCTAATGACATTCTCAAGACGGCTATGTGTTACATTGTTTCAATTTTTTAAGCTTCTCCACAACTTGGCAATACTACAGCCAATTTCAATAGCATGGCTCAAAATTGAACAGGTTCTCCTTTCATCCATGCTACATTACAAAGTAGTAGTTCCGTAATACTGACAAACAAACAAATGACACCTAACATAGCCTCCTTGAACATTAGATGAACTGTGTGTGGGGAAAAATGAATGGCCTTGCTCTAGAAATGTTGTAGTATTTCATCCACTATTCCAGGCATCCACTGTTTTCCATTCATTTTTATAGCAATGTAAGAGGAGTGTTTTGGTCCTTAAATATATATTATATATTGCATTGCAAATGAATCAAATGTATGAACAAAATAACATGACTTACATAACATAACCTTACACCACTAAAATACTACATTCTACTGCATTTGCCTTTCATCTAAAGCAGTGTTTCTCAAACTTTTTCAGACCAAGGACCACTTTGTCAAAAAAAAATTTTTTCAGGGACCACCTGACCCCGTCTTCAGCCACCTATCCATCATTGTTTCCCATCCTCTCCGTGCCTTGTTTTAGTTAAAGTTCACAGCTTTTGCTGCTCTTTTCCTTGCTTTCTTTTCCTTACTTACTGACGTGACAGCGGAATGATTTTGTCTATAGGAGACGCCGTGGTTGCTTAGGCAACAATTTGGGCACTGCTAATTCAGATTTATCTTCATATATCCATTATACATATTTAAAAAAAATATTTGTCTGCATTTTTGTTCAGAGAACAAATTCGCTTTACACTTCAAATAATGTTAGGTAGGACTAGGGCTGATATGGCCTGTAACCAATATCTCGATATTTTTAAGCTATATCGCGATACACGATATATATTTCGATATTTTTGTTGTTGTTGTTTTGTATTGTTTATTTCTAATAAATATTGTCATTATTTCCATGATAGCATTGTAATTGCTCAGAATCAACGTAGAACAGTAGATTTACACTTGCTGTGAGACACACCTCTTTTATAGCATTTTAACACTTGTCATATTTTTTATGAATTTTTAATACATTTCATGATGTAAATATGAGCTTTAAAGCTCAATAGCTTCCAGGTCCTGTGACCTATTGGCTCAAAATCAGTGTAGAACAGTCGAGCTACACCTGTTATACGACACACACTCTTTTTTATAGCATTTTAACACTTGTCATATTTTTTATGAATTTTTAATATATTTCATAATGTACATATGAGCATTGAAGCAGTGCAGAATCATACTTGGCATATGAGACACTTTTTTAAATCAAATTTTAACCATTCTTCATATTTTATAAATAAACGTTTAATACATTTAACACCCACGTTTTATTTTGAAAACCGGAAGTGTCCACACGCTGCAGTAAGCTAGCGCTGACTTTCCAGTTTTTTTAAAAGTGTTGCCATAAAGTCGGCAATAAGGGCGCACTTGAAAATATTGGAGCAGCTGACGTGACCACGCGAAAACGATAGACGGCGTGACCGCAGCTGTTTTTCTTCGGAACGTCTTCAATTCACTCGCTCGTCTCGCCTCACTTGATACAGAAAGTACGCATGCGCGCAGGGGATGTTTCTGGGTGGGCGGGGCAGTATGAAGGTAGATTAGTGCCATTTATCTGAAGAAGAGCAGACTATGATTTGCACTTGTAAAACCCGTAATTCGCAACTTGTAAACGCGCATCTCCGAGTTTGTAAGTGTAACTTCAGATCCACACATCTGCAAAAAGCAAACTGCAAGCATATTTCACAACTTGTGAAAGCGCGTCTTCGAATTTGCACTTGTAACTTCAGATCTGCAAAGCTGCACAACATGATTTGCATGCGCAGGTTCCTATTTGCTCGCTCAGTTGCGTCATCCTTCTCACGTGAATTTTGGCACGATTCTCTCGGATGGATTTGAAGGAAACGATTTGCAAGCAGAGACCAGGAATGCCTGTTTTACCACTCTTGTCCAAGAGGTGGCAGTGTGGTTATTGGATAATATATCAATAAACGGCTCCGTTTTTTATTTATTTTTTATTTTATTATTGCAATAAGACAGAGTATTACAATGACACGTGACAGGTAGAACAGAAATTGCTGATCATTACATCAAGATAAAGTCAGTAAAAAAAAACAAGAGATAAAAAACATACATAGACATACAAGAGGAATATATCTTAAAGAACATTTAGAAGCTTTGTGTTTTTCTTATTATGTACAAGTTTAAGAGATTTGAGAAGAGAGGAAATTTCTAAAATAAAAATATCAAAGAGAGGTTGATTCTCTTGCCATTTCTGTTTATGAATGAAAAATTTGGCTTGTAGAACATAAAAGTTAACTAAAAATTCAAATGATGAATCTGTAGAGTTCTCATAATAAAAGAAGATGTCTTTGAGAGTGAAGACATAATGGCCCTGTTGTGCAAAAAGGTGAAAACTAAGGTCTATTAGAAATTTCTTAACAGTATTGCACTCAAAAAATAAATGTACAAGTGTTTCATCTTCCTTATTACAAAAAGAGCAATGTAAATCTAGGTCTATGTCAGTATATTTTGAAATATTAACATTTGTAGGGTAAATCTTGTGGAGAATCTTAAAATGGACTTAATAAACGGCTCAGTGGTGGTGGTGGGTGGCTGGCCATGACTCTTGGTCTACGACACGGCGCCATGAGAACATGGAGAGAAGTGTTCAACAACGTGTAAGTAACATTATGGTTTACACGTTGTTGAACACTTCTCTCCATGTTCTCGTGGCGCCGTGTGTCGCAGACCATGATTCATGGACAGCCGTTTATTGAGATAATCCCTGACTTTTGCATGGCCAATAACCACACTGCCACCTCTTGGACAAGAGTGGTAAAACAGGCATTCCTGGTCTCTGCTTGCAAATCGTTTCCTTCAAATCCATCCGAGAGAATCGTGCCAAAATTCACGTGAGAAGGATGACGCAACTGAGCGAGCAAATAGGAACCTGCGCATGCAAATCATGTTGTGCAGCTTTGCAGATCTGAAGTTACAAGTGCAAATTCGAAGACGCGCTTTCACAAGTTGTGAAATATGCTTGCAGTTTGCTTTTTGCAGATGTGTGGATCTGAAGTTACACTTACAAACTCGGAGATGCGCGTTTACAAGTTGCGAATTACGGGTTTTACAAGTGCAAATCATAGTCTGCTCTTCTTCAGATATATGGCACTAATCTACCTTCATAGGGCAGTGTGCTGCGTGCTGTGAGCAGCAGGAGTGAGTGACAGGCGAATCCCCGGAGAATTAAATGCAGACGGCTTAAAACATTTACGTGACAAGTACTCGATGGTCGCGATATAGTCATTTCATACATCTCACGTAGAACAAGCCGCGATATATCGAGTATCCCTAGGTAGGACTATACAAACTTGTGTGGGAAATTCGAATATTTTAAGAGATCCTAGTGGTCCGCGGACCACACTTTGAGTAACACTGATCTAAAGATTGTGTATGTGTATTCTTTAGTTGAAGTGGATGCATCCAGTTCCTTTTTTTTCTCTAGGTCATTGTATTGGAGTCCAGCAGTCGTTTTGGAGGATGGCTGCAGTCCACCAGGAGGTCAGATGGAGCAGTGTTTGAACATGGTCCCAGAGGGTTTCGACCTGCTGGGGCAGTGGGACGCAACACCCTTAATATGGTGAGTTCTACTAAAGTAATAACGATATAGTCAACTTAACTCCATTCAGTTTAATTTATATAGTGCAAAATCATAAGAGATGGTATAGACATTACTGTGTGTGTGTGTGTGTGTGTGTGTGTGCACATGCGTGCGTGCGTGCAGTTTTAGTCTTTCAAAAATAATTTCATTGTGCGTGTGTTTGTGTAGGTTGATGACCTGGGCCTTGGGGGGGAGATTCTTCCAGTCACTTACAATCATCTAGCCTCCAAGAACAGATATTTGTATGTCAACAAACAGCTCCACAGGATGCCTTCAGGAATAAGGTAAGACTGGTTAGAAAACAGTGCTATTTATTTTTATATTACTATTAAGGAATATTTAAAGACACACATTTGAATACATCTAAAGGTAAAGAAAACATGATCCTGAGTGACATTATATTAAATTTCTCATACAGGCTTCTGTGATGTAGTTAAGTGCTGTTTATATCAAAATCATTTTCCATTTAGTTATTTATTTTTACACACAGGGTACACACACTGGTAGCTGACCTGAACACTACAGTGGTGTGTCTTAACCGTGCTGGCACACAACACAGCTGGGTGTATCACACTGAGTCTTATCAGGAAAATGAAGAGTTTCTTTCCATAGTAACACATACAGGAAGTGTTGGGTTTATTAGGTCCCGAGCACACAGTGCGAGACCCTATTGAATTTCAAATGTTTTTTTATTTTTTATTATTACGCTGCTTTTTAGGGCCCGAGCACGGCACGCTGGGGCGAGGCCCTATTGGATTTCGAAAGCATTTTCAACGGCCCATATCCCCTCGAAAACTCACGAAAATTTGTCTACCCCCCCAAAGTCAGGTGTAAAATTATGCATTTTGGGGGTCTCGCACATGGACGTACGCATATGGCTCGACAGCGGCACGTAGATGTTTCGTTTTTTTGGGGTCATTTTCAGGGTTCGCATTTGAACGAACTCCTCCTAGGGATTTAACCGATGCGTTTGAAACTTGGTGTGTGTGTTCTTAAGCCCATTGACAAAATCACAACTTTTCATCAGAGGGCGTGGCTATGACGGTGCGTCAAAGACTCCATTTACTTTTGGGCTGATTTTCGGGCAAAAGTGTTGGGCTATCATATACTTCCTCAGAGCTGTCTGAAACTTCATGTGGTTGTTAAGACCAACTTAATCTGCCAGGGAAGGGTTACATGGACCACATGTCTGACTTTATGTTGTTACATGTTTTGACTTTAGGAATAATAATAAAAAATCTGACACTGCAAAAAAAATAACAATGCATCAAAATCATGCCAGTCATTGACCCATTTCCTAATAACAATAATTGACAAATACTAAAATTATTTTAGTTTCTTGTTTTTTCGATAAAAAAACAAGAATTAGATAAAATAATTGTCATATAAAGGGTTAATAACCACCACCAACAAAAAATCTTTGATATGTATATTTCAGGCTGAAGACTGACGTGTTTAAAGTCGAAAAAAAAAAAATCAATATATACTATTTTTATAGCAGTTTATGGGAACAAGCCACGTTTTGGCTTTAGGAACATCCACAAAGTAAATAAGTTAACACCTAGAGACATCTTTTGTTCCCTTGTGACTGTAATGCCTAGGTAGGCAAATTTACAAATTTATATTTTGCTTCATTACACAAGTTTTATTATAAAAGCACACATTAATGTTTAATGTTTTTGTGTCAAAGTGACTAATGGGGAAAAGTTTTCAATTTGGTCCAGAGGGCAGTAGCTGTTAAACCGCTACCAAACAATCCTTGTGGTCAAATTACTGCCATTGAAATTTGTTTTTGCCATTGACTGGCTCCGATGGTTATTTTAGGTGTAGGCTCAAATAAATACAGTCAAATTCAGTCCCCATATTCACACTCACTGTTATGGAATTTTCGCATTATTTAGTCAACAAATAAAAGGCATCGATAAAAGCGATCGCTGGCAGCGCAAAGGAATCTGTGAGACGCCCAGTAAGTGCAGCGGTGCCAAACAAAGTAAGACAAAGCGCCACGCCATACATCTGTCATGGAGGACAGGTAAGCTCACCTGTGCGTGTATGTGTGTGGAGAAGGAATCCGGATTGCATTGAAGTGTCTCCGTTTGGTCTGCACTTTGTTGCTCGTATGCAAAGCTTTATGATGTTTCGAGGAGGAATGCTGATGCTGGCTTGTTGAGATGAATTGTTTGGATATGGATTGTGCATTGTGGATGGATTTAAATGTCACGGTTTACTGAAAACTGAAGACTGAATAAAAGCGGGTTAAAATGAGTCAAACAAATGACGCTGCCTCATGCTCTGACATGGAGTCTGGGAAAAGGGAGCGGAAACTCACTGAAAAGGCTCTGGTGAATAAAATTGAAAAACTGCAAAAGGAACGCAAACACGCTTTTGATAAAATTAAAGGTTTGATACCAAGAATGAAAGGGCTCATGAAACAAAGGGGAACTGTGTCTCAGGTGAAACAGTGTTTGGGGAATTTAAACATACTGTGTGAAAAGGCCACAACCGCACACAATGAACTGTTGCCTCTCCTCCCTGAGGATGAACTAATTAAACAAAAGGAATGGTTTTTAAGCGTTATGAATTACAGCAATACATTTCAAAAGGACACTCAAAAATGGATTGTTGAAACTGGACAAAACTCTCAGGAGCAACAGGATTCACCAGAAATGCCACTGCACTCTATGGAAATTAATGAAGCAAATCAAACTGGATAAAATTAACCTATGCAACAGTGTTTCAAATGTTGAAAGCCACAAAACAGCTCAGTCTCAATGCTCTTCAACTTCTTCTGCACGTTTAAAGGCAGAAGCTGAGTTTGCAGCTTTAACTATGAGGGACAAACTATTAAAGAATAAGCATGCTTTGGAAGAAGAGGAGCAACGTCTGCACAAAAAGAGAGAAGAGCTCAAACACTCAAATTGCAGAAAAAATGGCAAAACTTGAAGTTCTTAAGATAAAAGCACAATAAGTGGAAAAAGGACGTCAAAGGTCTCGGACGGAATGAAATCATATTTGGTCGCCTCTGCTTACATGGACAAAGCCTTCTCATGGCCTCCAATTAAAGCAGACGAGGTGAAGATCCTGCAGGACTACAGCCTCTTCCTCAGGGCCTGCTGTAATGCCATGGAGGATGTGCAGTATCTTTGGGATATGGATATGCCTTCCAATATGTTGAGCATCATTAAAAAAACTTCCCTACAAACTGAGAGACAAATGGAGAAATCGTGCCTGTTAGCTGCAGGAACGACACAACCGGAGAGCTGAGTTCACAGATATTGCTGACTTCATTGAAAGGCAAGTGAAAATTATGACAGATCCTGTGTTTGGCAACATCCAAGACTCAATTCAATTCAATTCAATTTTATTTGTATAGCCCAAAGTCACAAAGTACATTTGCCTCGGAGGGCTTTACAATCTGTACAGACCAATAATCATAAATAGAGGAACAAACAAACCCAAGTCAAAAGTCAAGAGAGGATCAAAGTTCCTAGATTTGTCAACAACTCAGTGAAACAGGTGGAAGGGCATTATCAGATTGCTTTACCTTTAAGGAACATTGACATTACCATGCCAAATAATAAGAGAATTGTGGAGCAGCGCTTGGGCTGTCTAAAAAGACCTTTTCAGAAGGACTTAACGTTTCATACTGAGTACAAAATGTTTATAAATGACCTTCTGGCTAAAGGCTATGCTGAGAAGGTGCCAGAAGAGGAGCTGGACCGTAGCGATGGAAAAGTATGGTACATACCACACCACGGAGTTTACCATCCCACCAAACGAAAGATCAGAGTTGTGTTTGATTGTGGAGCAAGATATCAAGGAACATCACTAAATGTTCAACTTCTGCAGGGCCCTGATCTTACCAGCCCTCCAATCCATGTTCCACCAGGTACAGGTCCCACCAGATGACAGAGACCTCCTCAGATTCCTCTGGTGGCCTATGGGGGATGTGAAGAAAGTACCCACTGAGCTTCGGATGAAGGTGCATTTGTTTGGAGCAACATCATCTCCTAGTTGTGCCAATTTCGCTCTCAGAAAGTGTGCAGAGGACTACGGGCATCTCTACAGTGAGGAAACAGTGGATAAACTATTGCACTGCTTTTACGTGGATGATTGCCTTGTGTCAGTGGCCACGGAGAGGGAAGCAGTGTCGCTTTACAGAAACCTGGTCTCTTTGTGTTCTGAGGGTGGATTTTCTGTGGATGAGTAATAGGCCTGAAGTGCTGGAAGCCATCCCTGAGAATCACAGAGCAAATGGCATTAAAGGCATGGAGCTGGATTCGCTACCTGTAGAGCGAGTGCTGGGTGTGGAATGGACCATTAAATCAGACTCTTTCAAGTTCAAGATTGTGCTTAAGGATAGACCACTGAGAGACCTGTGCAGGAGAGGAATAGACTGGGATGACACTGTGCCTGAGTCAGTCTCTAAAGAATGGTTGGAATGGCTGCAGGTCAGCAGATGTTTGAAGCCACCAGGCTTCGAACACGGATATGGAACAGTGACTTTCCTGCTGTTGAAAAGTAAGAACTTTGAAGTACACAGTGCTTTTGTGATGGGAAAAGCTCTAGTAGCTCCATTGAAATGTGTTACAATCCCCAGGATGGAGCTTATCGCTGAAACTATGGCCAGCGGCATTGACATGCTTTGGAGGAAGGAGTTACAGGTGGGTCTTTTGGACTCTGTTCTGGACGGACAGCACATCTGTTCTAAAATATATCAGGAACGAGACTTCACGGTTCAAAGTCTTTGTTGCAAACCGGGTCTCTTAAATCCACAAGGTTACCTGTCTTGTTCAATGGAGTTATGTCGATACCAGCAGCAATCCAGCAGATATAGCCTCCAGAGGTGTGAAAGTTGACGTGTTCATTAAAAAAATGCTACATGGGTGTCAGGGCCTCACTTTCTTTTGCAGCCTGAGAGTGAATGGCCTGTTGACCAGGAAGACCTCAATCAAATTTTACTTGGCGACCCTGAGGTCAAAAGAGTTGCAGTGAATGTGGTCCAGGCCAGGGAAGAACCTGTAACTCTCTTGATTGGACAAGTCTAAAGAAATCAGTGGCTTGGCTTTTGAGGATTAAGAGTTGGCTCATGTTGTGTGTAAAGAAGAGAAGACAGTTACATCTGACCTTTGCACAGTCTGACGTCATCAAGGAACAACAGGCATCCTCTGTGGAAAGGCAGATGAAGGATTTTAAGAGGACAGTGGTGCACGGGAGTCTCACAGTGACAGACCTGGACCAGGCTGAGCTAGCCGTCATCAAGTTCTGCCAGGGAAAGAGATTTCCAGAAGAGCTAATCAGTCTTGGGAAAAGGCAGCCTTTTAAGAAGTCCAGTCACCTCCATAAGCTCTGTCCACAGCTGCAAGATGGAATCCTGAGAGTTGGTGGTCGGCTCAGTAAATTGTCTATGTCTGTGGAAGAGAAACATTGAATAATCCTAGCGAAAGATCTTCACATCTCAGGGCTCTTACTAAGGCATGTACATCAGGAAGTGGGACATGGTAGCCGTAACCAAATGCTGTCTAAGCTGAGAGAGCAATACTGGATAGCTGGTGTGAGTTCAGCTATTAGGAGAGTGCTAGCCAAGTGTATCTGTCGCCGTTTTAATGGCTCTGCCAGTTCGGCAGCAGATGGCAGATTTGCCTCATGAAAGAATTGTCCCAGATGAACCAGGGAGCATAGTAAAGAGGTACGGTGTTCTGTTTACTTGCTTCGCCATCAAAGCAGTACACATCGAGGTTGTTCATCGTTGGACACCAACTCTTTTATTAATGCACTCAGGCGTTTCACTGCCAGGAGAGGACAAGTTCGGGAGTTACGCTCTGACAATGGAACGAACTTCGTAGGAGCAGAACGAGAGTTGAGCAAGGCCATTGAACAGTGGAATCAGGTGCAGATCCATGATGTCATGCTTCAAAAGGGAATCCAAAGGAGCTTTAATCCACCTGCTCGCTCACATCATGGGGGAGCCTGGGAACGGTTGATACGGTCTGTTCGAAAGGTTCTTAATTCCACCCTGAAAATACAAAACTTGGATGAGGAAATCCTTCACACAGTGTTTTGTGGGATTGAAGCCATAATAAACAGTAGACCAATCACCAAAGCCTCCATGGATCCAAATGACCTGAAAGCATTGACACCAAATAACCTGCTACTGTTGAAGACCTCACCAACTTTGCCACCAGGAGTGTTCGAACCCCCAGATATGTATGCACATAGGAGGTGGAAACAGGTTCAATATATGTCTGACTTGTTTTGGAGGAGATGGGTTAAGGAATACTTACCTCAACTACAGGAGCGTCAGAAATGGACAGGAGTGAAAAGGAATCTTGTTGTGGGAGACCTCGTCATCATCATCGACAGCACGGCACCTTGAAACTCATGGCCCGTGGCGCGAGTGATACAAACCTTCCCGGACCGAAGAGGATTCGTTCGTCAGGTGCAGATTAAAACCCGGAGCAGCTGCCTGGACCGGCCTATCATGAAGGTATGCCTGCTGCAGGAGGCTGAAACCGTTTGAGAAGATACTGGCTGCAGTTATCACTTTTTACATTTTTGACTAGACTCACGTTGCTGGTTTTTGACTGTTTGACGGTGAGACTGTGGACCCTTTGAGTCATATGATTCAAGAAGAAAGAAGATTTCAGAGTGGATTATTGATGGACATTAATTGTTGATCTTTATTGTTGAAAGTCTTTTTTTCATGTGTTTGTCTCCTACTTGTATGTGAGTAATTATTTAGATTAACTTAATTAGGGGCTGGTGTTGTAGGAGCCATATATTGTTTTGTTTTTCAGTATTCTGGATTTGATTTATTTGGTCTGGTTGCCACGATGATGTGTGTGGTTTGGGTCACATGGGTGCCAGCCGATTATAGCCGTAGGTTACATTAGGGGCTGAATCACCTGCACTAGGGGAGGAGAGAGGCAGGTTAGGTAGCCGTAATTTTTTGTTGACAGCTTTTCGTTTAGTTTGAATGCGTTGTAATACATACCAACAGTGTACGGTTAACCCTCATCATCTCATTAAATACTTTAAACGTACCCGGACTCATCGTGCTTCTCTGAACATCAGCGCGTTATACGAAACATACAGGACCTAACCTAGCCTCTCTAGTGACTTTAAAGGATTTGGAAAGCCGCAATAGTCATAATAGATAGCTTGTTGTTGCCGTTCCAATTTGTGTAAACAGACATCTGTGTCTCAAGACTACAATATGCTGACAATAACACCTCCATGGGTAAAGACATTGTCTTTGACTAATTCTGGGCGTATAGTATTTGTGGTATCATCTTGGGGTTTTAAGTATATCCACTAGAATGAGTTGGGCAGAATGTGAGACCGACTCAGGGACTTCTGATGAACTCTTTGGCCAAGCATCAATAAATAATACAGCATAAGACATCAGAGGCTCTTGAACACTTACCATTGACTTCAGCAAAACACTCACATTGTGAAAATAGCTAAATGTTCAGCTGTGGTATTGAAAACATTTTACATAACATTCTGTACTCTAACACACAAACTCTTCCAGCATTTCTATGCATTACATTACATTGCATTTAGCAGACGATTTATCCAAAGCGACTTACAGAGGAGGACATAAGCTGAGAAAGGTGTAAAGGAGCACAGAGTAGTTGTTAGTTTTGTTAGGCAGGGAAGCATTCTCGAAACAGAAAGGTTTTTAGAAGTTTTTTAAAGGTTGAAAGGGATGTTGCTGTTCTAGTAGCCGTTGGTAGGTCATTCCACCATTTGGGGACGACCACAAAGAACAGTTTAGAGTGACCTCGCTTTGCGAGAGGCGAGGGTACAACTAGACGGTTTTTATGAGCGGAGCGTAACGCCCTGGTCGGGACGTGAGCCTTTAGTAAGACGCTGAGATAGGCAGGGGCAGATCCTGAGGTGGTTTTGTAGGCTAGCGTCAGAGCTTTGTGTTTAATTCTGGCAGCTACAGGCAGCCAGTGCAGGTCGCTGAAGAGTGGGGTGATAAGTGACCATTTAGGTTGATTGAAAACCAGTCGCGCTGCGGCATTCTGGACCATTTGCAAAGGTTTGATCGCGAAAGCAGGTAGGCCAGCCAAGAGCGAGTTGCAGTAGGGAGCTGACTGTAGCCTGAATCAGGAGCTGAGCGGCATATTGGGTTAGGTATGGTCTGATTTTTCTAATATTGTACAATGCATAGCGACATGACCTCGCTACGGAGGAAATGTGTTCAGACAGAGAAAGACGATCATCTAGTACCACGTCCAGGTTTTTAGCAGCATGGTTAGGGGTAATAGTGACAGTACGAATTTTCAGGTTAAAGTCATGGCAGATTGACTCATGGGCAGGGATGACTAGGAGTTCGGTTTTTGACAGATTAAGCTGGAGATGGTGGTCTTTCATCCAAGTTGACAGATCAGAGAGACAGGCGGAGATGCGTGCGGAGACCGTGGTGTTGTCCGGCTGGAACGACAGGTATAGCTGTGTGTCATCGGCATAGCAGTGGTAGGAGAAGCCGTGTGAGCGGATAACATGGGACAGCGAGGTGGTGTAGATGGCAAACAGAAGGGGACCCAGCACCGACCCCTGCGGCACCCCCGTGGAGAGGGTATGAGTCGATGACAGACGACCTTGCCAAGACACATTAAAGGAGCGTCCAGCAAGGTAGGACTCGAGCCAGGAGTGGGCAGAGCCTGTAATGTCCATGTTAGCGAGTGTGGTTAGGAGTATGTCGTGATTGACTGACTGTATCGAAGGCAGCCCATAAGTCGAGAAGGATGAGTACCGATGATTGCCCTCGTGCTCTGGCTGTTTTTAAGGCTTCTGAGACAGATAGTAAGGCTGTTTCGGTGAAGTGGCCACTTCTGAAACCTGACTGATTTGGGTCAAGTAGATGGTGATGGGTGAGGAAGTCAGTGATTTGTTTAGAGACCGCCCTCTCAATGGTTTTCGAGAGGAAGGGGAGCAGTGACACCGGCCGATAATTTTCAACCAAGGCGGGGTTAAGCGTAGACTTTTTCAGTAATGGCGTAACTCTGGCTTGTTTGAAGGCTGCTGGAAATACGCCTGAGGACAGTGAGGCATTAATCACGGATGTGATCGGTGGGACTACCGTAGGAGCAATATCTTGTAGCAGGGTCTCCGCGGATCCTTAAAAAGTCTTAAAAAGTCTTATTTTAAAAATGTGTCTTAAAAAGTCTTAAGAAGCATTATATTTCACCATTTTCTGAAGTATGGCATTAAATTTCACAAGGTAGGTATTATTTTTCATCCCGGTAGCCTATGGTTAATAAAAAAACATTTCGCTGATTTTTTTCTGCGCTAACGTGATTTACTTAGCCAGCGATGTTTGTTATCAAGATGCTGAAAACTCATAGAGCCGTTGTTTGCAGTGTGTCGCTTTAGCCATGAAATGGAACAGACGAAGAAGTGGTTGGAATAAGCAGCATACGTTCAACCTCTCTGGCATACATGAACATGAACCGAGATGGTGAAATGCAAGTTCAGCGACAAGTGGTTCGAGAAACCGAAATACAATAGTTGGCTAACAAAAACAGTGTCGGAATATGATGCAATGTAAATTATGTCGGATTCATCAAGTTGGGAACAATGGGCTGTAGTGCCCTTGATGCTCACATGAAAGGGGAAAAGCACACACGCTATGCTGCTAGCCAGGAATCAACAGTCCCCCTGCGAATGTTCGCCACTACAGGCACTAACGCAAGTGCAAGGCCAGCTGTGCCTTTCATATCTCCGGGCCCCAGCACAAATGCTTTCGCTGCATTCGCTCCAAGCGCTACGTTAAAGGCAGAAATACTTTGGGTTCTGCAGGAGTGCAGGAGAAATCCGATGCACTGAGGCAGTTAGATAAGTAGTAAAACTGTATTTATTTCCTGACTGTTTATGTGTACATCAGTGCCCTACTATTAAAATATTGAGAAGGCAAAAACTAAACTAAAACTATAAACTGAAGATGCACTGATTTATAAAAAAATAAATATGCTTTGAGTTTGAACTTATCTTTGACTGCGCCTTTTTACTGTATGAATATTTGTTTCGCGGTAATGGTCTTATTTTTTATTCTCAAAGGTCTTAAAAGGGTCTTAAAAAGCATTATATTTGCTTGTCAGAAATGTGCAGAGACCCTGTTGTAGGAGTTTAGAGGGGATGGAGTCCAGCGGGCAGGTGGTGGGTCGGTTGTTAATGATCAGTTTGGATACCTCGTCTTCCGAGAGAGGGGTGAACGAGAAGAGAGTTGCGCTGTTGTCTCGGAGGGGTAGCAGGTTGTGACCGGGGGGATCACAAAATTGTTTGCTGATAATTGCCACCTTGTCTGTGAAGAAGGTGGCAAAGCTGTCAGCAGTGAGGTTGGTGGCAGGTGGGGTTGGGGGAGGATTGAGCAGCGATTTGAAGGCGGAGAAGAGTTTCCGTGAGTCAGTTGTGCTGCTGATTTTCTTGTTGTAATATTCCATTTTTGCAGTCGTGACAGATTAAGAGAATGACGCTAGGAGAGATTGGAAGGTTTCCAGGTCAGCAGGGTTTTTGGATTTGTGCCATTTCCGTTCTGCAGCTCTGAGTGCTGTATGTGACGAGCGGATGGCATCAGTCAACCATGGGCGGGGCTGGGTGGAGCGTGCTGGTTTGCTAGAAAGAGGGCACAGGGTATCTAGGCATGTGGTTAGTGTGGAACTGAGAGATTCTGTGGCTGCATTGACATCTAGCGGAGAAAAACTTTTGGGAGGGGGAAGGGCAGTAGCGACGACTGAGGCGAAGTGGGTGGCAGACAAGTTGCGGAGATTGCGTCGAGAGGTGGTCATGGGTTGAGGGGTGGTAGGTAGTTCTGGGAGGGAAACCGTGAAGTGGATGAAGAAGTGGTCTGAGGTATGTAATGGTGTGACCATTATGTTATCAGTTATGCAGTTTTTGGTAAGGACGAGATCCAGTTGATTGCCGTTTTTGTGAGTTGGGGGAGTACTGACTAGTTGCATGTCGAATGAGTTGATAAGGGATAGAAAGTCTGTGGCGTAAGCTTTGCCTAGATGGATGTTGAAATCACCGAGTACCAGCAGCGGGCACTCAAGTTCAGGGATTGAGGACAGTAGCGTGTCTAACTCATTGACGAAGTCACCCAGAGGTCCAGGAGGACGGTAGATGACGATCACTGAGCATTTGACTGGAGCTATGACTTTGATTGCATGGTGTTCAAATGAGCAGTAGTTGGTGTTGAGGAGCAGGGGAGCATAGTTCCATTTGTTGTTAACCAGGACCCCAGTTCCTCCTCCTCGCTTGGAGAGATGGGGGGTATGGGAGAAGGAGTGAGCTGCGGAGAGTGCTACCTGAGTGGCGGTGTTTTCTGTTTTAAGCCAGGTTTTGGTGAGGGCCAGTAGGTCCAGGGATAGACTGCTGGCATAAGCCGGGATAAAGTCCACCTTGTTGACAGCAGATTGGCAGTTCCATAGGCCAACAGAGAAGGTTTTGGTGGGTGTATAATGTTCCAGTGGCCGCAGGTTAAATAGATTCCTGGTGCGAAGGTTGCGGCGTAGGGGGGTCCGTGCAGTAGAAACTACGGGGATCTTCTGGAAGCACATGGTGATAGGTAGGACAGATGGAGGATAGTTTTGCCTTGCTCGGTGGACTTGCGCAGGTAGACTCGCTTGTCTTAACCCAAGTAGGTCTTCACACGAGGAGGGCTTCAGACGAGGGCTGACGCTGCAGCTCAGAATGCCTGTTGAAATATGTGCAGGTGCCACTCCCTGAGTCCGCCCCCCTTTTGCAAATTACAAAAGGCTGTGGTTTCGGGGGCGTGTCACTTGTTCACACCTGAGTCCAATCCAGTTTCGGGTACAGCAGAGTGAAATTAATCGTAGTTAAATTACCTGAAGTGAATTCTAGAAGATCTTACTGTCAGCTGTTGACTCCACACTTTCTTCAAGCTTGTCCTGAAGATGGGAGTTCACTGTGTCTATTTAAGCTCCTTGATAAGTGAGATGTCCACCCTCTTTTGCAAATTACAAAAGGCTGTGGTTTCGGGGGCGTGTCACTTGTTCACACCTGAGTCCAATCCAGTTTCGGGTACAGCAGAATGAAATTAATCCTAGTTAAATTACCTGAAGTAAATTCTAAAAGATCTTACTGTCAGCTGTTGACTCCACACTTCAGTTGTTAGAAGAAAGCAGCATTTTTAATGAATGTATTTTGGCAATGCGCAAACTTCAAAAAAATCTGATTGAAAAATACAAAATTTACTCTCTAACTTCCTTCTCTTTCTCTTTCAGTGGACTTTTGCAGACTGTCCCACCCTTTTCTCGTCCCCTCCTGCTGAGTGTTGCAATGGAGATATTTGTGAAGAAGGGCAAGGAAGACGACGAGTCCATCCATTCATTTGTTTCTAGGCGGCTGGGAAAGGAGGTGGGTAGTTTTTCTTAAACTGTAAAACCGCCATTAATAACAAAAGTATTACCTAAAGGGCTGCATTGTAATGTTTTAATTTTATTACATACTATATATTAATAGTATATTAGTTAATTTAAAAGTATATTAATGAATGGTAAATATATTATATATTTAAACAGGACATCTTGGCAATTTAACAATTTATTTATTTCATTGCTAATATGTCTTGTTTCTTCAGACTTGACTCATCCAATCCACCAAACAAGAGTCAACAGTAAAGAAAAGCTGTTTGTCCAGAAGATTTGGCCAATTTTCCATGTGTGCAACCCACAAATGCAAAAGTGGCACCATTTAAAAAGAAAATCATCAGGCTTTCCAATAGTATAAGATATTTATTGTTACAACAAAGAAATAATCTAGCAAACAGAAACGTGCCAGTGACTGGCCTGGGTAACCCATGGGTAACCCCATAAGTCATGGGTAAATCGAAATTTGAGATTTGGATTTTTGCTGGGAATTTCACTGGGAAGAGCGTTAAAGTTGTTTATATATATATATATATATATATATATATATGATGTGGGCTTCATAGACAATTGGACACCTTTCTGGGGAATACCTGGTCTGATTAGGAGAGACGGCATCCATCCTACTTTGGATGGCCTGCCTCCAGCTCCACTGTAAAGAATCTTGGAGTTGTTTTTGATCAGGATTTGTCCTTTAATGTCCATATAAAACAAATTTCGAGGACTGCATTCTTCCACTTACGTAACATCGCTAAAATCAGACGCATTGTCTCTCAAGCAGATGCAGAACAACTAGTCCACGGATTTGTTACTTCAAGGCTGGACTATTGTAACTCTTTGTTATCAGGCTGCTCTAATAAGTCTCTTAGGACTTTACAGTTAATTCAGAATGCTGCTGCACGTGTTCTGACAAGAACCAAGATCAGAGATCACATTTCTCCCATTTTGGCTTCCTTGCATTGGCTACCTATTAAATCTAGAATAGAATTTAAAATTCTCCTCCTTACTTACAAATCTCTTCATGGTCAGGCACCATCGTATCTAAAAGAGCTCATAGTACCTTACTACCCCTCTAAGAACACTGCGCTCTCAGGATGCTGGGTTCCTTGTGGTTCCTATAGTCTCCAAAAGTCGATTGGGAGCCAGAGCTTTCAGCTATCAGGCTCCGCTTCTGTGACTTAAGACTTTCCTTTTTGATAGAGCTTATAGTTAGGGCTGGCTCAGTTCATCCCTTAGTTATGCTGCCATAGAATTAGACTGCCGGGGGACTCCACCCTTCCCGCCCAGGGTTATGCTTCGCCAGGCACGGTATTGGTTGAAGATGCAGTCACATCTCCCTTACCTCTCCCTTTTTCCCTGTTAAAGTGGAGGAGGAGAAGGTGTCACTCCCTGTACAGATTGTAAAGCCCTCTGAGGCAAATGTACTTTGTGACTTTGGGCTATACAAATAAAATTGATTTGATTTGATATATATATATTTATATATTCCTTCCTCTGTGTGTGTCTAGCTGGCAGACGTAGCTGTGGACAGTTTATGTCGAGGTGTATTTGCGGGAGACAGCAGGAAATTGAGTGTGCGTTCTTGTTTTCCTCCCTTATACAACGCAGAGCAGCACAGAGGTTCGCTGACACTGGGCATGTTGCTAGGTTCAGGTACATTGCAATATTCATTCTACTGCTTGTATTTGTGACTTTGTGCCTCTTTTGGTGTGACCTATAGCTGACCTATAGTTTTTTTAAGACCATAGTTGATGAAAACTGATTTCTTTTTGTTTTGTTTTGTTTTTTTATTAAACCAAGCACGATGTATTACTGTACTACTTTACCCTTAAACTGCCACTGCTATTCCTTCTTTACTTTGTTTTATAAGATATTTTACTTTAATTTCCTTCCTTTAATTCTGCTTTATTTTAGTTTCTTCCTTATTGTAAATGTAATTGTAATGCATTGTATGTGTGGAAACCTGTAGGGCCCACTCCTGTGATCCCCCCTGGCCCTCTGGCTCAGAAAGCTATTAAAGAGTTGTGGGCCCAGTGGTCCCTAAAAAGGGGAGTGGAGTCTTTCCCAGAATCCATCACTGAGTACCTACAACGGAGCGGGAGAGTGCAGCTTCAAAGAGAGGCAGCTGTTAAACAGATTAGTCCTTTAGCCTCTGGTTGGAAGGTTAGTGTATTTCCCTGAATGCGTGTATGATGAGATTTAGCTGGTTGAGCATGGTGTGTTGGTGTGATGTACCATAAACCTGCTGAATGTTACCTGTCCAACAAAAACATGTTTGACTGTTCGTTTTTTTAAATATTTCATAACATATGTGCTTGTTTGTTTGTGTAGATCCATTTGGAGGATGGAGTCATACTAGCTGACCATGTCATCTCTGCACTGCCTGCTAAAGGCAAGTGGTGGTTTACAGAATGTTACAGGAATGTTTTGTCTTACATGACAGGAATAGAGAAGAATGCACTCATGCCCCTCAGCTCGCCAAATGTCTTCTGACAAGTAGCAGGAACAAAGATGTTTGACATACACAACACAAAAGAGAGGAGGGGAAGTTATAATACTACAAAATAATGAAATGCCATTTTTGGCATTTAGTACCAGTACCAGTGTACATAAAATAATCTACATCTACAAATAATCTACAGAAAACACAAAAATATTTCTCTCTGCCCTACATCACCTCTCTCTTACCCACCCCAACCACCCGTCCACAGCCCTCTCCTCAGTTCTGCCTTCGTCCTGTCAACTTCTCATCGAGCATCTTCAGGACATCTTCACAGCAACAGTCGCAGTGGTAAATCTTGAGTATGAGGGTTCCATCCTGCCTGTAGAGGTGAGAGTTACACTAGGACACACAATAAATCATTCTGAACAGGGCTTTGCAGGAGCCACTAGATGATTGGACTACAAAAAGCATTTTTCTTTTTCATACTGATTCTCTATAATGATTGAAGCAGCAATGAGCACAGTCTTGCCTTCGCAGTGACCCCTCTTCAGGTGTCAACATCATGGCAAATTCCACAATTCCACATCATTTTGTATAATAACATGCCTCTGATAATTAAAGTGTTGTTCTGTTGTTGTTGAGCTTTACCAGTGATGACTGATACAGCCACCTCTGCCTCTATGTGTTGTCAGGGTTTTGGTCATCTGCTTCCGTCGTCAGAGGATCTGGGTTTACTTGGTGTGGTCTACGACTCTGTTGCCTTCCCTCAACACAACAGACCTAATGGACAGACTACTAGACTGACGGTACACTAACTAACTAAGAATGTCTTTGCCATTTGTAATGCATGCAAGCAAATATCCCAGTACAAAATTTGATGAAATCAGTCAAAATCTTTTATACAATAGTATAAAATCAACCTGATGAATTCACTGGCTAAGGGCAGAAGGTATAACGTATAAATTTACTACTTGCAGAGATGAGTGGGTCAGGCTCTACTTTAGCACCACCACACACCCCGTATGGGGAAATTGAGACAGAGGGCTGCATGTTTTAGTGTAACGTCTAAGTGTAAAAGCGTAATGTCACCAATATGAACTTCTCAGTGATAACCGACGATAATGGATTTCAAGAATATGAAACAGTATACACTTCCTGTCTCCTAAGTGGATGTGGTTGTTGCCCCTGATCTCCAAATCTTGTCGGAAGTGTTGTGAATGTCGTGTAGATGGATGAAAGCTGATTCTGTTGTGTTGTTATAGATCAGAGGGAAGAGAAATCTGTGCTGCTGAAACAGACTGGTCTCCAAAAAGTTATTTTTTTCCTAATTTATTTTAGTATCAGGATGTGGCTGTGAAAAATGAGGATTTACTTTAGTGACTCTGAAGAGAAAGAAATAGCTCGTAATCTGTGCCCACGTTCATTTTTCCCCATTAGAGTCAGTAAACTCCAGACCTGCTGCTGGTCATCTAAAGGGGAGCAGCAGTAGGTCTATAAAGTAAAATGAACCTATATTATTTCTAAGGGCTTTATAGACCTTTATATAATAACAACTTTTGCCACATCATGTAGATCGCTTGTTAAGGCCTTTAAATCCTCACTTAAAATGTAGTGACTGTCTAGTGGTAGCAGGCTGTCCAGGAATGAGATAGTTGTAAAAGTGTCCTAAGGTAAGATACTGAACCAGAAATTGCTCCTGATGGTGGTACCATTGTATGGTAAGCTTAATTTTATTTTCAGCTCTTTGTAGGAAATGTACTGCGCCTGGTGAACACCTGGGGCCTCATGTACAAAGCATGCGTACGCACAAAAAAGTGGCGTACGTCCTTTTCCACGCTCACTTTCAAATGTATCAAACGTAAAACAATCGTAGAAATGTGCGTGCCCCACGCCAATTTCATAGCTGTCGTACGCATGTTTCTACAGCTATTATTCCTTTGGCGACACTTAGAGGTGACGCTGGGAAACTGTTAATAATGTGAAAACAAGTAGTCATCAGAGTGATGTGCACATCAGAGACACACTTATGAACAATTAACACACCCACATGTTTGCAATTATATAGGTGGTTATAAAAGCATGCATAATGTGATTAAGAAAATGGTATTAACAAAGGCAGCGTTGGCGTTGTTAGAGGACCTTGCTAACGTATACGATTTAAGGACCGCGAGGATTTACTTGCAAACCATGATAATTGGCTCATAAGCTGATTTCGGTTACCAAGGCCAGTGTTACTGGAGCTGTGCGCTGAGCTGCGGTCGAACCGAGAGCGCAACGGGGGCTGGCGAGTAGCTCGGGGTTGTGCTGTCTACGCTGGGGTTCCTGGCAACAGGGGCATTCCAGCGGGAGCTGTTTATCTAAATAGGAAACATTTTCATTCCATCAACGTTTAAATCATATGTGATGCGCAAATGCAGCTAACTAACATCGTGGCAAGGTGGCCTGGTTCAACGCATGACTCATTCATTATGACTAACAGCATGGTTGAGAACAGCCTGAAGGCTGGCACAGTGCGTGATGGGTGGCTTCTATTCCTTTAATTGTCCCGTATGTACATATGGGACAATTAAAGGAATAAACTCTTTACTTACCCGTGGCAGTGTGCCAGTGTGCCAATGCATATTTGTGCATGTGCGCATTCAAATATCATGTTTTTGGTTTTGGTTTTCTTTATTTGGTCATATTTATCCCTGTTGACAGGGTACCAAACTTCATTCACTAGAATCTTTAGCTCAGACTCCGTGAAATTCCTTTTCTTTCCTTTGTTCATCGCGTTGTCTGATCGGACAAAGAGATGCAGGGCCTATTTAAATAGATTTGCATATGTAAATAGGGGACAGGGAGGAGTTGCATGTGCGCTCAATTTCACGTTGATTAGGATGTACAAAAGAAACGTGCTTGGATCCATGCGTACGCACACTTTGATACCTCAGAATTTTTTTGTGCGTACGACAGTTTCTGGGTTTTGGTGTACGCCAAGTTTCACGTAGAAATCCACCCAAGTATTTGTACATGAGGCCCCTGGTGTTTGGTACCAGGCAGGTGGTGTAGATTTGGTTTATTAGAGCCTTTTACTGAAAATGTCTTTACATATCGTGTTTTTGGCTTCACCTATGTAAAATTGCTGTAAGGCACAGTCCTTTACAGTGAAGAACCTTGTTTTTTTCCCAATTGTGAGGCCCCAGTCAAGTGAAGTGAGCCCACACCTCTGACCTAACATTACACTAATATGTCATTAATACTACTATATCTACTACTGTGGTCACTTTATCATTCATTGTCATTCTGTAAGTCATTGTAACTGTACAAAATGTTTATGTTGATTGTCCTGTACACATGACATCCATTGCACGTCTGTCCGTCCTGGGAGAGGGATCCCTCCTCTGTGCTCTTCCTGAGGTTTCTTCCACATTTTTTCCCTGTTAAAAGGTTTTTTGTGGGCAAGTTTTTCCTCACTCGAACCGAGGGTCTAAGGACAGAGGGTGTCATTCTCTGTACAGATTGTAAAGCCCTCCGAGGCAAATGTACTTTGTGACTTTGGGCTATACAAATAAAATTGAATTGAATTGAATTGAATTGAATGTCCTTGTAGGTGATGATGGGTGGGGCCTGGTTCCAGGAGGTGTTTGGGTCCCCAGAATCAGTAACAGAACAGTGTCTTTTAGCAAAAGCCACTGAGGCAGTGCACTGTCACCTGGGAGTCACCACAGCACCCATTTGGAGCTGGGTAGCTTTACAGAAGGTATGACAGTTCTTGTGTGCAATGTATTTTTAAATTAATTGTAAATAAGTTTTTTTTTTAAACTTGTTGCCAATTCAGGTCAAAAATACATGCTGGATTCTTTGATCACCATTTGATACTTTTTTTTATTTGCTAGTAAAAGTGATAAAATCTTTGTTTTTCTCATGTCAGAACTGTATACCTCAGTATTATCATGGACACTTTCGGAGAGTTGGTGAGTATTAACTTATACACTAGTCTGAAAATGATGAGTTGTACTAATCATTTTCGTGTGTGTGTGCGCCTTTCCAGAGTCCATGCGTAGCTTCATAAGGAAGAATAATCTCTCACTGTCTCTGATTGGTTCATCCTATGATGGCGTGTCAGTGAATGATGTCATCTTCATTGGCCGAAAAGCCGTTGAGGAGTTGTTGGGAACTGAAGTTTGATAGCACTGGTCAACACTGAAACACAGCTGGATGGAGAAATGCATGGAGAAATGTGTAGTCGATGTGCAGCCTGAATAGGTCAGCTTCAGAACTTCTATAGAAATGTCAATACTGCACAGACTGAATGATAGAAGTTTTTTTTAGTAACACTGTGTATAATTAACAGTGTATACATAATATTACAAATTGCAGTTCTAGTAAAGCCTTATTGTACCTATATGCTGTGTCATTTTCTCTCTTTTTTTTCTAAGAGTATGCAAAGCACATCTGTACAGATTAAAGCCCTGAAGCAAATGTGGTTTTGTGTCTGTCCACATAAGCAGAACGGTAAATCAGGCTTGTTCATTTGCTGAGTTTAAAAAATCAACAAGCTTCAACAACTTAGAAATTATGGTTTTATTTAAAGAAGGAAAAGGGGGGGGGGGTACATCTCCTGATTGGACATAAAAATAACAGCCCTGTTCCCAGTGTGTTTTTTTTTTTTTGTCTGTCCACTGGGGAGCACAATGCAGTGTCACTTTATGAAGACTATCTGAGACCAAGTTTCTTCTTCTCTTTGTGTTTCTTGCGCACCACTTCGATGTTGCGGTCCTTCCACATGCTCTTTCTTAATTTGATGGGACGACTGCCAACATATTTCCCTGGACGGACAGAGAACACAGAGAAAGAAGTTATTAACCTGTGTCAAAGTGTCACATTTAGACAAAGGATGGGTGAAAGAACTGAAGGCTGTCAGTTTGGCTTTTTAATATTGTCACAAACATTTTGGGCAAGGCGCACTTCTGCAGTGTGTATGCTGGCAATTTCATGATGAATGGGGATGGGATCTTCATCTTAATTAGAATACATGTCCTCGATGCTCTTAGTTAAGAGTTTCTTATTTTTAACAACAGGATTTATACATCAAAACGTAAAAAAAACCCAAAAAAGCTTACAAACATAACTGGAAATATTGAAAAAGCAGACAGGTGAGTGAGTTCACAATGACACTGACCGTTCATCTCCCTCATGGCTCTGACATAGTCATTTGGATCCTTGAAGCTGACGAAGCCATAGCCCTTAGTCTTTCCTGTACGTTTATCTCTTACCACCTGATGACAAAGGACTTCAGTGAGGAATCAATGTGGGATTATTTTCTACGACATACACATATGCGCACACACATTTAAGCGTCTGTGAGTATGGCGAAGTATCCTGGATGATGGATGTCAAAAAGAAGTGTCTACTGCAGTGAAGCAACATTATTAAGAGTTTGTTAAACCACTTTTTATGTTGACATCCTCAATTCAAGAATCACTCAGATACTGTTGGTTGTATATTTAGGTGATTGCGTCCCATATTACTCACATTTTTATAGATGTACTGTAATGAAATGTACCTTAATAATTGTTCAGAACGATGCTATGCATAGAAAGACTCAACATGTAATATTGTGTGTATCTTGCTCAAGTTACGGTGCACAGATGGCTGAATTGTGTCATGAGAGATGATTTACATCACTATTGCTCTGTGAGTTTTTCAATCTGTGCCATAAAGTAATTTATTGGTCTCATCTTCCTAATGGTGACCTCTGCACTATCCAATTACATTATTATACATATATGAATTATGTTTTTTTTATTTTACTGTTACTGGTTTTATTTAACTTATTTATACATGTGTATATAGTGTTAAAATAGGATATCGTATAGGTGTATATTGTTAAAGTTTTGTTTCTTGCTATTGTTTTCGTGCCATCACTTACTATCTCACCGCTTGGGAGCTGCGGTAACGAAAACAATTTCCACGCGGGGATTAATAAAGTATTTCTGTTTATGATTTTTTGACTGCTGAATAAAATGTTAGGGGAACTAAACTTTTTAGAAGTCATTACAGTTGGGATTGTATTCTTGTATTGTTTAACTCTTATTAGACACAAAAACACTACACAAGCAAACCTTTGCTTTGAGAAAAGATGGGTATCTGCTGAAGGCTCTGGCAAGTATGTCGTCGTTAACCTCATTACCAAGGTCACCACAGAATATACGGAAATCATCTGCAATAAAAAATAAGAACACGAGTAACAAAAACATGAATGTTACCTTTATCCTCCAGTAAGAGTAAACATTAACATCACAACCAATGTGTAAACATATCCAACCAATTTTCTAAGAGAAAAACTGCTTCCATCAATCATCTAAAACTCAAATGGTACAAGAAACCATGATAAAAACAGGACAGTGTTTTAAAATAGATTTTTTTCATGATTCTATTTGAGAATCATACTTTGTCACATGATTTATCACAGTTATTTGGGCACTGCAGCAGTTTGTACCTGAATCCCACTCCAGCAGACTTGGGTCCTCCCAGCTGGTCCCTGCTGCTGTTCGTATACACTTCTTCACCTTCTCCACCTTTGCTTTCTTTTTGTCCTCTGTAGCACTTTCCACAGGCTGGAAAAAACACAACATTCAATGTGATATAGACCCCTTACCTATATGTCACTGATAGATACAGTGCTGTGAAAAAGTATTTGCCACCTTTTCTATTTCTTTACTTGTTTTTTTTGTATATTTGTCACACTCAAATGTTTCAGATCGTCAAACAAATTCTAGTATTAGACAGAGATAACCAAAGCAGTTTTTAAGTGATGATTGCAAAATAGCTCTATCTGGAAAAGTAATTGCCCCTCTGTTAAATCATAAATTTACTGCTAACCAAATTGTTTGGAAAGCGGAGTTCATTTTAACGACTCACACACAGATCTGATTACTGCCAGACCCGTTGAATCAAGAATTCAGTTACACAGAACCTGTCTGACAAAGTGAAGTAGGATAAACATCTAAAAAAAAAAAGCCCATCATGCCATGAAGAAATTCAAGAACAGAAAACAAAGTCATTGACATCTATCAGTCTGGAAAGGTTACAAGGGGCGGCTGTGGCTCAGAGGCAGAGCGGGTCGTCTACTAATCAGATGATCGGTTCCATCCCCGGTCCTCCATGTCGAAGTGTCCTTGGGCAAGACACTAAACCCCGAATTGCTCCCGAAGGTTGTGCTGTGAATGTGTATGAATGGTTAGATCCTCAAACTGATGAGCATTTGCATGGTAGCCAATGCCATCAGTGTATGAATGTGTGTGAATGGGGGGAATGAGATATGTAGTGTAGAGCGCTTTGAGTGGTCGGAAGACTAGAAAAGCGCTATATAAGTACAGTCCATTTCCAAGGCTTTGGGACTCTTGTGAATCACCATGAGAGCTATTATTCACAAATAAAGAAAACTGGAACAGTGGTGAACCTTCGTAAGCGTGGCCGCCCTCTTACTTGTCTTGCATTGACAACAGAACCCAGAATAACATCTAAAAGACCTGCAGGCCTCACTTGTCTTAGTTAAGGTCAGTGTTCATGATTTAACAATTAGAAAGAGAATAGGCAAAGATGGCATCCATGGGAGAGTTCCAAGGTAAACACCACTGCTGACAAAAAAGAACACAAAGGCTCATCCCACATTTTCCAAAAAACATCTTGATGATCTCTGAAACTTTGGGGAAAATATTTTGCACACATTTGAATAATAGGCTGATGTGACTGATTTTGTGAGTGTGTGAGTTTTCACACCCAAAAAGTTCAATTATCTTGTTAAAAAAACAACAAAAAAACAACCAAGAATCAAGAAATATCCAAATATATAGCATCCCAAAATTTTGAAACTCAAACATTCAAGTGTAGGAACAATATGAAAAACACATTTTTGAGTGGAAGGGGGAATTGATAGGCTTGGCAGGTAGTGATGCATGGGTCAGGTCCGTTGTGTGATAGCGGAGCAGAGAGGCAGCAGCTCGGTTTTGCACCTATGGTCAGTATTAGTACTGTGTGTATAGGCAAACAAACAACAACAACCACCATCACAACGACCATCATTCATTGCGTTATTACATTTGTGGGAAGTTATTACAATATTGAAAGGTGAAGATTTTCACTTCCCCACAAACATAATAAATCCCTGCAAACATAACTACATTTGTGGGAAATCGCATTACGTTTGTAGTAGGCAGCGGCTATTACGTTTGTGAAAAATGTATTACGTTTGTGAAAAATTTGTTATGTTTGTGGGATTATTGCATTATAAGCTGCAGATTGTTATTACGTTTGTGGTTTATAACGTTTGTGGACCTTGGTGGGCGTACAGACAGTGATTCTCATTCTTATAGTAGGTATAATGCACTTTGCATTCTCACTATCCTAAGTCTCATTTAAAAAGGAAATCATCAGTGTTTCAGAGTTAACAACAGAAAGCGGACTGCAGATTTTGAATGTACCTCAGTGTGGGGTGGCTCAGGCTCAGGCATGCTGGGTCCAATGACGGTGCTGCTGTCTTCACTCTCCTTTTTGTCCAGAAGACCTGCTGCCATCACTGCTGCCTGCTGCTCTGCAACCCGTGCTGCCAGTTCCTCCTGAAACATTCATAGACTGTGAGCTTCTATACAATACTGGTAGAGAATTGATACATCTTTCCATACCACAGAAAAAAAGGGCTTGTTACACGAAATAGGATAATTTATTTTCTTTCTATTCAGTCAACTGTGATGATTTGTGCGTCATCATCCGGTTTATAGCTTTACATTTTTGATATATGATCATATTTATCATGTGGTATCAAAAAAGCATCAAAGTATCAATACTTTTGACAATATTAGCTGTCACTTGTGTAATCACATGTCCGGACAACACAACCAGAATATAAAAATCAGGAGACAGACAAGCACACAACATGCTCTCAGAACATAATTACCATTCTGGCTTGTCTCTGAGCTCTGATATCATTTCTTTTATGTCCAGCAGAGGCAGGAGGAGCAGTGTACACAGTTGGTGCTGCCTGGATGATTGATGGCGTCGCCTTGATGGGAGGTGGGACCACTTGTCTTGTTGCTGGGGCTGACACCATGGAGACCATATCAGCGACCTGAGTGAAAGACACCAACAGATGCTGAGAGATGCAGAAAATTTCAGCTTAATGTACACCAAAGTTAGTCACGGAGGTCCACAAGGTTCTGTGCCTGGACCAGTTCTATTCACCCTATATTTAGTATGCTTCTTTTAGACAACATTATTAGGAATCACTCCATTAACTAGTTATGCAGATGACATGCATACATACATTTATTAATCAAGCCTAAAGAAAGTAAGCTCATTTAGCCAAATTCAGGTATGCCTTAAAGACATAAAAACTTGGATGACCTTAAATTTTCTGATGTTAAATATATAGTGATGTCATGTATAGTTACTCTAGCTGTCTTGGGGAAATTGTCTGGTTTTGACAACAGCCTGCGAGAATGCTTTGCTGTGATCGAGTCATAAAATTACACTTGCAAAAGTGCAAAGGATTTACACTTACATTATTTTTTAGAACAGCAACCACAGAAAGTGTCAAAGTAAGACATAAAGCAATATTATCACAAAGACTGATGTGGTGTAAATTCTCCCAGCGTGGTGAGCCACTGCAAAGACTGTCTTTGAGTTCTCACCTGAGGTGCAGCAGTCATATGCTGAATAGGCTGAGAAGCACCCTGAGATGTCTGGCCATGCAGGGTAGGAGGGAGCATCATGGGAGGAGGTGGAGGAGGACGGGGCAGTGGAGGTGCTATTGGAGGACCACGCATCATTTGCAGCCTCTGACCACCTATCAACACAGTGTTAGTAATTTCAACAATAATAAATGAACCTCATATTGTGAATGAAGGCAGAGAATTAAGCAGGGATGGCAGTTCAGTTTTCTGCTTCTGCCATGAGGTGCTGGACAAAGGCCACATTTACGCATTTAAAGTGTAGCACTGCTGGTGCTTAGAGGAATTTTACACCCTTACAAACTAATTCTGTGTATTGCCATTTCATTTGTTATGTTTGAAATGTTAAGGATTTGTATTTCTACATTATGTCCTGCCTAGATTCAGTTTGTAACTGAAGCAAGAAGTTTCAGAAGGTGTCGGGACCTTTCCTGAAATACTTTGAGAATCTTCAGTCAAATTAAAGAATCTGTTCCTCTCTCCTCTGTTTGTCTTTCTGTCAGTTATACAGTCTGCACAGTCAATGTCTGAATTCACCTTCTTTTACTTATTTTGCTTTATTTATCCTGCCCTTTTTTATTTACCTGACATTATGGTTTGTAGATGTGACTATTTTTTTACATTTTATAAAAATGTTTTTTTTTTGCAATATAAATGCGGGGAAAAGTAAAATAAAATGAAATACTGTTCTCCATTAGATTGTCATCCCATCCTGCTCTAATCTTTCTGACTTTGGGTCTCATTTACAAACAATGTGTACACATAAATCTGTGTTTCAATGGACCCACAAATTTAGGATTCATCAGTATCTTCTTACCTGAATTTCTTTGGACCCTATTAAATGAAGAACACTACAATGGTGATGATGGGTGACACACCTTTTAAATGAATGCATAGCATATCAAAAACATTTTTTAAGCTTCAATAGAGAACAATATTTACAACTGTTATTACTTAGTTAGTACTGATGAACTAGCTAAATGTATTCAATCATCATGAAATTAAAACCCTTTCATCCTCATAAATGACTGTCATAACTAAAATATTCAACTCTAAAGATTGGACTAGGACATACTTAACTTAAACAATCTACGTCTTGTCATTAGTGTATGAATTGCGTTATGGCTTTATTTTATAGATTGATATGCCTCTAGGCAAATGTATTTGTTTATAGACAAATAGGGAGTTATCGCAGGATCAGTTTAGAAGGATTCAGGATTGACATATTTTGCATGGACACTTATTTTGTGCACACAGGAAGAACATTTATTCACATTTGGGATAAATTATTTTTCTCACCTTTTGCTTTGATGACATTTTTTTTGTGAGTCATCAAAAAAAAAAGTGTGGAGAGAGAGATGGGGAATGACATGCAGCAAAGAGCTACAGGTCGGATTCTAACCCTGGGCCACTGTGGCAAGGACTGAGCCTTTGTACATGGGACGGCTGCTCTACCAACTGAGCTAACCAACACCCCAGTGACGGAAGCATTTTGATAACATACAGAAGCTCTGCCAAGCGCGGGTTCTGGCTACATTTGTGGCCTGGTCGAACACCCTACTTAACTATACTTAAGGGTCACGTTCCCTGGGGACCTGTTTGGACGTGACACCACAGGAGGACAGAGCAGCAGGCTGTGGTAAGTTTACTTTAATTTGCGGTGTTATAATCCGCATAATAATTACTTAGTTCGTTTAATGAATCTTCATACTCGTGTTCTTAGTGTGTGCGTCTGTGTTTTGTGTGTTCAGGTGGTTAACAAGCCAATAGTACCCAACTGCAGCCACAGAAGCCGCTACAAACCACGCCTCCTATAAATTACGTCTGCGCGCACAGCCGCTACAAACCACGCCCTTGTAAACCACATCTGTGTGTTGCAAGTGTACGTGCAATGACGAGGTGACAATAGCGTTTCAGGTAAAACACATTTATATCATTATTAGGGCCCGAGCACGGAAACCGTGCGAAGCCCTATTGTATTTCGAATGCTTATTATTAGGGCCCGAGCACGGAAACCGTGCGAAGCCCTATTGTATTTCGAATGATTATTATTTTTCTTCGTTTTTATTTTTTTTTTCTTCATCTTCCTAAAGTAAATCGCCTTTTCGACAGCCCATATCCCCCCGAAAACTCACGAAAATTTGCCTACCCCCCCAATGTCAGGTGTAAAATTACGTATTTTGGGGGTCTCACACATGGACGTACGCATATGCCTCCACAGCGCCACCTACGTGTACGTTTTTGGTGGTGCCCCTCGCCACGGTTTCGCCCACGTGTACGGGACTTGGTGGGAGTATGTAACATGCCCAGACGCACAAAAAAGTCTCTTGGTGCCCCGGCCTACAGTGAACCGTACGGCGTCCATTTTTTGCCAAATTTTGGACTTTTCAGGTTTTTGGCTCATTTCCAGGGGTCGCATTTGAACGAACTCCTCCTAGGGATTTCATCCGATGTGCTTGAAACTTGGCGTGTGGGTTCATGAGGCTTTGACGATGAAAAGTTATCAAAATCATAACTTTTTGATGTACTATGTCAGAGGGGCGGGGCCACGAAATTCTCCATTTTGCCATAAAATTTCAAAGTGCTATAACTTTGTGAAAAAATCTCCAATCTTCACCAAACTTTGAATATATAATGGCAGTCTGGCCTAAAATACATTTCCACAAAAATATTCGGTGATTTTCATAGCGCCTCCTAGTGACGACAAAAAAGACCACTTTTACGAGATGGCGTGCAGCTCGGACAATATTGATCATATCCACCTCAAACTAGGTGTGGATGTTGTCAAGGCCTTTGACTTAACATCTGAGAAATAATTTCAACTTTTCATAAAAGGGCGTGGCCGTGACGGCGCGTCAAAGTCAAGGGTTCTGAATTGCCTTTTTCAAGGCTTTAATATCCCCAAAAACTCACAAAATTTTGCCTACCCCCCCAAAATCAGGTGTAAAATTACGTATTTTGGGGGTCTCACGCATGGCCGTATGCATATGCCTCCACAGCGCCACCTGGGTGTGCGTTTTTTGAGGTGCCCCTCGCCACGCATTCGCCCACGCACACGAAACTTGGTGGGAGTGTGTAACATGCCCAGACGCACAAAAAAGTCTCTTGGTGACCCGGGTTTCAGTAAAGGGTACGGCGGCCATTTTGGGTCAAAGTTCATGTTTTTGTGATTTTTTTGGTCATTTCCAGGGGTCGTATTTGAACGAACTCCTTCTAGGTCTTTCGTCCGATCCTTTTGAAACTTGGCACATGGGTTCATGAGGCTTTGACGATGAAAAGTTATCAAAATCATAACTTTTTGATGTACTATGTCAGAGGGGCGGGGCCACGAAATTCTCCATTTTGCCATAAAATTTCAAAGTGCTATAACTTTGTGAAAAATTCTCCAATCTTCACCAAACTTTGAATATATAATGGCAGTCTGGCCTAAAATACATTTCCACAAAAATATTCGGTGATTTTCATAGCGCCTCCTAGTGACGACAAAAAAGACCACTTTTACGAGATGGCGTGCAGCTCGGACAATATCGATCATATCTACCTCAAACTAGGTGTGGATGTTGTCAAGGCCTTGGACTTGGGGCAAATTTGCTCTATAGCGCCCCCTTGAATTTTTCAGTGGAACAGCCCCGCCACAGTTTTGCCCACCGACTCACGAAACTCAGCTGAATTGTAGAACAGGGCAGTACCTACAAAAAACTATCTTGGACCAATAAGCACAAAAAAGCTCTATAGCGCCCCATGGTGCATGTTGGGGGCGCTGCAATTAGAAAAAATGTTGTGTAAAATAAAGCAAAACTCAAAGCAGTACCAAAACAACACTGCAGTAAGTAATGAGGCGGCTGGACAAAAAAGCTCTATAGCGCCCCATGGCGCCTGTTGGGGGCGCTGCAATTGGAAAAAATGTTGTGTAAAATAAAGCAAAACTCAAAGTACATTGTCGCACATGTTGACTGTAGCCATGCTGCAATGTGTTCTCAAACAGCATAATGTAGACAGAATATGACATGTAATAGTAACTGTACATTATATCAGTGAAATAAAGTTGTACATTGTCAGACATGACTCCTGAAGGCCAGATCTGAGTCTATGAGAGCTGTCTAAAACTTCTTGTGGTTATTAAGACCGATATTATAAAGAACGATATTATGCACATTTCGACGTGCGCACATTTCGACGTGCGCGCATATGCGAGGGCCCGACCATCGCTGCTTGCAGCTTTAATTATTATTATTATTACATTTTGGGAATATGTTGACGTTTAATGTAACGTTTAAGATATCTTTTGCTAGGCAGAAAGAGTGGACTTTATTTGTAAAAACACATTTTTCAAACTCAATAAAGTAAATATTTGTAAGAAAACCCATTTCGTGTCGTCTTTTAAAAGTAATAAGTGAGCAAAGGGATGCTAACAGAAGCAGTGGGGGAACACGGCACGCAGAAGCAGAATATTTAAAATTTTTTGTAGTTTAAAGTTTCAAAATACGTTTCTTTAAATGCAGTCCGGTTCTTTCCAAAGAACAGTAAGAATGTTTCAAGGGAACAATGCAAAAAGCATAAATTGACGATAATCTGATTTTGTAAAAGTTTAAAAGTTATGTGTAGACATATATGCATGCAGATTTGAAATGAAATAGGTTTGTATTCCCTGCTACGGTGTTTTAGTAACTTCTGTAGAATTTAATGGCCAGTGTAGGGTTAGTAATATATTTAGGGCTGCATCTAACGATTATTTTTCTATCGATTAATCTAACGATTATTTTTTCGATTAGTCGATTAATCTAACGACTATTTTTTATCATTTATTCTAACAATGGTTTTTAATTACTTGATTCATGACAATGAATTTACCTAAATAAAAAGCAAAAGCATGTCTTCTTAATATTTCAAGATTTTATTTAAACACATCTTTTGAAAAACAAAACCTTTGTTTCAAAAGTAACAAATGAAATGTATGCACCAAGAATAGCTGCCTTCACAACACACACTCTTTATAGCATTTTAACACTTGTCATATTTTTTCATGAATTTTTAATATATGTCATAATGTACATATGAGCATTGAAGCAGTGCAGGATCATACTTGGCATACTTGACACTTTTTTAAATCAAATTGTAACCATTCTCATATTTTATAATTTTTTTTTATAAACGTTTAATATGTTTACATTTAACATTTAACACCCACGTCTTATTTTGAAAACCGGAAGTGTCCACACGCTGCAGTAAGCTAGCGCTGACTTTCCCGGTTTTCTCAAAGTATTTGCCATAAAGTCAAATTTTGGAGCAGCTGACGTAGGGGTGGGCGATATATCGAATATACTCGATATATCGCGGCTTGTTCTACGTGAGATGTATAAAATGACTATATCGCGAACATCGAGTACTTTTTTTTTTTTAAGCCGTCTGCATTTAGTTCTCCGAAGTTTTGCCTGTGTCACTCACTCCTGGTGCTGCTCACAGCACGCAGCACACTGCCCCGCCCACCCAGAAAAATCCCCTGCGCACATGCGTACTTTCTGTAGCAAGTGAGGAGAGAAGTGAAGTGAAGAGCCCAAGCGAGTTAATCAAAGATGGAGACGGACGACTTGGTTTCCGACGAAAAACAACTCTTAAACACGCCAGCCGTCTCTCGTTTTCGCGTGGTCACGTCAGCTGGTCCAATAGTTTCAAGTGCGCCCTTATTGCGACTTTATGGCAAACACTTTGGGAAAACCGGGAAAGTCAGCGCTGGCTTACTGCAGCGTGTGGACACTTCCGGTTTTCAAAATAAGACGTGGGTGTTAAATGTATTAAACGTTTATTTATAAAATATGAAGAACGGTTAAAAATTGATTTTTGATTTTAAAAGTGTCTCATATGCCAAGTATGATCCTGCACTGCTTTAAAGCTCATATTTACATTATGAAATGTATTAAAAATTGATAAAAAATATGACAAGTGTTAAAATGCTATAAAGAGTGTGTGTCGTATAGCAGGTGTAGATCTACTGTTCTACACTGATTTTGAGCCAATAGGTCACATGACCTGGAAGCTATTGAGCTCTAAAGCTCATATTTACATGATTAAAAATATTAAACATTTATAAAAAAATATGACAAGTGTTAAAATGCTATAAAAAGATGTGTGTCTCATACAGCAAGTGTAAATCTACTGTTCTACATTGATTCTGACCAATTACAATGCTGTCAAGGTAATAATGTGTTATTATTTATTAGAAATAAACCATACGAAACAACAACAACAAAAATATTGAGATATATATCGTGTATCGCGATATAGCTTAAAAATATCGAGATATTGGTTACAGGCCATATCGTGCAGCCCTAAGCTGACGTGACCACGTGAAAACGAGAGACGGCGTGACTGCAGCTGTTTTTCTTCGGAACCAAGCCGTCCGCCTCCATCTTTGATTAACTCGCTCTCCACTTCTCTCCTCACTTGATACAAAAAGTACGCATGCGCGCAGGGGATTTTTCTGGGTGGGCGGGGCAGTGTGCTGCGTGCTGTGAGCAGCAGTGAGTGACAGGCAAAACTCCGGAGAATTAAATGCAGACGGCTTAAAACATTTACATGAACAGAGTATACTCGATACATCGCCCACCCCTACCTCCATTGTTTTTACCGCGAGCAGCCATCTTACTTCCGCATATACGCCGGCTGACATGCGAGCGCGACGCATCGGCGCACGTTTTACGAGTCGACGTATTTACATAGTCGACGTAATCGATGACGTCGACGAACCGCTCCACCCCTAAATATATTTTTGCTTTAATCCTTTATTTAGTTTCAAAAAGTATGAATTTTAAATTGTATTTTATTCTTCTATAGACCAATCAAAACATTTCTGGAGGGCACCTTCCCGGTGCTCATTAAACTGAGAGAGGACACTTTTCAGTGCCTGTTGTGCCATAAGGCAGGGCCATGCCATGCCCTAATTCCGGGCCAGTTGGGTCAGTTGTGAAATACAGAGGTAAGTCCAACTACGGGTATTGATAAGATTTTGTAAATACAAATTAACAAGCTTTCAGAAGTTGGCATTAAACAAATCAAACATGGACAATTCAAATAGATTCAAAAATACATCTGTCATTTTTGCAATAAATTACAAATCTCTAGCCAGTACAGTTATTTGAAGTAATATCTGAAGCACACCTGATATAACTAATGAAGCTATTGATAAATTGCATCAAGTGTACAACACCAGTTTTGCAAATGTCTACTCTTATGAGGGACTTCATTGCAGGGATTGAATGATTTTGAGACAGCAATAGTCATAAAAAGTGGGATTTTGCATCACATCTTGAGAACCACAATTATCATGTGTTTTTTGGTTTGTTTGTTTCTTGTAAAAAGCAGAAAGTTTGTACATTTCATCAATAATTTAAGAATTTGCAATGGGGGTGAAATAATAAGTGCAAATGTAAATCATCTCTGGTCCCCATTAAACAAACTGACACAATTATGGTTTGCTTTCCACAGGACACCGACCCTGCCACCGACCACATGTCTAGCAAGAGGCCTTACAGCTTTCCACCCAGAGAGCAGGTTAATGCGAGTGACGATTATTGCATGGGAACAAAATATCTTGTGTTTACAGCTGTGCACCAAGTCATGTCTTTGTGTGTCTTGATTAAGGATAATAATGACAGCATGGACCAAAATGACGTGGTCACCACAAACAGAGATGTTGGGATCCTGAGTGAAGACATGTCTTTTAACAGGGTTGTGGTAAGGACATGCAAATGTACTTAGCCAGAATAATCACGTTTAACATCTAAAGGCTATTTAATCAAATTTTAGGAAAGGGCTAAGCAAGCTGAACACCTAAGAAGAGTCACCAGTGACCTTCTTGTAACGTGCATCACTCAGGATAAAGGCCTGCTGCAACAATCTTGAAGTGAGTTTGAAATTTAGAGTCGCATACTGTAACAAATTTTGTTCAAAACATGATAAATGAATTATTGAAGTGAAACATTTTCTGTTAGCCTAGTGTTTGTACATTTACTTTGAGCATCCTCCCAAAAAATATATGTTTACAGGTGGTTATAGCTGGAAAATTTGCATCCTCCTGGGCATCATCGAAGGGCAGGGTAAAAAGGAGGATGAGCAGCTGGACAGAGTGCTGGGTTTCTTGACAAGCCTAGTTGAAGCACAGACAACCACATATCACGATCATGGAGGCTGTAGTTAAATGTTTGTTTTATTTTATTGTAAATAAAAGTTCTTGCTGGTTGTTTCATTTGTCTGAACCTTTTTCTAAAACAAAACGTTTCAATTTCTGTGTTTTACAGTATATATTTTCAAGATTTTTGTATGATTATATTTATTTTACTAGTGAATTGCATGCCTAATTCAAAATATTTAATTTACTTCTAAATAAATACATTTTTATTGTGTCAAAGGGCCAGCAATCTTTAATGTTAACCTAAAAGAAATCATATTTATGGCATTTGATGTAGGCCAAGCTCTGGAACAGTGTGGCTAAGACAGTAGAAACAACCTATTTAAATTGAAATAATTAATAATAATTAATTAAATAATACCACTAATTATTGTGTGTGTGTGTATATATATATATATAAAATGTATATAAATGTAAAATATAAATGTATTATTTCAAGCGCATTGTTTGCATTGAAATGCATTTAATGTTGTCAATCAACCGATAAAGTTGTTAAAATCTTTCCCATTAATACTCTGTTTCCATCCTGTTTACTTTCCTAGTGCTATGGACCTCTACAGCCACCTCGGGCGTGGTTTGTAGCGGCTGCGCACACAGACGTGGTTTAGAGGAGGAGTGTTTTGTAGGGGCGTGGTTTTTAGAGGGCGTGGTTTGTAGCAGCTCTGGCTGCAGCTAGACCCTTCTCTAACGAGCAGTGGTTAACGAGCAGACTTGCCCTTGCTGGAAATGCACACCTGAATATAATTAACCAATAAATGTTCTTTTCACACATCTCATATGCATCCTTATTCAATAAGTGCATGCATATGGGGGTAACGGCGAGCCCGTCGTTACAAGGGTCTAGATATTTACTGTAGTTTAAGACAAAATGAGACTGCTGTGTGACAGACAATAACAGCACTATAATAAAATACATGCTAGCATCTATATAGTACTAACAATGCTCATGTAAAAACTTTGTTTTACTAAAGAAACACCTGGTGTGTCTTTTCGAATAAGTCAACTATCAAATGTCAAAAAACACAGGTGTGAACAAATCTGCAGCTTAAGAAAACTTTTAGCAACGTGACTTATAGTGTTCTTAGGACCTTTCTTAAGAAAAAATGTAAAGAGTTATTGCTGAATGTCATCAAAATTGCATTTTTTGGAACCCACTGGCTATTGTCTGACAATAATTTAGCCTCTGGAGGCAACAGCCAGTGTTTCTGTCCTTCCAGTGAAGCCAGCAGATGAAAAAGGATAACAGGTATCCAGGCCAAAGCTCCTTTCTAGTCTGATTAGCAACTTCATACAGGAGAATGACTGTATGTGAATGAAGGTCAATTCAAAGACAAGAAGGTAATAAATTGCTAAATTGTCAGATGACAGCTGATGAGTTAAGACTTTTCCTGTACATGTAGGCTTTTTTACGCGTAGAAAGGGAAGAGTGAGGGGAGGGGTATTCAATTGGTCACAATCTGCAACCTCACAGTTAGATGCTACTAAATCCTACACATCGGTCCTTTAAAGTGGAAATACTGCAAGTGAGTAAATAAACTAGTAAACAACCTCACCAGGTCTCTGCAGGATATGGGGGACAAAGACTGGTCTCATCATGGGTGGACGTACTGGAGGAACTGGGACAGACACAAATGTCACAGTGAGTGTAAATGAAACATCTTAAAAAAGGCACAACACGACAGTAGAAAGGTGTGTGTGCGGTGAGCCACCAAAATGCTTTCCTAAGCACCCCTGGAATATTCTAAACTTTAGTTAGTCTACACATATATAATTCTGTATCAACCACAATATGCAAATAATGTCTTCTTTTTTAGAACACATGGATATCAACCTTTTTTTAAATACAATTTTTAAATCTATTAGTACTATTATAAGAAAAATTATGAGAGTAGATAGATTGTACATTACTGCCAAATTTAGTGTATGGAAGTTTACCTGGTCCCAAAAATGCTGGTGTTGGAGGACCAACAAAACTAGCAGCTCTGGCTTCTAATGTCTGCTGGACCTGAAAAAGAGGACAGAGTGTGAGACATAAAGATGGCGCAAAGTGTGAGAGAGGTAGAGGAGAGAATGATAGATAGCTATTATGCCAAACAGCATATTATCTTCTAAACATTTATGACTAGAATAGTGCAAACCTGTCTGTAAGTGTTGGTGCCTATGATGGGCCGCAGTACTGGAACAGAAAGAGTGACAGGTACTGCCTCCATAACAGATGGCCTTCCTGATACTGGACCGCCGAGAACCTCCTGCTCAAAACTACACAGACACACACACACACACACACACACAGACACACACACACACAGACACACACACACACAGACACACACACACACACACACACACACACACACACACACACACACACACACACACACACACACACACACACACACACACACACACACACACACACACACACACACACACACACACACACACACACACACACACACACACACAATGCCTGGCCTGTTACCATGGAGACAACAGGTTTGAAAACATGTACAGAACTAAGAAAACACAGAGAAAAAAAAAGTGACTTAAAAACTGTGCAATTAAGAAAAGCTTACAACCAATTAGAAGAGGGATTGAACAGACAAAGGAAGAAGGGGATTCTACATTGCCTATAATGAATACACTCAAATGGAGCAGCAACCAGTCCAACTCTAGACAGAGGTTCTGATGATTTGTATTTTTATCTAATTAACAAACTTATCATTTAATTAATCAAATAATAAATTGATTATGCATATAGCACTTTGTTTTGTGCTATATAAATATATGTATCTGACACTCTACACAAAGAATTTTACTTTTGTTATTCTGTCCATGTTTGCAATTTATCACTGTGGAAAACACACAGTTATTGCCATCACTTTTCGTATACCTTTCATACTTGCAGAAATATTTTTGCTTTGGCATTAACAGTAGAACCTCCAACTGAGTGCATTACATTGAAAGGTGTTTCATATTATGGCCCTGTCATGTATGTGAATGAAGTGAAAACAACTCTTAATATGATGCAGTCCAGTTCAACACCACTGCAAACTCAGCCCTTATACTGTACATTTCTTCAGTTGTATTTAGCATTCTTACAGTACTCATTTTCTCCCTGTGGTCAGGAAGGTGGTTCCGGACACACCAGACCAGGGGCCTCATGTACGAATACTTGCGTGGATTTCCACGCAATTATTCCAAACTTGGCATACGCCAAAACCCAGAAACTGTTGTACGCACACGAGTGTGTACGTATCAGAGTGTGCGTACGCATGGATCCAAGCATGTTTCTTTTGTACATCCCAATCAACGTGGAATTGAGCGCACGTGCAACTCCTCCCTGTCCACGCCCCATTTACATATGCAAATCTATTTAAATAGGCCCCGGACTTGAGATTAACCTCTTCGCCCGATCAGATAACACGATGAACAAAGGAAAGAAAATTTATTTCACAGAGTCTAAGCTAGATATTCTAGTGAATGAAGTGGAGATTCTGTTTGGTACCCTGTCAACAGGGATAAATATGACCAAAAAAAGACGTGAGTGGGAGCGTGTGTGTGAGGCTGTAAATGCTGTGGGATCCGAGCAGCGCACACACAGGTGTGGACAGGTGTGGCACTGCGGCGACATTTTACGCCCGCTTTTACTGACAAGAATACTGAACACAGGGATACAATCAGGGGCTTGTTAGAAAGCTCTGCAGCTCTAATTTCATCAGCAGAAAATAAAGAAAACCAAAAACATGATATTTGAATGCGCACATGCCCAAATGTGCATTGGCACACTGGCACGGCTTCTGGGTAAGTAAAGAGTTTATTTATTTATTTAGAGCCATCCATCGCGCACCGTGCCAGCCTCCAGCCTATTTCCAACCATGCTGTTAGTCATAATGAATGAGTCGTGCGTTAAACCAGGCCACCTTTCCACGATGTTAGTTAGCTGCATTCGCGCATCACATATGATTTGAACGTTGATGGAATGAAAATGTTTCCTACTTAGATAAACAGCTCCCGCTGGAATTCCCCTGTTGCCAGGAACCCCAGCGTAGTCAGCACAACCCCGGGCTACTTGCCGGACCCCGTTGCGCTCCCGGTCCGACCGCAGCTTTGCGCACAACTCCAGTAACACTGGCCTTGGTAACCGAAATCGGCTTATGAGCCAATTATCATGGTTTGGAAAGTAAATCCTTGCATTCCTTAAATCGTTCACGTTTGCAAGGTCCTCTAACAACGCTAACGCTAATACCATTTTCTTAATCACATTACGCATGCTTTTTTATCCACCCATATAATTGCAAACATGTGGGTGTGTTAATTGTTCATAAGTGTGTCTCTGATGTGCACATCACTCTGATGACTACTTGTTTTCACATTATTAACAGTTTCCCAGCTTCACCTCTAAGTGTCGCCAAAGGAACAACAGCTGTAGAAACGTGCGTACGACAGCTATGAAATTGGTGTGGGGCACGCACATTTCTACGATTGTTTCACGTTTGATACATTTGAACGTGAGCGTGGGAAGGGACGTACGGCCCTTTTTTGTGGGTACGCATGCTTTGTACATGAGGCCCCAGCACTGTCAAATAAAGTACAGCTAATCTTTTCTTAAATTGTTCATACACAAAGGCCTGTGGGGTTTGTTTTGAGCTTGACTGTACTTTTGTGGCTCACATCTGTATATTTTCTCAGTATTTAGTATGTTTGACATATTTCTTGCATGATATTTCAGTTTGTTCATGCTCAGTCTAGTTCAGATTACTTATTACCACAGCAGAATCTTCCCAGGCTTCCAGTTCAATCAGTTTAGTGACATGTATTTATCTCATTGTGACTTGTCACAGATATTACCAGACTTTTTCTGATAGCCAAAAGCAGTATGTGCCTGTAGTTAGAGCATCTTGGAAATGGGTCTGAGACAATAACAAAACAATATCAAATGATTCTGTTAAGGACATCACTGCATGGGCTGAGGAACAATTCCAAAAAGCATTGTTTGTGATCCAGTTCATCACTGCATCCACAAATTACAGCTGAAACTCTACCATGCAAAGAGGAAACATATAAACCAGATGCAGAAATGCCTGAGCTCATTTAAGATGGACTGTCACTGGAAAACTGTCCTGTGGTCTGACATGTCCACATTTCAAAATGGTGCCACATCCTCTAGGCTAAAGAGGAGAGGGACCATCCAGCTTGTTAACAGTGGCAGTTCAAGAGCCACAGTCCATTTACTATTGATCATAACAAGGGAACAGGGAAGCACTTTTTCTTTACATTTAGAGAATTAAAAAATGGCGACGCACAGTCAACTAAACTGTTTTCACCTTCATATAGAGTTTATGATGTGAAAATTGCTGTAACAACTTTGCAGTTGTCATTTTCTTTAATTAGAAAATTTAATTAATTAATTAATTTGTGCGTGCTATGCTTTCTCTTCTCTTCTAACGTGTGTTAAGTACATGCTTTTGCAGAAGAGAGCCTCGCCATCACTATTTACTGTTGGTAGAAACAACCTAGTTGGACTTTGGACTTGTAATGGATTGTAGCAGAAGGCCCGCCTGATTTTTCCAATGCCACTTACAATATAATTTTCTGGCTCTGCTACTGTTGCTAAGTACCATTTGGGAGTCAGAATTTTAATTTTTTGTGTGATAACGTAAACGTTGTACTCACAGAGCCATTTCAGCTTCCATCTCCTTCAGACGCTCCTCTCCTGACTTGAAGGCCATTCTGTGAAGACCAGCAAAACAAACACTAAACAATTGAGACATACGGCATAAAATGACGTTAACGTCATTAAGAATGCCGCACTGTGGCCATCTAGCGTAAACATATATTAATTACCATTAAATATCCTACATTAACGTAAGCTATTCAACGTCATTCATGATTTACAATGAAAGTAGCACGTGAGTAGTTTCCACTGGGATCTTTAAGGCACCGTGAACCGTCATTTTGATCGGTTTAACGTTATTGCATGATCACGAAAAGTACACTTACGTTCTTGTACAATAAGGAGCTTGGATGTTACGAGCACGCGTTACAATCGTTGCTAGCTAGCAATTAAGCTAGCTCTACTGTATCAACCAGCTGACCACTGAAGTTAAACTGTAAAAATCCGCCTACTGATTTTACGCGACTGCTAGCTGCCCTGGTTATCTTTCAGGACTAATCATGGTGTAAAAAGTAAATTATTATTAGCTGGTAACTGTACAAACTGTGGGCATACTTCTCCGATGATAGCACCCGGCATATAGCAAACAGAAACGTTTCTCTATGACCCGGCAGCATTCAGGCTGTTTCTTTTGCATACTGCCACCTACTGTATCGGGGGGCATACTGCAGTTACAAAAGAGCAGATGGTGTTAAGAAATAAAATAAAAAAGGAAATGTATGATTAAAGTAAATGTCTGTGCGCTGTAATAGTGTCTCCCTTTGATATCTGTTCCCCACTTGCGTCAAATCCATCACTGTGTTTGTATTCTTTGCATTTAGATACTTTCAGTAAGTGCGTTGGATCATCCCTTACTGTTTCTTTTACATTTAAACTATTAAGGCAAAGGACTACTGACTAAATGATGGCTCTCTCAGGCCTTAAGTTATAGACGTAATCCCTGCTATATATACAGATGATCGATCTATAGTTAGTTATTTTGCACATATCAAATTGTGGTATGTACACACATGTCCACCAGTGCACCATGCACTTAGCAAAAATGACATAACTCACAAGACAATAAACACAAAAGAATAAACTGTCACAGCCTCTCTCCTATCATACAGTATTCTAAATACTCAGATGACACTGCACTTCTCAAGGACTCAGTCATGGCCCATCTGCAATTCATTTCCCACATCATTCAGTAGTGCACAGATCACAAACTCCTGAACAAAACTAAGAAACCCATCATAAAGCAGACAATACACCCATTACACTAACACATAAGTACTACCATAACCAGGGATGTAGTGGTAAAAAAAGAGGTGGGTAAACTATACATTTTGGGATCGGGGGACCACGACGTTGTAAGGGCCAATTCATAGTCGACGCAAGCATGATGCAAGGAGGCTACGATGTGTATTTTATGAAACAACTTTTCTGACACATAGGATTGTGTGTGTATGAGTGTTTGTAAATGTGCATGTGTGTGTACTTGTATGTGTGTGAATGCATGTATGTATGTTTGTGTGTGACAAGGGTTCCCTGAGGTCTCTACTCTGTGTCATGTTTGAGGTTTATTAAATCTTAATAAAGAGAAAAATAATGTCATAAGTTTCTATCTATCTATCTATCTATCTATCTATCTATCTATCTATCTATCTATCTATCTATCTATCTTCAGGTGAATTTACAATAACGAAAACATATTTATAAATATTATATTTTCATTTTTGCCATATGCTGCCCTAAATCTTACAAACTGGACCTTTAACTTTATGATCTATCTATCTATCTATCTATCTATCTATCTATCTATCTATCTATCTATCTATCTATCTATCTATCTATCTATCTGTAGGTGAATTTACAATAATGAAAACATAAGCTACATTTCTTTCCTAGATCTTTCACACAGGACCTTTTAAAACCTCCTCATGCACAGTATCTGGGGTCACACGGGCATGCATGTGTGTTAGATTTGTGCACATTATATAGACATTTTTTTGCATTACTTCTCACCCTGAAAATTTCGAAGTGGAATTTAAACAAAGTGAGTGCACAAAAGTTTTCAGGCTTCCAGGCTGAGCAGCTCCACGTCGAAGGTGAGAGTGGCGTTTGGTGGGATGATCCCCGGGTGCCCTTTGCTGCCGTAGGCAAAGTCTGGCGAGCAGATCAGCTTGGCCCGCTGACCCACGCTCATCTGTTGGAGGAGACACAGCATGCTGGCGTTACTTCGAAACAAACCGTGTATGTAAAGTCCAAGTGCAGGAGTTTCAAAACAAGCTCCTCGCCTGGGCTACTCCTTCTTCCCAGCCACGGATGACCTCCTGGTACCCGATCTTGAATTTGAACGGCTTTCCCCTGGACCTCGAGGAGTCAAACACTTTCCCATCTGCCAGTGTGCCTGGTAAAAACACAACAACAACATAAAACAAAATAAAAACAAAACCTGACGGTGACAACCGAGAGCTAGCTGGCGTTAGCATCCTACGGCTAGTTAGCTCCGGTTGCTTTGGCTTTTGACAGACAGCAGCTACGGCGCTGTTAGCTCGACCCAGCGCTGCCGTTAAAGGATGTAAGACACAAACACAAACACGCTGACTTTTAACATACTCATTAAATCGTATTAAAGGCAATTGAAAAATAACGGGAAAGCGTTATTAATATCCGTAGTTTATAAAACAAGAGACATGCGTGCGTAAACTGTATGTAGAGGTGGATAAACTATGATTGAACGTGCGCAAACTGTATTTAGAGGTGCGTAAACGCTATTTCCAAAAATCTGGAGGTGGGTAAACGGCGTTTACGTGCGTTTACCCACCACTACATCCCTATAGCACCATACAGTACCTTGGAATCACCCTTGACAATAAGCTCATGAGCTCATACATTCATCTTCATCTTCAAAGGAGGTCATGATTTATTTTTCTCTGATTGATCTACTCATATATTATTGCAATATATTAAATGTATCACTTAACTTATATTTAATAATCAATAAAATTTGATTAATATTATTTACTGCAGAAATAAACTTAAAATGGTGTTGCTTATGTTCATAAGTGTACATTTAAACCCCTAGCCCTAACCCCCTTAAAATCATAGTATGGTACACACATTATTGTTAACAATAATGTATGTCTAGGGTACACCCCAAGTGTATAGTTGCACTTGGGGTGCCTAAATTGCAGTGTTTTCTTCAGTTTTCTTCACTATAAGCTTAATCACCCATAGAGGCAGGGAGATAGAAAGTGGAAGAGCACAATGAGAAGTCTAAAATCTGATTATCCCAGATCCCTGTGCCCCAGAGGTACATAAGAAGTCCCTAAAGTTGAACCCATGGTTAACATGTAATTCCCTAATCCTTAGTACTGTATCATGCACCATTTCAAGGCAGCAACATTCAGTGCTTATAAGCTTACAGGTTCGTCCTTGTGTTACTAATAAGCTCTACTGGAGGTTTACATTGAGGTTATTTTCTAGGACACTAGACAGTGATGTATAGCTACATACCATACCATTGCTGTACCAACCTTCTCGTGTATTTGTGCAACAGGGTATAAAGTAGTAAGAGGCGTAGTAGGGTACTATGAGCTCTTTTAGATATGATGGTGCCTGACCATGAAGAGCTTTGTAAGTAAGGAGAAGAATTTTAAATTCTATTCTAGATTTAACGGGTAGCCAATGCAAAGAAGCCAAAATGGGAGAGATGTGATCTCTGATCTTTTTTGTGGGCAAGTCTTTCCTTACTCGAACCGAGGGTCTAAGGACAGAGGGTGTCACTCCCTGTACATATTGTAAAGCCCTCAGAGGCAAATGTGTTTTGTGAATTTGGGCTATACAAATAAAATTTGATTTGATTTGATATGACTTAATGTTGCTGCTGTCCCTAAGTATTTGTCAAATTGTCCTTGTTTGGTTCTTGCTGTAGAGGTACTACACCATTCTGGAGCAATGACACCATTAGCAGGAGAGCCTCCCTGCTTTCTGGCCAGACTTACTTAGCGGGAGAGAGAGAGATTTTATCAATACATAATCACCCTTATTTAAAGAACGACTCCTGGCTCCTCCAATGGTTTGAGGAACCTGCCATTTGTAAATAAGTTTTCACCGCTTGTTTCATCCATAGCATTCCCAGAGTGATCAGTGACACAAAATCTAGACCTCTGCCACTATCTATTCCCTGTGGCACCCCAGATCTTGGGAGTCACATTTTTTAGTAGATATTTTACAACTGTTCTTGCCTTGAGGATAGGTACAAGTCTATCTGCATATTTCTTTCATCTTGCATATGGATGTGCATACAGTTCAGCAGCTTGTGCTGACTTTTCATGAGGCAGAGCTGGTGCTTCTTTACTATCCAATCATTCTGTTATTCAGTCACACTGCATAACACTCTATACAGTAGGCAGATGGTCTGTTAGACGAACCATTAGTGCCTATTTTTGCATTTGCTCTTTGACATTACACACTAATAGATTTCAACAACATTTTCAGCAGCATCATGGTCTTAACACTTCTCTGTACTGCAGTTAATACAGCCACCGCTGTTTCGCCCCGGTATATGTCTTGTGGTCAGTGTTTTGTATGCAAATACAGGTGTGCAGTTGCCAATCGATCTATAGTTAGTTATTTTGCACATATCAAATTGTGGTATGTACACACATGTCCACCAGTGCACCATGCACTTAGCAAAAATGACATAACTCACAAGACAATAAACACAAAAGAACAAACTGTCACAGCCTCTCTCCTATCATACAGTATTCTAAATACTCAGATGACACTGCACTTCTCAAGGACTCAGTCATGGCCCATCTGCAATTTATTTCCCACATCATTCAGTAGTGCACAGATCACAAACTCCTGAACAAAACTAAGAAACTCATCATAAAGCAGACAATACACCCATTACACTAACACATAAGTACTACCATAACATAGCACCATACAGTACCTTGGAATCACCCTTGACAATAAGCTCATGAGCTCATACATTCATCTTCATCTTCAAAGGAGGTCATGATTTATTTTTCTCTGATTGATCTACTCATATATTATTGCAATATATTAAATGTATCACTTAACTTATATTTAATAATCAATAAAATTTGATTAATATTATTTACTGCAGAAATAAACTTAAAATGGTGTTGCTTATGTTCATAAGTGTACATTTAAACCCCTAGCCCTAACCCCCTTAAAATCATAGTATGGTACACACATTATTGTTAACAATAATGTATGTCTAGGGTACACCCCAAGTGTATAGTTGCACTTGGGGTGCCTAAATTGCAGTGTTTTCTTCAGTTTTCTTCACTATAAGCTTAATCACCCATAGAGGCAGGGAGATAGAAAGTGGAAGAGCACAATGAGAAGTCTAAAATCTGATTATCCCAGATCCCTGTGCCCCAGAGGTACATAAGAAGTCCCTAAAGTTGAACCCATGGTTAACATGTAATTCCCTAATCCTTAGTACTGTATCATGCACCATTTCAAGGCAGCAACATTCAGTGCTTATAAGCTTACAGGTTCGTCCTTGTGTTACTAATAAGCTCTACTGGAGGTTTACATTGAGGTTATTTTCTAGGACACTAGACAGTGATGTATAGCTACATACCATACCATTGCTGTACCAACCTTCTCGTGTATTTGTGCAACAGGGTATAAAGTAGTAAGAGGCGTAGTAGGGTACTATGAGCTCTTTTAGATATGATGGTGCCTGACCATGAAGAGCTTTGTAAGTAAGGAGAAGAATTTTAAATTCTATTCTAGATTTAACGGGTAGCCAATGCAAAGAAGCCAAAATGGGAGAGATGTGATCTCTGATCTTTTTTGTGGGCAAGTCTTTCCTTACTCGAACCGAGGGTCTAAGGACAGAGGGTGTCACTCCCTGTACATATTGTAAAGCCCTCAGAGGCAAATGTGTTTTGTGAATTTGGGCTATACAAATAAAATTTGATTTGATTTGATATGACTTAATGTTGCTGCTGTCCCTAAGTATTTGTCAAATTGTCCTTGTTTGGTTCTTGCTGTAGAGGTACTACACCATTCTGGAGCAATGACACCATTAGCAGGAGAGCCTCCCTGCTTTCTGGCCAGACTTACTTAGCGGGAGAGAGAGAGATTTTATCAATACATAATCACCCTTATTTAAAGAACGACTCCTGGCTCCTCCAATGGTTTGAGGAACCTGCCATTTGTAAATAAGTTTTCACCGCTTGTTTCATCCATAGCATTCCCAGAGTGATCAGTGACACAAAATCTAGACCTCTGCCACTATCTATTCCCTGTGGCACCCCAGATCTTGGGAGTCACATTTTTTAGTAGATATTTTACAACTGTTCTTGCCTTGAGGATAGGTACAAGTCTATCTGCATATTTCTTTCATCTTGCATATGGATGTGCATACAGTTCAGCAGCTTGTGCTGACTTTTCATGAGGCAGAGCTGGTGCTTCTTTACTATCCAATCATTCTGTTATTCAGTCACACTGCATAACACTCTATACAGTAGGCAGATGGTCTGTTAGACGAACCATTAGTGCCTATTTTTGCATTTGCTCTTTGACATTACACACTAATAGATTTCAACAACATTTTCAGCAGCATCATGGTCTTAACACTTCTCTGTACTGCAGTTAATACAGCCACCGCTGTTTCGCCCCGGTATATGTCTTGTGGTCAGTGTTTTGTATGCAAATACAGGTGTGCAGTTGCCAATCGATCTATAGTTAGTTATTTTGCACATATCAAATTGTGGTATGTACACACATGTCCACCAGTGCACCATGCACTTAGCAAAAATGACATAACTCACAAGACAATAAACACAAAAGAACAAACTGTCACAGCCTCTCTCCTATCATACAGTATTCTAAATACTCAGATGACACTGCACTTCTCAAGGACTCAGTCATGGCCCATCTGCAATTTATTTCCCACATCATTCAGTAGTGCACAGATCACAAACTCCTGAACAAAACTAAGAAACTCATCATAAAGCAGACAATACACCCATTACACTAACACATAAGTACTACCATAACATAGCACCATACAGTACCTTGGAATCACCCTTGACAATAAGCTCATGAGCTCATACATTCATCTTCATCTTCAAAGGAGGTCATGATTTATTTTTCTCTGATTGATCTACTCATATATTATTGCAATATATTAAATGTATCACTTAACTTATATTTAATAATCAATAAAATTTGATTAATATTATTTACTGCAGAAATAAACTTAAAATGGTGTTGCTTATGTTCATAAGTGTAAATTTAAACCCCTAGCCCTAACCCCCTTAAAATCATAGTATGGTACACACATTATTGTTAACAATAATGTATGTCTAGGGTACACCCCAAGTGTATAGTTGCACTTGGGGTGCCTAAATTGCAGTGTTTTCTTCAGTTTTCTTCACTATAAGCTTAATCACCCATAGAGGCAGGGAGATAGAAAGTGGAAGAGCACAATGAGAAGTCTAAAATCTGATTATCCCAGATCCCTGTGCCCCAGAGGTACATAAGAAGTCCCTAAAGTTGAACCCATGGTTAACATGTAATTCCCTAATCCTTAGTACTGTATCATGCACCATTTCAAGGCAGCAACATTCAGTGCTTATAAGCTTACAGGTTCGTCCTTGTGTTACTAATAAGCTCTACTGGAGGTTTACATTGAGGTTATTTTCTAGGACACTAGACAGTGATGTATAGCTACATACCATACCATTGCTGTACCAACCTTCTCGTGTATTTGTGCAACAGGGTATAAAGTAGTAAGAGGCGTAGTAGGGTACTATGAGCTCTTTTAGATATGATGGTGCCTGACCATGAAGAGCTTTGTAAGTAAGGAGAAGAATTTTAAATTCTATTCTAGATTTAACGGGTAGCCAATGCAAAGAAGCCAAAATGGGAGAGATGTGATCTCTGATCTTTTTTGTGGGCAAGTCTTTCCTCACTCGAACCGAGGGTCTAAGGACAGAGGGTGTCACTCCCTGTACATATTGTAAAGCCCTCAGAGGCAAATGTGTTTTGTGAATTTGGGCTATACAAATAAAATTTGATTTGATTTGATATGACTTAATGTTGCTGCTGTCCCTAAGTATTTGTCAATTTGTCCTTGTTTGGTTCTTGCTGTAGAGGTACTACACCATTCTGGAGCAATGACACCATTAGCAGGAGAGCCTCCCTGCTTTCTGGCCAGACTTACTTAGCTGGAGAGAGAGAGATTTTATCAATACATAATCACCCTTATTTAAAGAACGACTCCTGGCTCCTCCAATGGTTTGAGGAACCTGCCATTTGTAAATAAGTTTTCACCGCTTGTTTCATCCATAGCATTCCCAGAGTGATCAGTGACACAAAATCTAGACCTCTGCCACTATCTATTCCCTGTGGCACCCCAGATCTTGGGAGTCACATTTTTTAGTAGATATTTTACAACTGTTCTTGCCTTGAGGATAGGTACAAGTCTATCTGCATATTTCTTTCATCTTGCATATGGATGTGCATACAGTTCAGCAGCTTGTGCTGACTTTTCATGAGGCAGAGCTGGTGCTTCTTTACTATCCAATCATTCTGTTATTCAGTCACACTGCATAACACTCTATACAGTAGGCAGATGGTCTGTTAGACGAACCATTAGTGCCTATTTTTGCATTTGCTCTTTGACATTACACACTAATAGATTTCAACAACATTTTCAGCAGCATCATGGTCTTAACACTTCTCTGTACTGCAGTTAATACAGCCACCGCTGTTTCGCCCCGGTATATGTCTTGTGGTCAGTGTTTTGTATGCAAATACAGGTGTGCAGTTGCCAATCGGTGATTGGACCTCAGAGGTGTGGGATTGGTGCTGTATCCTCTCCTGACCAGCCAATCCGCAGGGCCCAATTCGAGCACGGGCATTTGAACTGCAGCGGCCAAAGCATTCAGGCGGCTTGTTTCCTTTGTGTTGAGCTGCCTCATTAGTTGCAGGGTTTAGTTAATTTTGTAGATTTACTGATTACACACGCACACAATTTCTGTTATATTCATTAGTTTAGGGGTGCTGTTTTCAATGTGTGTTTTGTTATTAAGTATTAGATTTAGTTAGTGAGGTTTTTGTTTCTCGATTTGTTTAACTCAGATAAGAATAGTACAGGCTCTGTTTAGAGTTCTCTTTTTGTTATATTTATTTGTTTTGTTGAACAGCATCAGCTTTGATGGCAGCAGAGGCACACCTGTTCTCACTGAGCCCATTTCCTCCACCCCTTAAGCCTGGCCTGCCTCCCCTCCCCCCTCCCCTCATTGTCAGATCATTCCATGCTCTCCCTCTTCATGCCACTCACCTGTGCTCCAGCTCCTAAAGAACTCCTTCTGCCAACCTGCTCCCTGCCTCACCAGTCTGCCTGGTCTAGTTTTTGGTTTTTGTAATTAAAAGTATTTTTTGTTTTTCACTAACCGTTGCGTGTGTGTGAGTCTGCTCTGGGGTCCACATCTTGAAGTACCTTAACAGAATGATCTGACCAAGTATGGACCCGGCAGAGATTGAGAGGGTAAAACAAGCCCTCACCAATCAAAGCGCAAGTGTGGGACAACATAAGAATGCCCTAAATAAAGTAATGGACAAACTGCTCCACTTGACCTCCAGCCTGACCCAGCCTGACAACTGCCTGAATCAGGTCTCACACTCAGCTTTCCACGCTGACAGCTCCTGGTCCACCTCCTGCTCCAGTTGCTTCTCCAACCATGCCTAGTCACCTTCATGAGCCCTTCATCCCCACTCCAGACAGGTATTCAGGTTAATTAGGGTCATGCAGTCAGTTCCTCTATCAGTGTTCACAAGTGTTTGACCAGTAGCCGTTAACATACTCCTCTGACAAGTCTAAGATACACTTTACTGGGGTATTGGGGCGGCAGTAGCTCAGGGGCGGCAGTAGCTCAGTCCATAGGGACTTGGCTTGGGAACCGGAGGGTGGCCGGCAGACTCACCTGCTTGGCCATCCTACACTTTATTCTGTAATGAGTTCCGTAGAGTTTTTGACCACCCACTTCAGCGCTGACTCTGGTATTGTCACCCAGTTTGACCTTCCCTCAGAGCCACTTCCAGAACCTAAGGATGTTTTTGCCTTTGATGGTCGACTCTTGGCCTATATTTCAGACTCACTTGCAGCTGGTCTTATTCGTCCTTCCTCCTCGCCCATCCCTCATCTCCTCAAACATCCCTGTGTTGACTTCAGGGGTTTAAATGACATTACCATTAATAACAAGTACCCCCTTCCCCTCATCGACTCTGCTTTTGCCCCCCTCCACCAGGCCATCATCTTCTCCAAGTTAGACCTGCGCAATGCTTACCTGCTTGGTTAGAATTAAGGAGGGGGATAAGTGGAAGACTGGGTATAATACTCCTCTGGGACATTTTGAATACCTGGTTATGCCATACGAGTTAACCAATGTGCCTGTCATCTTTCAGTGTTTCATTAATGATGTTCTGTGTGATATGCTCAACAGGTTTGTTTTTGTTTACATAGATGACATTTAGATTTTTTTCTCATACACTTGAAGAGCACATCCAACATGTCAGACTTGTTCTCTAGAGACTTCTTGAAAATAGACTCTTTGTGAAAGCAGAGAAGTGTGAATTTCATGTTTCTTCTGTGAGCTTTCTTGGTGTGATGGCACTCCGTTATCTCTTCTTTCTTAACTGTACCACTTCTAGAGTCAGTAGAAAAAACACCTTTTCTACGCGAGCGACGAGGCATGACAACTTCCTTTGTCTTTTAAAACGTTAACTCAAAAACAACAAAGTAAATTACAAAGTCTGATGCACGGTCAAAAGACTGTGTTGCTTCCATATGTTCTGACTCGAAACTAATGTATACACAGTCAGTTGCCATAGGTACCACACAGAAATCGTTCCTTTTAACCGTTTACACGTTACTAATTGTGCATTCCAAACAAACATACTCTAAACCCTGCACGAACCACAATCAAGTTATCATGAATAATTTTTAACTGTTTCAACTCAAATTGGTCGGGCCCTCGCATATGCGCGCACGTCGAAATGTGCGCACGTCGAAATGTGCATAATATCGTTCTTTATAACATCGGTCTTAATAACCACAAGAAGTTTCAGACAGCTCTCATAGACTCAGATCTGGCCTTCAGGAGTCATGTGCGACAATGTACAACTTTATTTCACTGATATAATGTACAGTTACTATTACATGTCATATTCTGTCTACATTATGCTGTTTGAGAACACATTGCAGCATGGCGACAGTCAACATGTGCGACAATGTACTTTGAGTTTTCCTTTATTTTACACAACATTTTTTCCAATTGCAGCGCCCCCAACAGGCGCCATGGGGCGCTATAGAGCTTTTTTGTCCAGCCGCCTCATTACTTACTGCAGTCTTGTTTTGGTACTGCTTTGAGTTTTGCTTTATTTTACACAAAATTTTTTCTAATTGCAGCGCCCCCAACATGCGCCATGGGGCGCTATAGAGCTTTTTTGTGCTTATTGGTCCAAGATAGTATTTTGTAGGTACTGCCCTGTTCTACAATTCAGCTGAGTTTCGTGAGTCTGTGGGCAAAACTGTGGTGGGGCTGTTCCACTAAAAAATTCAAGGGGGCGCTATAGAGCAAATTTGCCCCAAGTCCAAGGCCTTGACAACATCCAGACCTAGTTTGAGGTGGATATGATCAATATTGTCCGAGCTGCACGCCATCTCGTAAAAGTGGTGTTTTTTGTCGTCACTAGGAGGCGCTATGAAAATCACCGAATATTTTTGTGGAAATGTATTTTAGGCCAGACTGCCATTATATATTCAAAGTTTGGTGAAGATTGGAGATTTTTTCACAAAGTTATAGCACTTTGAAATTTTATGGCAAAATGGAGAATTTCGTGGCCCCGCCCCTCTGACATAGTACATCAAAAAGTTATGATTTTGATAACTTTTCATCGTCAAAGCCTCATGAACAGACACGCCAAGTTTCAAAAGGATCGGACGAAAGCCCTAGGAGGAGTTCGTTCAAATACGACTCCTGGAAATGACCAAAAAATCACAAAAACGTGAACTTTGACCCAAAATGGCCGCCGTACCCTTTACCAAAACCCGGGTCACCAAGAGACTTTTTGGTGCGTCTCGGTATGTTTCATACACCCTCCAAATCTCATCCGCGTGGATGAAACCGTGTCCGGGGGCTCCTCCGACAACCGAAACCTAGGTGGCGCCGTAGAGCCATTTCTGTACGCTCGTGCGCGAGACCCCCAAAATACGAAATTTTACGCCCGACTTTGGGGGGGTACGCACATTTTCATGAGTTTTTGGGGATATTAAAGCCTTGAAAAAGGCAATTCATTTGGCTGAATAATAATAAAAATTAAAGCTGCAAGCAGCGATGGTCGGGCCCTCGCATATGTGCGCACGTTGAAATGTGCGCACGTTGAAATGTGCATAATATCGTTCTTTATAACATCGGTCTTAATAACCACAAGAAGTTTCAGACAGCTCTCATAGACTCAGATCTGGCCTTCAGGAGTCATGTGCGACAATGTACAACTTTATTTCACTGATATAATGTACAGTTACTATTACATGTCATATTCTGTCCACATTATGCTGTTTGAGAACACATTGCAGCATGGCTACAGTCAACATGTGCGACAATGTACAACTTTATTTCACTGATATAATGTACAGGTACTATTACATGTCATATTCTGTCTACATTATGCTGTTTGAGAACACATTGCAGCATGGCGACAGTCAACATGTGCGACAATGTACTTTGAGTTTTGCTTTATTTTACACATTTTTTCCAATTGCAGCGCCCCCAACAGGCGCCATGGGGCGCTATAGAGCTTTTTTGTCCAGCCGCCTCATTACATACTGCAGTCTTGTTTTGGTACTGCTTTGAGTTTTGCTTTATTTAACACAACATTTTTTTCTAGTTGCAGCGCCCCCAACATGCGCCATGGGGCGCTATAGAGCTTTTTTGTGCTTATCGGTCCAAGATAGTTTTTTGTAGGTACTGCCCTGTTCTACAATTCAGCTGAGTTTCGTGAGTCTGTGGGCAAAACTGTGGTGGGGCTGTTCCACTGAAAAATTCAAGGGGGCGCTATAGAGCAAATTTGCCCCAAGTCCAAGGCCTTGACAACACCCACACCAAGTTTGAGGTGGATATGATCAATATTGTCCGAGCTGCACGCCATCTCGTAAAAGTGGTATTTTTTGTCGCCACTAGGAGGCGCTATGCAAATCACCGAATATTTTTGTGGAAATGTATTTTAGGCCAGACTGCTATTATATATTCAAAGTTTGGTGAAGATTGGAGAATTTTTCACAAAGTTATAGCACTTTGAAATTTTATGGCAAAATGGAGAATTTCGTGGCCCCGCCCCTCTGACATAGCAAATCAAAAAGTTATGATTTTGATAACTTTTCATCGTCAAAGCCTCATGAACCCATGTGCCAAGTTTCAAAAGGATCGGACGAAAGCCCTAGGAGGAGTTCGTTCAAATACGCCCCCTTCTCAACAGTTCGAAACACAAAAAATGGTGATTTTCATGCTTAAATATCTCACTTCCTGTTAATTTTACAAATTGCTCCAAGAGACTTTTTTGTAGGTCTTGTGATGCCCCATAACTCAGCTGAGTTTCATAACTCTGTGTTCAAAACTGTGGCGGGGCTGTCCCAAAGAAAAATTCAAGGGGGCGCTATAGAGCGCTTTGCCCCGCCCCCTCATTAATTATGCAGCCGAATTGTGCATCACATTGGTCTTAACAACCCCAACAAGTTTCAGACAGCTGTGACAAAGTATATGATAGCCGAACAGTTTTGCCTGAAAATCAACCAAAAAGTCAATGGAGTCTGGTTTTTCGGTGAAAAAAAAGGCAGCTTCCACTTTGACGCGCCGTCACGGCCACGCCCTTTTATGAAAAGTTGAAATTATTTCTCAGATGTCAAGTCCAAGGCCTTGACAACATCCACACCTAGTTTGAGGTGGATATGATGAATATTGTTCGAGCTGCACGCCATCTCGTAAAAGTGGTATTTTTTGTCTCCACTAGGAGGCGCTATGCAAATCACCGAATATTTTTGTGGAAATGTATTTTAGGCCAGACTGCTATTATATATTCAAAGTTTGGTGAAGATTGGAGAATTTTTCACAAAGTTATAGCACTTTGAAATTTTATGGCAAAATGGAGAATTTCGTGGCCCCGCCCCTCTGACATAGCAAATCAAAAAGTTATGATTTTGATAACTTTTCATCGTCAAAGCCTCATGAACCCATGTGCCAAGTTTCAAAAGGATCGGACGAAAGCCCTAGGAGGAGTTCGTTCAAATACGCCCCCTTCTCAACAGTTCGAAACACAAAAAATGGTGATTTTCATGCTTAAATATCTCACTTCCTGTTAATTTTACAAATTGCTCCAAGAGACTTTTTTGTAGGTCTTGTGATGCCCCATAACTCAGCTGAGTTTCATAACTCTGTGTTCAAAACTGTGGCGGGGCTGTCCCAAAGAAAAATTCAAGGGGGCGCTATAGAGCGCTTTGCCCCGCCCCCTCATTAATTATGCAGCCGAATTGTGCATCACATTGGTCTTAACAACCCCAACAAGTTTCAGACAGCTGTGACAAAGTATATGATAGCCGAACAGTTTTGCCTGAAAATCAACCAAAAAGTCAATGGAGTCTGGTTTTTCGGTGAAAAAAAAGGCAGCTTCCACTTTGACGCGCCGTCACGGCCACGCCCTTTTATGAAAAGTTGAAATTATTTCTCAGATGTCAAGTCCAAGGCCTTGACAACATCCACACCTAGTTTGAGGTGGATATGATGAATATTGTTCGAGCTGCACGCCATCTCGTAAAAGTGGTCTTTTTTGTCGTCACTAGGAGGCGCTATGAAAATCACCGAATATTTTTGTGGAAATGTATTTTAGGCCAGACTGCCATTATATATTCAAAGTTTGGTGAAGATTGGAGAATTTTTCACAAAGTTATAGCACTTTGAAATTTTATGGCAAAATGGAGAATTTCGTGGCCCCGCCCCTCTGACATAGTACATCAAAAAGTTATGATTTTGATAACTTTTTATCGTCAAAGCCTCATGAACACACACGCCAAGTTTCAAAAGGATCGGACGAAAGCCCTAGGAGGAGTTCGTTCAAATACGACCCCTGGAAATGACCAAAAAATCACAAAAACGTGAACTTTGACCCAAAATGGCCGCCGTACCCTTTACCGAAACCCGGGTCACCAAGAGACTTTTTGGTGCGTCTCGATATGTTTCATACACCCTCCAAATCCCATCCGCGTGGATGAAACAGTGTCCGGGGGCTCCTCCGACAACCGAAACCTAGGTGGCGCCGTAGAGCCATTTCTGTACGCTCGTGCGCGAGACCCCCAAAATACGAAATTTTACGCCCAACTTTGGGGGGGTACGCAAAGTTTCATGAGTTTTTGGGGATATTAAAGCCTTGAAAAAGGCAATTCATTGGGTGGAAGAAAAAGGAAAATAATAATAATTAAAGCTGCAAGCAGCGATGGTCGGGCCCTCGCATATGTGCGCACGTCGAAATGTGCGCACGTCGAAATGTGCATAATATCGTTCTTTATAACATCGGTCTTAATAACCACAAGAAGTTTCAGACAGCTCTCATAGACTCAGATCTGGCCTTCAGGAGTCATGTGCGACAATGTACAACTTTATTTCACTGATATAATGTACAGTTACTATTACATGTCATATTCTGTCCACATTATGCTGTTTGAGAACACATTGCAGCATGGCGACAGTCAACATGTACGACAATGTACTTTGAGTTTTGCTTTATTTTACACATTTTTTCCAATTGCAGCGCCCCCAACATGCGCCATGGGGCGCTATAGAGCTTTTTTGTGCTTAATGGTCCAAGATAGTTTTTTGTAGGTACTGCCCAGTTCTACAATTCAGCTGAGTTTCGTGAGTCTGTGGGCAAAACTGTGGTGGGGCTGTTCCACTGAAAAATTCAAGGGGGCGCTATAGAGCAAATTTGCCCCAAGTCCAAGGCCTTGACAACATCCACACCAAGTTTGAGGTGGATATGATCAATATTGTCCGAGCTGCACGCCATCTCGTAAAAGTGGTATTTTTTGTCTCCACTAGGAGGCGCTATGCAAATTACAGAATATTTTTGTGGAAATGTATTGTAGGCCAGACTACCGTTGTATATGAGAAGTTTTGTGAAGATTGGAGAATTTTTCACAAAGTTATAGCACTTTGAGTTTTATGGCAAAATGGAGAATTTCGTGGCCCCGCCCCTCTGACATAGTACATCAAAAAGTTATGATTTTGATAACTTTTCATCGTCAAAGCCTCATGAACGCATGTGCCAAGTTTCAAAAGGATTGGACGAAAGCCCTAGGAGGAGTTCGTTCAAATACGCCCCCTTCTCAACAGTTCGAAACACAAAAAATGGTGATTTTCATGCTTAAATATCTCACTTCCTGTTAATTTTACAAATTGCTCCAAGAGACTTTTTTGTAGGTCTTGTGATGCCCCATAACTCAGCTGAGTTTCATAACTCTGTGTTCAAAACTGTGGCGGGGCTGTCCCAAAGAAAAATTCAAGGGGGCGCTATAGAGCGCTTTGCCCCGCCCCCTCATTAATTATGCAGCCGAATTGTGCATCACATTGGTCTTAACAACCCCAACAAGTTTCAGACAGCTGTGACAAAGTATATGATAGCCGAACAGTTTTGCCTGAAAATCAACCAAAAAGTCAATGGAGTCTGGTTTTTCGGTGAAAAAAAAGGCAGCTTCCACTTTGACGCGCCGTCACGGCCACGCCCTTTTATGAAAAGTTGAAATTATTTCTCAGATGTCAAGTCCAAGGCCTTGACAACATCCACACCTAGTTTGAGGTGGATATGATGAATATTGTTCGAGCTGCACGCCATCTCGTAAAAGTGGTCTTTTTTGTCGTCACTAGGAGGCGCTATGAAAATCACCGAATATTTTTGTGGAAATGTATTTTAGGCCAGACTGCCATTATATATTCAAAGTTTGGTGAAGATTGGAGAATTTTTCACAAAGTTATAGCACTTTGAAATTTTATGGCAAAATGGAGAATTTCGTGGCCCCGCCCCTCTGACATAGTACATCAAAAAGTTATGATTTTGATAACTTTTTATCGTCAAAGCCTCATGAACACACACGCCAAGTTTCAAAAGGATCGGACGAAAGCCCTAGGAGGAGTTCGTTCAAATACGACCCCTGGAAATGACCAAAAAATCACAAAAACGTGAACTTTGACCCAAAATGGCCGCCGTACCCTTTACCGAAACCCGGGTCACCAAGAGACTTTTTGGTGCGTCACGGTATGTTTCATACACCCTCCAAATCCCATCCGCGTGGATGAAACCGTGTCCGGGGGCTCCTCCGACAACCGAAACCTAGGTGGCGCCGTAGAGCCATTTCTGTACGCTCGTGCGCGAGACCCCCAAAATACGAAATTTTACGCCCAACTTTGGGGGGGTACGCAAAGTTTCATGAGTTTTTGGGGATATTAAAGCCTTGAAAAAGGCAATTCATTGGGTGGAAGAAAAAGGAAAATAATAATAAAAAAAAAAATAATAAACATTTGAAATACAATAGGGCTTCGCACGGTTTCCGTGCTCGGGCCCTAATAATAATAATTAAAGCTGCAAGCAGCGATGGTCGGGCCCTCGCATATGCGCGCACGTCGAAATGTGCGCACGTCGAAATGTGCATAATATCGTTCTTTATAATATCGGTCTTAATAACCACAAGAAGTTTCAGACAGCTCTCATAGACTCAGATCTGGCCTTCAGGAGTCATGTGCGACAATGTACAACTTGATTTCACTGATATAATGTACAGTTACTATTACATGTCATATTCTGTCCACATTATGCTGTTTGAGAACACACTGCAGCATGGCTACAGTCAACATGTGCGACAATGTACAACTTTATTTCACTGATATAATGTACAGTTCTTCTTCATAATATTCACTCGGTGTCTCGCTATGGGATGCAGCCTCCTGCAGCCCTGATAGAAGCATTTATCTCAATCCGCCAATCCTGATTGGCCGGTGAATGTGTTCATCCGCGCCGCACCCAGTAGTCCCATCTACTATATATAGTGTGCGCGGATAACATTCCCCTAATTCAAAACCTCTTCTCACCTGAGAACTTATCTCACGTCAGAGCTTTTCGCTAGCTTAACTGTCCACCAGACGGATCTTGCTAGCTTCCGTCACCGGACGCTAGTGTTGTGCTCTGGCTTCTGCCTTGTCCGTTCATACCAGACCGGACCGGTAAGTATTCTTTTCCGACCCCTCCACGGCGGAATTCCTCTCGGCTCCCCTCCACGGACGCTCGAGTTGGTCGAGCTAAGTTAGCACACCAGCGACCCCCTCGACCCCACGCTAGCACACCAGCTAGCCACGAGCCTTTTCTCCACTAGCGCTCCAGCTTGTTGGCGAAATGGAGACCACTAAAAATCCTCACACCAGAGGAGACTCTCGGCTCTGTTGCTGCGGGAACAGAATTTCAGGGAGGGACACCCACCCGGTGTGCAGTACCTGCCTGGGGGTTGACCACGCCAGGTTAGCCCTCGAAATTCCCGGGTCCTGTGGACACTGCAAAGTGTTCACAGTCAAGAGCCTCAGACGCAGGCTAGCCCGCCAAGCTAGCCTCGCAGACCGTGACCCGTTTCTCCCCACCGCTGACCTAGGCGCAGCCGCGGAGGAAGACGAGGTCATGGCCGGGGAAGTTCCGGAGACTGGCTACGACTGGGCCGCCCAGTGCGAGCAGCTCCGAGCTCCCCCGTTTCCCGACGCGGACCGTGACCCGTCTCTCCCCGCCGCTGACCTAGGCGCAGCCGCGGAGGAAGACGAGGTCATGGCCGGGGAAGTTCCGGAGACTGGCTACGACTGGGCCCCCCAGTGCGAGCAGCTCCGAGCTCCCCCGTTTTCCGAGGAAGACGTGCTGGAAATTGGCCTCACAGAGGATGACGATGACGCCTCGTTCCTCATATCAGAGGACGAGGGGGAAGACGACACCTCCGTGGCCCCAGCCCTGGCTGTAAAGCCGAAGCTGCCCGAGTCTACCAACAGGGAGGAAGGCGGGGTGAGCTCTCCAGCTCCCCCCCTCCATGTGGACCTGCTCAGCACGTGCAAACGTGCGGCAGAGAAGCTGGAGGTCCCCTGGCCGGCTGCAGTAGCGGAGCCCACCGGGTCCCGCTATGAAGGCAAGCGGCTCGCCCTGGCTCGTAGTGCGGTAAAACAGCTTCTTCCCGTCTTCCCCGAGTTGCTGGCCGAGCTGTCCAAAACTTGGAATTACTGCCCGTACAGCAACAGGAGCCCCATCTCGGGCGCAGCATCCCTCGACTGCGAGGCGATGGAAGCCCAGGGTCTCCTCTTGATGCCTCCGGTGGAAGCCCCCGTAGCTGCGCATCTCTGCCCGGGCAGCACGAGCCAGCTATCTGCAGCCTCCTCCAGGCGTCCGACGCTGCCAACCAAGCCCGAGCGGTTCCAGTCTGCACTGGCCGAGAGGGCGTATAAGGCAGCCGCCCTTTCGGCCAGAGCTCTCAGCGCTCTCTCCATCCTCACTGCCTATCAGGCAGAGCTGTTTGGGGCATCCGCTGACGAGCAGGACCCCGACGCGTGGGAGGAAATGGCAGTCATCGCCGACTTGTCCCTCCGCATACAGCGCGTCTCAGTCCAGGCCACGGGCAGGGTGATGGCGACCCTCGTCATTCAGGAGCGAGCGAGATGGCTCAGCCTCGCTAACTTGACTGACAGGGAGCGGGATGACATACTAGATATGCCAATTGTCCCGGAGGGTGTCTTCGGCTCTGCATTGGCCACGATGCAGCAGCGATGTGAGGCAAAGAAGAAGGACAACGAAGCCCTGAAACTTTGTCTCCCTCGTAAAGCACCCACACCATCACCTCCAGTGCAGCGCAAATCGTTTGCTCAAGCTGCCTCTCAGCCGCCGCACTTCAGGGTGCCGAAGCGGCCGCAGCAGCTCGGTCCGCCGCTCCCTCCGAGGAGAGAGCCCGGAGCCGGCTGGCACAGAAAATCTCCTGCCTCGACCGCAGTCCCGCTGCCGCCGCCGCCGGCCGCCACGGCCTCGGTCCCCCAGGCGAGGAAGAAGAAGAGAGCGGCCTGACAGCCTTCCTCTCTTCTGGTGGAGCATCCTGCCGTTCCCCGTTATGCAGGCCCACCGTTCTGGCTTTTTCGTGTGCGTCCCACGCCGCCGCTGCCCACCCCAGAGCCGGTCCGCGGGAGGAGAGACATCACCTCGGAGGTTTGCGCTGTTGCGCCCCGAGCAAAATGTCCGCAAGCACACACATACACACATGTCCCCAAACGTGTGAAAATAAAAAGAAATCTGTCACAGCCAGGCCACGAGCCGAGGGTGCAGATAGCAAAAAAAGCCAAAACGAAAAAAAAAATACCCTGTCTATAAGCAGTGTGGCCACCAAGCCCTCTGCGGCTCTGCCCCCGAGATGGGCATCTCCATCCCCGGGGAGCAGAGCAACAGGCTTCGCCGCTCCTGCGGCGACGCCCAGGGGTTATTTCCCAGCTCTACCGCAAGGGGGCGCCACAGCACCGCTGTCGGGACCTCCCGTGATGGAGCAGGGGCTGCAATGCGCTTCTCCTCTTTCTCTCAAGTGGGAGAATTGGAAAGCAACCGCAGCTTCACCGTGGGTGTTACGCACGATTTCTCGGGGATACCGGCTCCAATTCGCCGCTGTCCCTCCCCGTTTCTCCGGCGTAATACAGTCACGAGCACAGGGAGAATTAGCTCGAATCTTACAGGAGGAAATCCTCTCTCTGTTAGAAAAAAGAGCCATTTCTGTCGTATCTCCCGAACAGAGTCTGTCAGGTTTTTACTCCAGATATTTCCTCGTTCCCAAACGGGGGGGGAAGAGGAATCCGCCCTATTCTGGACCTGCGGGCCCTGAACAAGTTTCTGCGGAAATACAAATTCAGGATGCTGACACATGCGGCACTGTTGCGTCTAGTAAGACCGAACGATTGGTTTTCGTCCGTGGATCTGAAAGACGCGTATTTCCACATTCCCATTTACCCCCCTCACAGACGATATCTCCGATTCGCCTTTCGGGGGGTGTGCTACGAATATCGTGTGCTCCCATTCGGGCCTGTCTCTCAGCCCGAGGGTTTTCATACGGTGCACAGAGGCCGCCGTGGCCCCGCTCAGACGCCGGGGCATACGGCTGGCCACATATTTGGACGACTGGCTCCTGCTGGCGCAGTCAGAACAGGAGGCCAGGGTTCACACACGCATTGTCACGGAACACCTAATAAATTTGGGGTTTGTGATAAATATGGAGAAGAGCCAACTCTCTCCGACGCAGGAGATATGCTTTCTAGGATTATCCCTGCGCTCCGTGCCATTCACTGCTCGCCTCTCGGAGGAGAGAGTGAAAGCTTTCAAAGCGTGCCTCGCGCTTCCGTCGACGCAGGTCTGTCCAGTTCAGACTGTGTCTCCGGCTGCTGGGTCTGATGGCTTCAGCCATCCTCGTGACCCGCCTCGGTCGTCTTCACATGCGGGAATTTCAGCGCTGGGTCGCTTCGCTCAGGCTGGATCCCGTGCGTCATGGCGCACGGTGGATAACGGTCACAGCAGACTGCGTGATGGCTCTGCGCCACTGGCGGGCCCCATCTTTCCTGACTCAGGGGGTGTCCATGGGCACTGTCTCGTCCAGAAAGGTGGTCACCACAGACGCCAGCCTATCCGGCTGGGGTGGCATTTTCGAGGGCAGAGGTGTGAGAGGACGCTGGAGCCAGGCTCTCCAACGCCTTCATATAATCGAGCTCTCAGCTGTGTTTCTGTCTCTGAAACACTTCCTTCCGTTCCTCTCGGGCCGCCACGTCCTGGTGAGGACGGACAACACGACGGCAGTAGCGTATATAAACCGTCAAGGGGGGTTACGCTCTCGTGTGTTGCACACTCTGGCACGCAAACTGATCCTCTGGAGCAGTCTGCACTTTCTTTCCCTGAGGGCGACTCATGTCCTGGGGACCCTGAACGCAGGTGCCGACCTGCTGTCCAGGGGCGCGCCGATGTACGGGGAATGGATGCTGCACCCGCAGGTCATGGAGCAGATATGGGCGCGCTACAGCCGCGCCAGAGTAGATCTGTTCGCATCCAGAGAAAACGCTCAGTGCGAGCTGTTCTTCTCTCTACGCACTCTGGACGCTCCCCTGGGCGTAGACGCACTAGCGCACGCTTGGCCGCACGAGCTGCTCTACGCGTTTCCTCCACTGGCCCTGATACCCCCCACCCTCGCCAGGGTGAGGGGACACAATCACAGGCTGATCCTGATAGCTCCACACTGGCCAGCGCTGCACTGGCTAGCGGAGATACATCAGATGCTGTGCGCCCAGCCTTGGCAGCTGCCGGTGCGCAGGGACTTGCTCTCGCAGGGGGGGGGGGTGTTCCACCCGCACCCGGAGCAACTGCAACTGTGGGCCTGGCCCGTGAGTGGTTCAATCTGACCACTGCTGGTCTTCCGCAGAGTGTGGTTAACACTATACAAAACGCCAGAGCTCCATCCACTAGGTCTCTGTACGACTCTAAGTGGAGAGTGTTTGAGCGGTGGTGTCTCGAACGAGACCACATCCCTTTTCAGTGTTCTGTGCCAGCGATACTGTCGTTTTTGCAGGACCTGATTGATAAAGGAAAAGCCTTTTCCACGGTTAAGGTTTATCTGGCGGCTATAGCGGCCTGCCATATAGGATTTGGGGACAAAACAGCGGGCCAACACCCTTTGGTGTGCCGGTTTATGAGGGGCGCGCGTAGGCTTCTCCCTGTCTCCAGACCACTAATACCTCCGTGGGATTTAGCGGTGGTTCTGGAGGGGCTTAAAGGCCCCCCATTTGAGCCATTGCTGGGAGCGAGTCTCAAACACCTGTCCCTTAAGACGGTGCTGTTGCTGGCTCTCGCCTCTGCGAAGCGAGTGAGTGATATCCACGCGCTCTCTGTGAGCCCAGCGTGCGCTCAGTTCGCCCCGGGGAACACACGTATGGTTCTGAAGCCCAACCCGGTATTTGTACCTAAGGTGGTGGGCTCATGTTCCCCGATTGAGCTCGCAGCGTTCGCCGCTTCTCCTGGAGAGCAGCGAGCGCACATGCTGTGTCCGGTTCGAGCTGTGCGCTCTTATATGGACAGAACGCAAAACATCAGGAGGAGCGATCAGCTGTTCGTCTCCTGGGCTGAACCCCGAAAGGGACAGCCGGTCACAAAGCAGCACCTCGCCCACTGGGTGGTGGAGGCTATAGCTTTGGCGTATACGAGCAGGGGACTGCAGCCGCCGGCGGGTGTGCGTGCGCACTCTACCCGCGGGATGGCCGCATCCTGGGCTTTATTTAGGGGAGTGTCTGTTCAGGACATTTGTTCAGCAGCGAGTTGGTCCTCGCCTCTGACTTTTGTCCGGTTCTACATGCTTGACGTGTCAGGGCCGTGCGTGGCTAGCGCGGTCCTGGAGTCCTAACTGGAACCCATGGACCCTCCCCACTGGCTGGTACTTGTTCGATAAGCTGTCTGGCAATACGGGAGCTACCATATCCCATAGCGAGACACCGAGTGAATATTATGAAGAAGAACGTTTGGTTATCTAACATAACCTCAGTTCTTAGAATAATATGAGCGAGGTGTCTCGCCAGACGACCCTTCTTGCTGGGCGGTGAGAAGAGGTTTGCTTATTGAATTAGGGGAATGTTATCCGCGCACACTATATATAGTAGATGGGACTACTGGGTGCGGCGCGGATGAACACATTCACCGGCCAATCAGGATTGGCGGATTGAGATAAATGCTTCTATCAGGGCTGCAGGAGGCTGCATCCCATAGCGAGACACCTCGCTCATATTATTCTAAGAACTGAGGTTATGTTAGATAACCAAACGTTACTATTACATGTCATATTCTGTCCACATTATGCTGTTTGAGAACACATTGCAGCATGGCTACAGTCAACATGTGCGACAATGTACAACTTTATTTCACTGATATAATGTACAGTTACTATTACATGTCATATTCTGTCTACATTATGCTGTTTGAGAACACATTGCAGCATGGTGACAGTCAACATGTGCGACAATGTACTTTGAGTTTTGCTTTATTTTACACATTTTTTCCAATTGCAGCGCCCCCAACAGGCGCCATGGGGCGCTATAGAGCTTTTTTGTCCAGCCGCCTCATTACATACTGCAGTCTTGTTTTGGTACTGCTTTGAGTTTTGCTTTATTTTACACAACATTTTTTCTAATTGCAGCGCCACCCCAACATGCGCCATGGGGCGCTATAGAGCTTTTTTGTGCTTATTGGTCCAAGATAGTTTTTTGTAGGTACTGCCCTGTTCTACAATTCAGCTGAGTTTCGTGAGTCTGTGGGCAAAACTGTGGTGGGGCTGTTCCACTGAAAAATTCAAGGGGGCGCTATAGAGCAAATTTGCCCCAAGTCCAAGGCCTTGACAACATCCACACCAAGTTTGAGGTGGATATGATCAATATTGTCCGAGCTGCACGCCATCTCGTAAAAGTGGTGTTTTTTTTCGTCACTAGGAGGCGCTATGAAAATCACAGAATATTTTTGTGGAAATGTATTTTAGGCCAGACTGCCATTATATATTTAAAGTTTGGTGAAGATTGGAGAATTTTTCACAAAGTTATAGCACTTTGAAATTTTATGGCAAAATGGAGAATTTCGTGGCCCCGCCCCTCTGACATAGTACATCAAAAAGTTATGATTTTGATAACTTTTCATCGTCAAAGCCTCATGAACCCATGTGCCAAGTTTCAAAAGGATTGGACGAAAGCCCTAGGAGGAGTTCGTTCAAATACGCCCCCTTCTCAACAGTTCGAAACACAAAAAATGGTGATTTTCATGCTTAAATATCTCACTTCCTGTTAATTTTACAAATTGCTCCAAGAGACTTTTTTGTAGGTCTTGTGATGCCCCATAAATCAGCTGAGTTTCATAACTCTGTGTTCAAAACTGTGGCGGGGCTGTCCCAAAGAAAAATTCAAGGGGGCGCTATAGAGCGCTTTGCCCCGCCCCCTCATTAATTATGCAGCCGAATTGTGCATCACATTGGTCTTAACAACCCCAACAAGTTTCAGACAGCTGTGACAAAGTATATGATAGCCGAACAGTTTTGCCTGAAAATCAACCAAAAAGTCAATGGAGTCTGGTTTTTCGGTGAAAAAAAAGGCAGCTTCCACTTTGACGCGCCGCCACGGCCACGCCCTTTTATGAAAAGTTGAAATTATTTCTCAGATGTCAAGTCCAAGGCCTTGACAACATCCACACCTAGTTTGAGGTGGATATGATGAATATTGTTCGAGCTGCACGCCATCTCGTAAAAGTGGTCTTTTTTGTCGTCACTAGGAGGCGCTATGAAAATCACCGAATATTTTTGTGGAAATGTATTTTAGGCCAGACTGCCATTATATATTCAAAGTTTGGTGAAGATTGGAGAATTTTTCACAAAGTTATAGCACTTTGAAATTTTATGGCAAAATGGAGAATTTCGTGGCCCCGCCCCTCTGACATAGTACATCAAAAAGTTATGATTTTGATAACTTTTTATCGTCAAAGCCTCATGAACACACACGCCAAGTTTCAAAAGGATCGGACGAAAGCCCTAGGAGGAGTTCGTTCAAATACGACCCCTGGAAATGACCAAAAAATCACAAAAACGTGAACTTTGACCCAAAATGGCCGCCGTACCCTTTACCGAAACCCGGGTCACCAAGAGACTTTTTGGTGCGTCTCGATATGTTTCATACACCCTCCAAATCCCATCCGCGTGGATGAAACAGTGTCCGGGGGCTCCTCCGACAACCGAAACCTAGGTGGCGCCGTAGAGCCATTTCTGTACGCTCGTGCGGGAGACCCCCAAAATACGAAATTTTACGCCCAACTTTGGGGGGGTACGCAAAGTTTCATGAGTTTTTGGGGATATTAAAGCCTTGAAAAAGGCAATTCATTGGGTGGAAGAAAAAGGAAAATAATAAAAAATTAAAGCTGCAAGCAGCGATTGTCGGGCCCTCGCATATGTGCGCACGTCGAAATGTGCGCACGTTTAAATGTGCATAATATCGTTCTTTATAACATCGGTCTTAATAACCACAAGAAGTTTCAGACAGCTCTCATAGACTCAGATCTGGCCTTCAGGAGTCATGTGCGACAATGTACAACTTTATTTCACTGATATAATGTACAGTTACTATTACATGTCATATTCTGTCCACATTATGCTGTTTGAGAACACATTGCAGCATGGCTACAGTCAACATGTGCGACAATGTACAACTTTATTTCACTGATATAATGTACAGTTACTATTACATGTCATATTCTGTCTACATTATGCTGTTTGAGAACACATTGCAGCATGGTGACAGTCAACATGTGCGACAATGTACTTTGAGTTTTGCTTTATTTTACACATTTTTTCCAATTGCAGCGCCCCCAACAGGCGCCATGGGGCGCTATAGAGCTTTTTTGTCCAGCCGCCTCATTACATACTGCAGTCTTGTTTTGGTACTGCTTTGAGTTTTGCTTTATTTTACACAACATTTTTTCTAATTGCAGCGCCCCCAACATGCGCCATGGGGCGCTATAGAGCTTTTTTGTGCTTATTGGTCCAAGATAGTTTTTTGTAGGTACTGCCCTGTTCTACAATTCAGCTGAGTTTCGTGAGTCTGTGGGCAAAACTGTGGTGGGGCTGTTCCACTGAAAAATTCAAGGGGGCGCTATAGAGCAAATTTGCCCCAAGTCCAAGGCCTTGACAACATCCACACCAAGTTTGAGGTGGATATGATCAATATTGTCCGAGCTGCACGCCATCTCGTAAAAGTGGTGTTTTTTTTCGTCACTAGGAGGCGCTATGAAAATCACAGAATATTTTTGTGGAAATGTATTTTAGGCCAGACTGCCATTATATATTTAAAGTTTGGTGAAGATTGGAGAATTTTTCACAAAGTTATAGCACTTTGAGTTTTATGGCAAAATGGAGAATTTCGTGGCCCCGCCCCTCTGACATAGTACATCAAAAAGTTATGATTTTGATAACTTTTCATCGTCAAAGCCTCATGAACCCATGTGCCAAGTTTCAAAAGGATTGGACGAAAGCCCTAGGAGGAGTTCGTTCAAATACGCCCCCTTCTCAACAGTTCGAAACACAAAAAATGGTGATTTTCATGCTTAAATATCTCACTTCCTGTTAATTTTACAAATTGCTCCAAGAGACTTTTTTGTAGGTCTTGTGATGCCCCATAAATCAGCTGAGTTTCATAACTCTGTGTTCAAAACTGTGGCGGGGCTGTCCCAAAGAAAAATTCAAGGGGGCGCTATAGAGCGCTTTGCCCCGCCCCCTCATTAATTATGCAGCCGAATTGTGCATCACATTGGTCTTAACAACCCCAACAAGTTTCAGACAGCTGTGAGAAAGTATATGATAGCCGAACAGTTTTGCCTGAAAATCAACCAAAAAGTCAATGGAGTCTGGTTTTTCGGTGAAAAAAAAGGCAGCTTCCACTTTGACGCGCCGTCACGGCCACGCCCTTTTATGAAAAGTTGAAATTATTTCTCAGATGTCAAGTCCAAGGCCTTGACAACATCCACACCTAGTTTGAGGTGGATATGATGAATATTGTTCGAGCTGCACGCCATCTCGTAAAAGTGGTCTTTTTTGTCGTCACTAGGAGGCGCTATGAAAATCACCGAATATTTTTGTGGAAATGTATTTTAGGCCAGACTGCCATTATATATTCAAAGTTTGGTGAAGATTGGAGAATTTTTCACAAAGTTATAGCACTTTGAAATTTTATGGCAAAATGGAGAATTTCGTGGCCCCGCCCCTCTGACATAGTACATCAAAAAGTTATGATTTTGATAACTTTTTATCGTCAAAGCCTCATGAACACACACGCCAAGTTTCAAAAGGATCGGACGAAAGCCCTAGGAGGAGTTCGTTCAAATACGACCCCTGGAAATGACCAAAAAATCACAAAAACGTGAACTTTGACCCAAAATGGCCGCCGTACCCTTTACCGAAACCCGGGTCACCAAGAGACTTTTTGGTGCGTCTCGATATGTTTCATACACCCTCCAAATCCCATCCGCGTGGATGAAACAGTGTCCGGGGGCTCCTCCGACAACCGAAACCTAGGTGGCGCCGTAGAGCCATTTCTGTACGCTCGTGCGCGAGACCCCCAAAATACGAAATTTTACGCCCAACTTTGGGGGGGTACGCAAAGTTTCATGAGTTTTTGGGGATATTAAAGCCTTGAAAAAGGCAATTCATTGGGTGGAAGAAAAAGGAAAATAATAATAAAAAAAAAAATAATTAAAGCTGCAAGCAGCGATGGTCGGGCCCTCGCATATGCGCGCACGTCGAAATGTGCGCACGTCGAAATGTGCATAATATCGTTCTTTATAATATCGGTCTTAATAACCACAAGAAGTTTCAGACAGCTCTCATAGACTCAGATCTGGTCTTCAGGAGTCATGTCTGACAATGTACAACTTTATTTCACTGATATAATGTACAGTTACTATTACATGTCATATTCTGTCCACATTATGCTGTTTGAGAACACATTGCAGCATGGCTACAGTCAACATGTGCGACAATGTACAACTTTATTTCACTGATATAATGTACAGTTACTATTACATGTCATATTCTGTCCACATTATGCTGTTTGAGAACACATTGCAGCATGGCGACAGTCAACATGTGCGACAATGTACTTTGAGTTTTGCTTTATTTTACACAACATGTTTTCCAATTGCAGCGCCGCCAACAGGCCCCATGGGGCGCTATAGAGCTTTTTTGTCCAGCCGCCTCATTACTTACTGCAGTGTTGTTTTGGTACTGCTTTGAGTTTTGCTTGATTTTACACAACATTTTTTCTAATTGCAGCGCCCCCAACATGCACCATGGGGCGCTATAGAGCTTTTTTGTGCTTATTAGTCCAAGACAGGTTTTTGTAGGTACTGCCCTGTTCTACAATTCAGCTGAGTTTTGTGAGTCTGTGGGCAAAACTGTGGCGGGGCTGTTCCACTGAAAAATTCAAGGGGGCGCTATAGAGCAAATTTGCCCCAAGTCCAAGGCCTTGACAACATCCACACCAAGTTTGAGGTGGATATGATCAATATTGTCCGAGCTGCACGCCATCTCGTAAAAGTGGTATTTTTTGTCTCCACTAGGAGGCGCTATGCAAATTACAGAATATTTTTGTGGAAATGTATTGTAGGCCAGACTACCGTTGTATATGAGAAGTTTTGTGAAGATTGGAGAATTTTTCACAAAGTTATAGCACTTTGAGTTTTATGGCAAAATGGAGAATTTCGTGGCCCCGCCCCTCTGACATAGTACATCAAAAAGTTATGATTTTGATAACTTTTCATCGTCAAAGCCTCATGAACCCATGTGCCAAGTTTCAAAAGGATTGGACGAAAGCCCTAGGAGGAGTTCGTTCAAATACGCCCCCTTCTCAACAGTTCGAAACACAAAAAATGGTGATTTTCATGCTTAAATATCTCACTTCCTGTTAATTTTACAAATTGCTCCAAGAGACTTTTTTGTAGGTCTTGTGATGCCCCATAAATCAGCTGAGTTTCATAACTCTGTGTTCAAAACTGTGGCGGGGCTGTCCCAAAGAAAAATTCAAGGGGGCGCTATAGAGCGCTTTGCCCCGCCCCCTCATTAATTATGCAGCCGAATTGTGCATCACATTGGTCTTAACAACCCCAACAAGTTTCAGACAGCTGTGACAAAGTATATGATAGCCGAACAGTTTTGCCTGAAAATCAACCAAAAAGTCAATGGAGTCTGGTTTTTCGGTGAAAAAAAGGCAGCTTCCACTTTGACGCGCCGTCACGGCCACGCCCTTTTATGAAAAGTTGAAATTATTTCTCAGATGTCAAGTCCAAGGCCTTGACAACATCCACACCTAGTTTGAGGTGGATATGATGAATATTGTTCGAGCTGCACGCCATCTCGTAAAAGTGGTCTTTTTTGTCGTCACTAGGAGGCGCTATGAAAATCACCGAATATTTTTGTGGAAATGTATTTTAGGCCAGACTGCCATTATATATTCAAAGTTTGGTGAAGATTGGAGAATTTTTCACAAAGTTATAGCACTTTGAAATTTTATGGCAAAATGGAGAATTTCGTGGCCCCGCCCCTCTGACATAGTACATCAAAAAGTTATGATTTTGATAACTTTTTATCGTCAAAGCCTCATGAACACACACGCCAAGTTTCAAAAGGATCGGACGAAAGCCCTAGGAGGAGTTCGTTCAAATACGACCCCTGGAAATGACCAAAAAATCACAAAAACGTGAACTTTGACCCAAAATGGCCGCCGTACCCTTTACCGAAACCCGGGTCACCAAGAGACTTTTTGGTGCGTCTCGATATGTTTCATACACCCTCCAAATCCCATCCGCGTGGATGAAACAGTGTCCGGGGGCTCCTCCGACAACCGAAACCTAGGTGGCGCCGTAGAGCCATTTCTGTACGCTCGTGCGCGAGACCCCCAAAATACGAAATTTTACGCCCAACTTTGGGGGGGTACGCAAAGTTTCATGAGTTTTTGGGGATATTAAAGCCTTGAAAAAGGCAATTCATTGGGTGGAAGAAAAAGGAAAATAATAAAAAAAAAAATAATAAACATTTGAAATACAATAGGGCTTCGCACGGTTTCCGTGCTCGGGCCCTAATAAACATTTGAAATACAATAGGGCTTCGCACGGTTTCCGTGCTCGGGCCCTAAAAATAATAAACATTTGAAATACAATAGGGCTTCGCACGGTTTCCGTGCTCGGGCCCTAATTAAAGCTGCAAGCAGCGATGGTCGGGCCCTCGCATATGTGCGCACGTCGAAATGTGCGCACGTTGAAATGTGCATAATATCGTTCTTTATAACATCGGTCTTAATAACCACAAGAAGTTTCAGACAGCTCTCATAGACTCAGATCTGGCCTTCAGGAGTCATGTGCGACAATGTACAACTTTATTTCACTGATATAATGTACAGTTACTATTACATGTCATATTCTGTCCACATTATGCTGTTTGAGAACACATTGCAGCATGGCTACAGTCAACATGTGCGACAATGTACAACTTTATTTCACTGATATAATGTACAGTTACTATTACATGTCATATTCTGTCTACATTATGCTGTTTGAGAACACATTGCAGCATGGCGACAGTCAACATGTGCGACAATGTACTTTGAGTTTTGCTTTATTTTACACATTTTTTCCAATTGCAGCGCCCCCAACAGGCGCCATGGGGCGCTATAGAGCTTTTTTGTCCAGCCGCCTCATTACATACTGCAGTCTTGTTTTGGTACTGCTTTCAGTTTTGCTTTATTTAACACAACATTTTTTTCTAATTGCAGCGCCCCCAACATGCGCCATGGGGCGCTATAGAGCTTTTTTGTGCTTATTGGTCCAAGATAGTTTTTTGTAGGTACTGCCCTGTTCTACAATTCAGCTGAGTTTCGTGAGTCTGTGGGCAAAACTGTGGTGGGGCTGTTCCACTGAAAAATTCAAGGGGGCGCTATAGAGCAAATTTGCCCCAAGTCCAAGGCCTTGACAACACCCACACCTAGTTTGAGGTGGATATGATGAATATTGTTCGAGCTGCACGCCATCTCGTAAAAGTGGTATTTTTTGTCTCCACTAGGAGGCGCTATGCAAATCACCGAATATTTTTGTGGAAATGTATTTTAGGCCAGACTGCCATTATATATTCAAAGTTTGGTGAAGATTGGAGAATTTTTCACAAAGTTATAGCACTTTGAAATTTTATGGCAAAATGGAGAATTTCGTGGCCCCGCCCCTCTGACATAGTACATCAAAAAGTTATGATTTTGATAACTTTTTATCGTCAAAGCCTCATGAACACACACGCCAAGTTTCAAAAGGATCGGACGAAAGCCCTAGGAGGAGTTCGTTCAAATACGACCCCTGGAAATGACCAAAAAATCACAAAAACGTGAACTTTGACCCAAAATGGCCGCCGTACCCTTTACCGAAACCCGGGTCACCAAGAGACTTTTTGGTGCGTCTCGATATGTTTCATACACCCTCCAAATCCCATCCGCGTGGATGAAACAGTGTCCGGGGGCTCCTCCGACAACCGAAACCTAGGTGGCGCCGTAGAGCCATTTCTGTACGCTCGTGCGCGAGACCCCCAAAATACGAAATTTTAGCCCAACTTTGGGGGGGTACGCAAGTTTCATGAGTTTTGGGGATTAAAGCCTTGAAAAAGGCAATTCATTGGTGGGAAAAAGGAAAATAAAAAAAAAAAAAAAATAAACATTTGAAATACAATAGGCTTCGCACGGTTTCCGTGCTCGGGCCCTAATTAAAGCTGCAAGCAGCGATGGTCGGGCCCTCGCATATGCGCGCACGTCGAAATGTGCGCACGTCGAAATGTGCGCACGTCGAAATGTGCATAATCTCGTTCTTATAACATCTGTCTTAATAACCACAAGAAGTTTCAGACAGCTCTCATAGACTCAGATCTGGCCTTCAGGAGTCATGTGCGACAATGTACACTTTATTTCACTGATATAATGTACAGTTACTATTACATGTCATATCTGTCCACATTATGCTGTTGAAACACATTGCAGCATGGCTACAGTCAACATGTGCGACAATGTACACTTTATTGTCACTGATATAATGTACAGTTACTAACATGGTCATATTCTGTCTACATTATGCTGTTTGAGAACACATTGCAGCATGGCGACAGTCAACATGTGCGACAATGTACTTTGAGTTTTACTTTATTTTACACAACATTTTTTCTAATTGCAGCGCCCCAACATGCGCCATGGGCGCTATAGAGCTTTTTTGTGCTTATTGGTCCAAGATAGTTTTGTTTGTAGGTACTGCCCTGTTCTACAATTCAGTGAGTTTCGTGAGTCTGTGGGCAAAAACTGTGGTGGGGCTGTTCCACTGAAAAATTCAAGGGTGGGGGCGCTGTAGAGCAATTGGCCCAAGTCCAAGGCCTTGACAACATCCACACCAAGTTTGAGGTGGATATGATCAATATGTCCGAGCTGCACGCCATCTGTAAAAGTGGTCTTTTTTGTCGCCACTAGGAGGCGCTATGAAAATCACGAATATTTTTGTGGAATGTATTCTAGGCCAGACTGCCATTCTATGTTGGAAGTTTGGTGAAGATTGGAGTTTTTCACAAAGTAATAGCACTTTGAATTTTATGCAAAAGGAATGGAGAATTTCGTGGCCCCGCCCTCTGAATAGCAAATCAAAAAGTTATGATTTTGATAACTTTTCATCGTCAAAGCCTCATGAACCCATGTGCCAAGTTTCAAAAGGATCGGACGAAAGCCCTAGGAGGAGTTCGTTCAAATACGCCCCCTTCTCAACAGTTCAGACACAAAAAATGGTGATTTTCATGCTTAATATATCTCACTTCCTGTAATTTTACAAATTGCTCCAAGAGACTTTTTTGTAGGTCTTGTGATGCCCCATAAATCAGCTGAGTTCATAACTGACTGCTCAAAACTCGTGGCGGGGCTGTCCCAAAGAAAAATTCAAGGGGGGGTATAGAGCGCTTTGCCCCGCCCCCTCATTAATTATGCAGCCGAATTGTGCAATCACATTGGTCTTAACAACCCCCAACAAGTTTCAGACAGCTGTGACAAAGTATATGATAGCCGAACAGTTTTGCCTGAAAATCACAACCAAAAAGCAATGAGTCTGGTTTTTCGGTTGAAAAAAAAGGCAGCTTCCACTTTGACGCGCCGTCACGGCCACGCCCTTTTATGAAAGTTGAAATTATTTCTCAGATGTCAAGTCCAAGGCCTGACAACATCCACACCTAGTTTGAGGTGGATATGATGAATATTGTTCGAGCTGCACGCCACTCTCGAAAAGTGGTCTTTTTTGTCGTCACTAGGAGGCGCTATGAAAATCACCGAATATTTTTGTGGAAATGTATTTTAGGCCAGACTGCCATTATATATTCAAAGTTTGGTGAAGATTGGAGAATTTTTCACAAAGTTATAGCAATTGAAATTTTATGGCAAATGGAGAATTTCGTGGCCCCGCCCCTCTGATAGTACATCAAAAAGTTATGATTTTGATAACTTTTTATCGTCAAAGCGCTCATGAAACACACGCGCAAGTTTCAAAAGGATCGGACGAAAGCCCTAGGAGGAGTTCGTTCAAATACGACCCCTGGAAATGACCAAAAATCACAAAAACGTGAACTTTGACCAAAATGGCCGCCGTACCCTTTACCGAAACCCCGGGTCACCAAGAGACTTTTTGTGCGTCGATATGTTTCATACACCCTCCAAATCCATCCGTGTGGATGAAACAGTGTCCGGGGGCTCCTCCGACAACCGAAACCTAGGTGGGCCGTAGAGTTATTTCTGTACGCTCGTGCGCGAGACCCCCAAAAATACGAAATTT
>CM014091.1:798878-885108 GCA_004119915.2 Collichthys lucidus
GAAAGAAGAAGAAGAAGAAGATATACTTTATTAATCCCACAGTGGGGAAATTGTCTTTTCACTCTATTCTTACAAGCATTTTTAATCCGGACACATACACATGCAGTACACGGCATAGACATGCAAATGTAGAGAGAGATGGTGGAGTGATGGGCAGCCGGCCAGACCAGCGCCCAGTGAGCAGTCGGTCATTTATCCAAAAAAGACAAAAAAACTCAGAACACCAGCGTATTTCATACCTCTTTTTTTTCTTATAGACATTGAGTTCGTTGATATGATGTTGTTTAAATGTCTGCTGTTCACATTGACAACACAGAGTCTCCAGGTATACCAGTCTGCTCTCCATCTCCTCAAAGTCACCTTCCAAATGTGCTGGAGACACACACACACACACACACACACACACACACACACACACACACACACACACACACACACACACACACACACACACACACACACCTCAGTTAAGCTCATTAAATAGTACTACTTGGCTTTCCATCTGCTATTTTCATTCTTAGAGAATTTTTATATTTAATTATTTCTTTTATTTTATTTTGGTATTTTTATCATTGTAGTATTTCATTACTGTGACCGCAGCTGTTTTTCTTCGGAACCAAGTCGTCCGTCTTCCATCTTCAATTAACTTGCTTTGGCTATTTACTTCACTTCTCTCCTCACTTGATGCAAAAAGTACGCATGCGCGGAGGGGATTTTTCTGGGTGGGCGGGGCAGTGTGCTGCATGCTGTGAGCAACACCAGGATTGAGTGACAAGGCAAAACTCCGGAAATTAAATGCAGATGGCTTAAAACATTTACATGACAAGTACTCGATGGTCGCGATATAGTCATTTCATACATCTCACGTAGAACAAGCCGCGATATATCGAGTATATTCGATATATCGCCTACCCCTAGTCTGAACCTATCCCTCTAGTGCTTTTTAGCTATGATTAGCATCTGGTTGGCTGGTGCATTAGTCCAATGTCCTGAACCCTTTATCAGACAGTTTTGACACTAGGAGGCTGAAATTTGCTGAGGAGGTCAACTGTTTGTGAAGTTGTGTTACGGATGCATGAAGATAGGGATACAGGGCCGACCGTAAGCTTTTAGTGGCCTTAAGCAAGATTTTGTTTGTGGCCCTAAAACTGTGCAGCCAACAAAACGTACACATTCCTAACGCTCGTTGAGGGTTGGCAAATTAAAAAAAAACAGTAACATTGTGTAAAAAAAGTAAATGAAGGTGAAAGAGGTTCTCCTGGTGTCAGAGACTATTTTCCTGTTGAGCAACATAAGTCTATGTCCATGTTTTTGCAAATACTTTACCACTATACTGTAGCTGTATGTTTATGATAATACAGTTATCACCTTTAAAGCAATACTGTGTCATTTTCTGCCATAAAATAACAGATTTTAAATCAAATCAAATTTTATTTGTATAACCCAAAGTCACAAAGTACATTTGACTCGGAGGGCTTTACAATCTGTACAGGGAGTAACACCCTCTGTCCTCGGTTCAGTCAGGAAAAACTTTATGTTGATGCTATATAGACAGTTACAGCCGCTGCTGTTTCGCCCAGTACAGTCCCTGACAAAAGTCTTGTCGCTTGGGTACAAGTTGACCTTAAGTGCCCCTCAAATATATTTTAACAAGAAATGGCTCATTTCAATCCCAACAGCTTTTGAAATAATGTTTTGATGCCAAATGAAACTGCTGAAAAGCTGAAAAACTTTTACAGCTTGGTAAAGCCCACTGAGTCAGTTTTTTCAAAGACAAACGTCTTGTCGCTTTGTCATATGATGCACCCAATCCTAGATTACAGCCTCACCTGTGAACAATAATTGATCAATCAACTAGTGGGTGTGTATAAAAAGAACTCCAGCACACCAGACCTTCACATCAACTGCAACTTGACCTCTGACAACATGCCCAAGATTAACCCTGAGACAAAAGTGTTGATTATCAAGAGGCTGAAGACCAGATCCACTGCTGAGGTGGCTGACACCTTCAATGTGTCGCAGCGTCAAGTACAAAGAATAAGAAAAAGATTTAAAGAGACTGGAGATGTTTTTGACAAGCCCAGGTCCGGCAGACCCCGCAAGACAATTGCTCGAGAGGACCGCTTGTTGGCTCAAAAATCCAAGGCCAGCCCCTTTTCCACTGCAGCAGAGCTCCACCAGGCCTGGTCACCTCAAGTCCCTGTGTCAACCAGAACAGTTTGTAGAATTCTGTCTCGAAATGGCCTCCATGGTCGAATCAGTGCCCAGAAACCAGCACTAAACAAAAGGCAGTTAAAAAAACGTGTGGCATTTGCCAAGGCCCACAGCCTGCTTAAAGGATGGACGCTGGAAAAGTGGCAGAAAGTGGATTTCTCAGATGAATCTTCGGTTGAATTACATCACAGCCGCCGCAAATATTGCAGGAGACCTACTGGAGCCCGCATGGACCCGAGATTCACCCAAAAAACAGTTAAGTTTGGTGGAGGAAAAATCATGGTCTGGGGTTACATCCAGTATGGGGGTGTGCGAGAGATCTGCAGGGTGGAAGGCAATATCAATAGCTTGAAATATCAAGAAGTATTAGCTACCTCTTACATTCCCAACCATAAAAGGGGTCAAATTTTGCAGCAGGATGGCGCTCCATCGCATACTTCCATCTTAACATCAAAGTTCATCAAGGCGAAGAAGATCAAGGTGCTCCAGGACTGGCCAGCCCAGTCACGAGACATGAACATCATTGAGCATGTCTGGGGTAGAATGAAAGAGGAAGCATGGAAGACAAAACCAAAGAATCTTGATGAACTTTGGGAGGCATGTAAGACTGCTTTCTTTGCTATTCCTGATGACTTCATCAATAAATTGTATGAATCATTGCCGAACCGCATGGATGCAGTCCTTCAAGCTCATGGAAGTCATACAAAATATTAAATATGGATCTCACGGCACTACTACTTAATTCACTGATGTTTTGCAACATATTTTTGTATTTGAAGTAAATTATTTGTTTAATTTTCACATTACTCTCTGTAGGCGACAAAACTTTTGTCTTGCCAAAATCTGACCTTTCTGTGTTCATTAAATGATTATTCTTTCTTCAGTGAAGCAAATTTATTTTAGCATATAAAACATAATTTGGGAGGGATTCAGCTTTCATATGAGCCATTTCTAAGTTCTACCAGGGACTGTATATGTCTTGTGGTCAGTGTTTTGTATGCAAATACAGGTGTGCAGTTGCCAATCGGTGATTGGACCTCGCCCGAGGAGGTATGGCCTTGATAACCCGGATACTGTCAGTCGAGACGACTGGGATTGTTGCTGTATCCTCTCCTGACCTGCCAATCCGCAGGGCCCAACTGCCCCATTTAAACTGCAGCCGCCAAAGCATCCAGGTGCTCGACATAACTCAACATCACCACTGACCAGATAAAAGAAGAATTTCAAAATCAAGACATAGACATATTGAGAATCAACCGCATCATCAGCAAGAAAACGGAGACCCCCACTACCTTCATCAGGGTTACCTTGGATAACCCTGTAGATGCTACTAAACTACTAGGAGAAGGATATTTTATGCATTGTTTTCACTAGCGCACTGAAAAAGCACATGCTGCTCCAAACATCAAACAATGTTTAAACTGCCAAGAGTTCAACCATTTTGCCCAACAATGCAATAACAAAACTAAATGTGTTAGGTGTGGAGGAGAACATTCACACAAAACATGTGATAAAGCCAAACACGAACCTAAATGTGCCAACTGTGGTGGAAATCACTCTGCAGCTTCCAAACAATGGCCACCATATTTATCCCAGATTCGTTCCACGCAAGCCCGAACCCAATCTCTCTCTCAGCTCCATCCAGCCCACAAAACTCTCAAACCTCTATCACAATGTATCACCCTCCAGGATGACCTAAAGATTCTATGTCAGGATGAAAAACAATTTGAAGCCATCTGGAGATGCCTGAAAAAACATTTTAAATAAATACCTAGGGAAAGAGAGAATTAATAAAAAAAAAAAAGGTTCATTCAACGTCATGCATATAAATATAAGAGGAATATGGGCAAATAGAGAAGAACTACTTCACATTCTTCAAGAGAAAGATGTTCATGTGGCCTCAATAAATGAAACTTTTCTCTCTCCCCTCATTGATTTTTCCCTACCTGGATTTGACATCATAAGAAATGACAGGAAAACATGGAGGAGTGGCCCTGCTAATTAAAAGACCTATTGTTTATAGTAAAACAATTATTTCATTAAGTCCTGCACAAATTCAGAACAATGAATTTGTTGCTTCAAGAATTAAACCGTCTTTAAACTTTAGCATTCTTATCCTTTCAGTCTACTGTCCACCAGGTGTTACCCCTTCTCCATATCTTTTTCAAGAAACTCTCCTAAAAGATGAGACAGCTGTAATAATGGGAGACTTCAATGCCAAACATCCAACTTTTAACAACAAAACTACAAATCAATCTGGTATTACATTACATAACATAGTAGAACACTTTGATTTAGTGGTTCTAAATAACGATGAACCAACACACTATTCTTTTTCAAATAACTCTGTAGATATTTTGGATCTCTGCCTCGTCACCCCTGATCTCACAGGCAAAGTGATACAGTTTACTGTCTGCCCTGACATTGGCAGCGACCATCTCCCAATACTCCCCTCATTTAATTTTGAGGTTTATACTCCGTCAAAGAAACCTCAGTTTGATTACAAAAAGGCAAACTTGGAGGCCTTTAAACTGTCAATGACCAACCAGAGCGCTAACCTCCCTCCCTGTGATCCTGAGCCTGCCGCTATAGACCAACGAGCACTTTTGCTTGGACAAATTCTCCTCATAGCCAGGGAAAATTCAATAAAACGTAAAAGGGATGCAGAATGTTCAAAAAATCTCCCTCCCTCCCCGATGTCCCTTATAAAATCAAAAAGATAGCTAAGAAGAGAGTTTATGAAAGCAAGATCTGCAGAGACTAAACAAAAAATTTACCAAATACGAACACAAATCCGGAGGGAAATCAGGAGAGAGAGAGAAAGATCGTGGGACAAATTTTACACAGACCTAAACAACGAATCCTAAAAAATTCTGGCAAAAAGTCCACAAATTTAATGGAAAACAAAACTGCTCTAAAGTCACAGTACTAAGACATAATGCTAAGATAATTGATGAAGATACAGAAAAGGCCAATGTTTTTAAAGAACATTAAAAAAATGTTCACTCATGCCCAGATGACCCTCTATTCGACCCAGAGTGGAAGGAGATTGTAGTGCGACAAGTTAGTCTGCCTACCCATCTACCTATAACAACAAATATAGATGCCAAAAATCTTCTAATTAAAATGGTCACTATAACTGAACTTCAACAACATTTTCATAAACTTAAAGTAAAGCCCCTGCAGAAGATGGAGTGGACAATAGACTCATCAAGGAAGCAGCAACAGAATTTCTGGTTCAATTAGCAAACCTTTTTACCATCTGCTTCCATATTGGATACTTTCCTAAGCCCTGGAAATCAGCTCTGGTTACTATCATTCTAAAACCAAATAAAGACCCCCCACCTGGCAGCAAACTATAGGCCAATTGGCCTTCTAAGCAACCTGGGTAAACTACTGGAAAGAGTGCTGGCGGACAGGCTTCAAAAACACTTTGATGGTCCATCAGGCAGGCTTCAGAAGGGAAAGAAGTACAACTGCTAACATCCTAAGACAGGCAGAAGATGTACAGCGAGGATTCAACAAAAGAGAAATAACAATTGGTGTCTTCTTTGATATTGAGAAAGCATTCGATAAAATGTGGCATGATGGACTCATATACAGGTTACTGGATAAGAATCTTAAACTTCCACAACAAATGATAGTGCTTTTAAACAGTTTTTTAAATGACCGAGAAATTGCAGTTAAAATTGGAACATCAATCTCTAACAGATTTTGCTGTGACATATATTACCCACCTAGAGAAAAGGGCCAAGTTTCCCAGTTTGCAGATGACCTGTGCTACTGGACCTCCTCTAAGAACATAAAACTTGCTTCCAAAAAGCTCCTGGTGTGCATCACCGAAATGGAAGAATGGGCAAATATGTGGAGAATAAAACTAAACCCAGCCAAAACACAATGCCTACTTTTTAACCAGACACCCTCGGAAAAAAGACCTAACAAACCTCAGTCTTGGCTTCCGGTTTGGCTGATGGAGTAGTAAGACGCGTGAAGGAGCCGCTCTCCCAAACTCCAGATAATTGCCCATTTAATAATTCAAAAACTGAAATTCAACCGAGTGAGAACTAGATGGTGGGCAGACAGAACGTTAAGGGCCAAAAAGGTGATGAAAATATGCCGAAGTTGCAGGAAAAGAGTAACGTGGCGGATCAAGCTAGCAACGCCAAGTCGGCTCGGGCTAGTACAGGGGGACAAGTCACAGCATGCCTGAGCGACACGCGACCGAGCATGGCCCCTGAAGACATAATTACAGCGATAAACAAGCTAAAAACGGACATAAAGAAGGACAATGACGGCGTTAAAAGTGAGATAGTCGGCCTGAGACAAGAAATAAACGGCAAACTCGACAAATTTGCAACGGAAGTGCAAGGTTTATCTGACAGCATCCTGGAGAAACAGCTGGCGGAGCGGCTGGGATGGAAGCTGGCGGCGAACCCCCGGAAGGGGAGCTCGACCGCGGCGCAGAGAGCGAGAGAAAAACTCCTCGGGTTCCAGAGGAAACAAGGGGAGGAATCAGGATCTGGGTTGTAAGCTGCACTGCTTAGTGTGATTATTTTCTTTTTGCCTTTAATAAATACACAACACCTGGGAGAAGCGGCTTCTCTAAAATGAAACTTGTTGGACCTGTAAGATGGTAGAGATTTTGTTACCTAACTCTTCTAACTCTAGCCATTCTTGGCTATGGGCCCTCTCTAAGTGAGAGGTTTCACCCCCGACTCACCAACAGAGTCACACGCGAGGGAGACTTCCCTCCACGTTTGGAGGCCTGTTTAAGTTCATGTTCACTGTTTTGTATTCAGACTTTATTTTGGGGGATTTATGGCTTGGCTGATTTTCATACTGTATATGATAGGGTCACGTGATCTGAGGTGTGTTTCTTTGAATGTGAATGGTCTGAGTAACCCGGTAAAAAGAAAAAAGGTTCTTGCTAAAATGAAAAAAGATAAAGCGCAAGTGATTTTTCTTCAAGAGACACATGTCTAAAAAAGAACATGAAAAGTTGAGAACATTTGGCTATTTAAAATTCTTTCTTTAGTTCATGTGAAAACAGTCGTAAAAGAGGAGTGGCAATTCTGATTTCTAACAGCCTTCATTTTGTACAGAGCTCAGAAAGATGTAATAAGGAGGGCAGATATGTAATTATTAAAGGGAGAATAGATAATGTACTCGTCACATTTGCTAATATATACGCCCCTCCAGAAAGTGATAGAAAATTCTTCAGGTCTCTATTTGATACGTTAAAATCAGAAGGTGAAGGGATTATAGTTTGTGCTGGGGATTGGAACACAATTCTAAACCACTCAATGGATACGACAAGCACTAAAAAGCAGAAAGTACATAAATCGAGGAATCTTAATTTTCTGATCAAAGAGATGGGTCTATTTGATGTCTGGAGGAGCCTCCACCAACGGGAAAGAGATTTCACCCATTATTCAGCCACCCATCGGGTTCATTCCAGAATAGATCTTTTCTTGATGAATAATGAAGATAGACACAGAGTGAAGGATTGTTCAATAGGAACAGCAGATATATCAGACCACAATGTAATCTACTTAACTTTCCATACTAACAATAGTCGGAAGACCACACTATGGAGACTAAATACTAGTATCTTAAACAAGGAAACCGTTATAAAGGAGATTGGGGAAGGAAGTAATTAACAAATGCATAGAAGATAACAAGGACAGGCGGGTGAGCTCAGTCATCATGTGGGACACAGTAAAGGCAATAATAAGAGGGAATTTAATCTCAAGGACCGCGTATTTAAACAAGATGAAAAGGCTAAAATATGACAAATTAGAGAAAACATTGAGGGAATTAGAGAAACAACAATAAAATGATGAAGATAAGAGATTGACAGAAAAGATTAAAATACAAAAAAAGCAGATAGATGATTTTATGGATGAGGAATTGGAAAAGAAAATTAAATTTGCAAAACAAACCTTTTATGAATCGGGACCAAAAGCAACAAAAATTCTAGCAAAACGCCTTAGGGCACACCAGAAGAGGAATGCTATTCATAAAATTAGAGACCCCTTGACTAAAGAGATAACATATGAACCAGAGGAAATTTATTATATTTTTCAAACCTATTATAAATCATTATACTCGCAGCCTAATAATACTGACAATGGAAGGATTAAACAATATTTGCAGTTGTTAGACCTTCCATCCATAGGGAAAGTCCAAAATGATGCGCTGACCACCCCAATTACAAGGAAAGAGCTAGACGTAGCCATTAACAAATTAAAATCAAATAAAAGTCCTGGGAGCGACGGCTACCCTAACGAATGGTATAAAATCTTCAAAGAAGACCTTACCCCTTTGCTGTTAGAATCATTCAACTGTACATTAAGAGAAGCTGTAACACCACCATCATGGAAAGAAGCGGTGATATCAGTCATTCCAAAAGAAGGCAAAAATATAGAAAACTGTGAATCCTATCGTCCCATCTCAATACTAAACGTAGACTATAAGTTGTTTACCTCTATAATCTCCAGAAGAATAGAACACTACCTACCGGATTTAATACATGAGGATTAGACAGGTTTTATCAAAGGCCGCCAGACCCAAGACAATATTTGGCGAACTTTACATATTATAGAACAGATCGACAAAAAAACATCTGAGTGCAGCTCTGATCAGCCTTGACGCCGAAAAGGCGTTTGACAGAGTCTGCTGACCTTTTCTATATGGGGTGCTAGAGAAACTTGGCTTTAATAAAAAATTCATCAGATGTATACAAGCTCTTTACACAGAGCCAAGTGCTAGGCTATTTAGGGGCACCCGCCAGGGATGCTGCCTGAGCCCCACACTTTTTGCAATATTCATAGAGCCTTTAGCACAGGCCATAAGACAAAACTCTGATATTAAAGAAATCAACTTGGCAAATGAGGAACATGTAATAGGACTCTTTGCCGATGACGTCATCACCTACCTCCAGAACCCCGAAATAACATTTCCTAGGCTCATGTCAGTTCTGGGGGAATATGGTCAGTTATCAGGGTATAATCTGAATGTCTCTAAAACACAGGTCCTCTCCTTTAATTACACACCAAGCAGAACAATCAGATCGGATCATAAAATAAAGTGGGATTCAAAGTTAATAAAATATTTAGGGGTACTACTCACACAAGAAGGTAACAGAATTTTTGAAATAAATTATGAATCCATAAACGATAAGATTCAGAGAGACATGAGGAAATGGTCAACACTAATATTAGATTTTAGTTCAAGGATTGAGACAGTGAAGTTGAACGTGCTGCCGAGGTTGCTATATCTTTTTTCATCGTTACCAACCAGAATCCCAGAATCTCAATTCGTAGCATGGGAAAAACAATTATCTAGATTCATTTGGGCAGGAGCTAGGCCAAGGGTTAAATTTAAAACGCTTCAACTGGACAGAGAAAGGCCACCCTTTTCTCAGGGTGGCCTTGTCGGTGGCCTTGTCTCAGGTCTCTTGTCACCCTGGTCTCAGGGAGTACTACTATGCTGCCCAGATGAGGTATCTTGTCTATTGGTGCTCTCCAGATTACCAGGCCAGTTGGAAACACATTGAACTGAATGTGGATCACTCTCACCCTCGAGCTAGACTGGGGGGTGCTGACCACACAAACCAAAAGGGGGAAAATTCAATAATAGAAAATTCATTAAAAATTTGGTATGAAATTGTGAGAAAATATAATTTGGAAAGTGAAATTAAACTCCTGGTTTGGCCATCTCACACATCTCGGTTTGGTCCTGGAGCGCTGGACAACACCTTTGCAAGCTGGACAGTAAGAGGGATGACAGCTGTATGTACTCTCTTGGAGGGTAAGAATTTTAAAACATTTCAACAATTTAAAGAGGAATTCAATTTGGTAAATGGAGACTTTTTTTTAGATATCTACAGTTAAGACATTTCTTTGATGTTGAGATTAAAAGAGGACTGTCAACAGAAGATGCTGCAGTAGTTGAAGTGTTTACAAGTGCATATAAACTAACACCAACCAAGATTGTAACTAAACTGTACAGAGGACTACAGAAACGGAATGGTAGAGATTCTCTTTATGTGAAATTGAAATGGGACTGAGACCTGGGCATTGAATTATCAGAGTGAGTGAGTGGCGCTCTATCTGCAGAACTCAACAAACCTCCACTTGCTCTAGAGGATGGAGGGAATTCGGTTGGAAAAACTTAGGGCCAATCCCATTTCACCCCTTCGCTTTACCCCTTACCCCTACCCCTCCCTTTTGCGCTGAAGGGGTAGGGCTATCCCACTTCTCCTTAACACGAAGGCGTAGGGGTAGGGGATTGGCTTAGAACCCCTCCAAAGTGAGCGGTTGAGGCAGGCTGACTCCGAAAGGAGGGCTACGAAACATTTCCCATAACACAACGCGGCATTGTCAACGACAACACAACCAAATTTAATGGCGGACATAAATGTATCAACAAGTATAAATAGTTATTTACAAAAACAATACATTTATGTCCGTTGGGAGATGTCGCCGCCATTAAATTCGGTTGTAAAGTGTTGTATAAAGTTTGACATTGTCACAATGTGTAGTGGTGAGATTCTCCATAAAACGTAGGTGGGGGAATCGCTAGATTAGCGTGTAGCAGCAAGCTAACGATGTATGTTTGCTTCTGGTAATTGTCGCCCTTTGGTTACGTCATAAGTAGCGGCGCGAACTGCTGACGTATGCGAGTGCTGGAGGGGTGTCCCATTTCGTAGGGATTGCTTTTTAAGGGGTAGGCGTAGGGGTAGAAAATAGAAATGGGATTGGCCCCTAATCCGCTTTTTTATCACACCCCATATTAAGAGTAAACAGCTGGGTCTACCACAACAATGCTGGAGACAATGTGGGCAGGTGGATGCCAATCACTCGCACGTGTTCTGGTCCTGTTCAAACCTGCAACCATTTTGGGATGGAGTTATACTGACCCTGGAAGTGATCTTAAAGTATAAGGTGCCTAGAGACCCCCGAACCCTGTACCTGGGTCTGATGACAGAGGACATTATTCATAACAAAGACACTTATCTTTTTAAAATTCTAATACTGGCCTGTAAAAAGGCCATCACAAGAAGCTGGTTAAAAGCTGACCCGCCAACCACAGGGCAGTGGCTGGACATTGTCAAGGAGCTATACTCTATGGAAAAACTGACTTTCTACTTAAGACTGGAAGCAAGGACTCTGCATCAACGCTGGGAAAAATGGACCAGATTCACAGAAGACTCACAGCCTCAGCAATTATGATGGAGAACAGTATAGGGCATCATGGTTCCCCCCTTTTTTAGTTTTTCTTTTTAGTTTTTCTTTTTGTTCAATGGAGTTTATGCAGTTCTCGTGTTTCTACCTATGTTGTTCTGTTTTTCCTTGAAAAATGACAAATAAAGAGTTTAAAAAAAAAAAAAAAAAAAAAAACCTCAGTCTTAAACTGTACGACAAAACTCTCCAGGTCACCCCAACAGCAACATTTTTTGGAGTTACTTTCCAACAAAATATGCAGTGGACAGTAGGGCTGGGCGGTATACCTTTTGAACCGGTATACCGGTAATTTTTATTTTTATGATATGAATCTTTCATTTACCGCATACCGTGTGCGCGCGCATATGTAGGCTACACAGAGCGTCGGAACGTCGCACAGCGGTAGATTGAGCGGGGGCTGTTTTTCAGTGTTACACCAGACAAGCCGACTCTGCAGGAGAGCGTGGTAGTGGCAAAGACTAGGGTACTAATAGCGAGTTGAGCGGTGAGCATGAATGAAGAAAATGACACAGACACAAAACTCATTCCGAAAAAGGGAGCCGTTTCTGCTGTTTGGAAATACTTCGGTTTTAAAAAATCTGACGCGGATCAAACACGCATTATCTGTAAGTGTTGTCGAGCTAATGTTTTAGCTGCAGGAGGGAACACAAGCAACTTGCTTCACCACCTCCGCCACAATCATATCCTGGAATACGAAGTTTGCATGAAAGTAAAAGCTGCATCTTCTCCCCAATCTCTGCGTAACGTTGGCACTGCAGCACAAAGCACTACACAGGCGTCCCTGGTAGGCGCGTTTGCTAAAGGGACCGTCTATGACAAGAAAAGCAAACGATGGAATGATATTACCAACTCTATCACACTCCACTTAGCCAAAGACATGGTACCGCTTAGTACTGTTGAAAAACACTGCTTCCGCGAGATGATAAAAACGCTGGAACCCCGATATGTTTTACCAAGCCGAAATTACTTCAGCCGAACAGCAATTCCTGACTTGTACCAAAAGCACAGAGCCAAGATAAAAGCAGACTTGGCTAACGTTAGGCACTTCTCAGCAACAACCGATTTATGGTCCAGTCGCACCATGGAGCCCTATCTTAGTTTGACTGTTCACTTCATAAGTGACGACTGGGTGTTGCAAAGTCATTGTCTCCAAACGGGCTTTTTCCCCGACGATCACACTGGCGAGATACTTGCAGCAGGCTTGCAAGAGGCACTTGATTCGTGGGGGCTGTTGGAGCACAGATTAGTGGCGATTACAACAGACAGTGGAGCCAACATCGTTAAGGCTGTGGAGCTGAATAGTTGGACAAGACTCCAATGCTTCGGCCACAGACTTCACATAGCCATTGGTAAGCACTATTTATCTTATTAAGTTGAACATTAATGAATCTGTTAATAATAATAATGATAAATCCGTTATATGTCTTTCTTCCACTACTACTACTACTAATAATAATAAAATCGTTTGTTTTGTGCTATTTTTAGAGAGAGCTATGAAAGATGACCGTATACAGCGGGCAGTTGGAATCTGCAAAAAAAATGTGGCAGCTTTTTCATACTCCTGGAAAAAAAGTAGGGACCTGGCCATTGTACAGGAGGAACTGGGTCTTCCAAAACACCAGCTCACAACAGAGACGCCCACCAGGTGGGGATCACGCCAAATGATGATACAAAGAGTACTGGAGCAGGAGAGAGCCATCAGTCAGGTTCTAACCGCTGACAGGAAAACAAGGAATTTGGTCCTCAGGTGGCAAGATATGGAGGTCCTGGAGGCTGTAAACAAGGTGTTTGGTTGTTTTCCTTTCTAATTTTAACTAAACTTTTTTCCTATTCCCTTATATAATCTGTAGATGCACTTCTTTAATTTTACTGTTATGAAAATGACAATCTTTCCCCTCTCTTTCTGTCTTTTTCTCTCTTTCTCCCCCTCTCCCTCAGGTGTTGAGCCCACTGCAGGAGTTCACAGATGCCTTATCTGGAGAGCACTATGTCAGTGTGTTGTATGTAAAGCCAGTACTTCATCTGTTCAACAATACCATTCTTGCTGAGGAAGAGGGGGACACTGAATTGGTCAAGGATGTGAAGAGAAACATTTTAGCCTACTTGAACGAGAAATACTCAGATCCAGACACCGATGACCTGCTCAATGTTGCATCTTTCCTTGATCCACGATTCAGTACCAACTACTCAAAGAAAGAAAATGTGGAACACATCATTTGCAGAGCAGTGGAAGAAATCAAGTCATTCGAGGGTCAACATCAAGACCCTCTCACAGGGCCTTCTGGTGCTGCAGCAGCTGCTGCAGCAGGGCCTGTTGGTCCACCTGAAGAGAAGAAAAAGAAGACGTCTTTGTCAAACTTTTTCAAAAAGCAGTTTACTGGCAGCATGGGCTGCAGCGAAGTAACCCCAGAGGAAAGCATCAGGATGGAGCTGAGAGCCTACCTGCACACCACAGAAGTTGACAGTGATGCTGATCCTTTGCAGTGGTGGAGATGCCATAAGGCAAGCTTTCCCCGTGTTGCAAAACTAGCTCAACGGTATTTATGCATACCTGCCACAAGTGCCCCATCTGAGAGAGTATTCAGCACTGGTGGCAATGTCGTCACATGCCATAGAGCTGCACTCAAACCAGATGCTGTGGACCGTCTGGTCTTCCTTGCTCAAAATTTGTGATGGCTAAAATGCCTAATTTATGGAGCGGAGTTTAAATTCTAATTATAAGCTTGAAAGCTCAGTTGCACTTTCTGTTACAGTTTTGATACTTGAATATGGTGCTACTTTTGCAAGTGGCATACTTAAGTTTACTTTTTATTATTTGTTTACATGTGTGTATTGTTTCTATAGTACAGAATACGCCTCTTAGCCAAGTTGCACTTATGTTTTTAATATTTGAATACAGTGCACTGCTCCTGAATTCTAGCAATACTATTATGCAAGTTGCATACTTTTTGTTTAGTTTTTATTTATTATTTGTTTAAATGTGTATAGGCCTACACACAAGTTGGTGAAGGTTCGGTTGTTTAAGAAGGGATACATCTCTTACATTGCAGTCAGCTTTGATGTTTTCAAGTTGCACAATAAAGAATTCTGTATTGTGACTGCAACGGTCTGTGTCATGCATTCTGATTTCTGCACCTCATTACAATTTTGAGTGCTTGGCACTCAATTCTTTTGTGGGACTATTCAAACCAGGGTAATTTCCTGCAGTAAGTATTCTCTAAACAATTAGAAATTGGGGTTGACATGTAAACATCCACGAAAAAAAAATACCGTCAAATACCGTTATACCGTGATAATTTTAAAAAATACCGTGATATCAATTTTTGGTCATACCGCCCAGCTCTAGTGGACAGCACACATTGCTGAAGTGGAAAATGAGGCCAGATGCAGACTAAACCACTTAAAAGTACTCTGCAGAAAAAAGGGAGGTGCAAACCCAAACAACTGAAAGTACTCTTTTGTTAATGGATTTGTTTCTACTATTGTGTATCTTATGTTTTAGGATCATGTCTTTTACAATGCAATCCCATTGTTTTATTTATTATTATTATCATTTTATTTTTTTATTTTTCGGGGGAAGAAAAAAATAAAAAGGAAAAAAAAGAGAAAAAAGGAGAGAAGAGGAAAAAAAACATGTGTTCAGATATACATGTATATGTGTGTATATGCATGTATGGAGTGAGCAGAGTAAGCAGTTGGGGACGGTAGCACAGTGATTAACTCCATTTACTTGTCTCTCTCCTTTGCACTCCACTCGCACAGAGAAACCAGGACTGAAGAGGGCGGCTGCCCTGAGCAGTTCCTACAAGACCCAAGATTTTCTGTCTGTCTGTCTGCATCCAGGTGGCTTGTTTTCCTTGTGTTGAGCTCACCTCCTTAGTTGCATAGATTGCTGTTAAACTCATTAGATTAGGAGTGCTGTTTTGTTATTGATTGTATTAGTTTAGATAGTTTAGATAGAGATTTTTCTTTCTTGTTTTGCTTCAACTTAGACAATATAGGCTCTTTTTAGAGTTCTGTTTTTGTTATATGTATTTGTTCTTTTAAATAGCATCCACTCGCCCTTTGTTCCCTTTTCCAATTATGTTACGAACCTCATAGGCTAGCAAGGCCCGAAACATATTGAAAAAAACACCACTAAACGGCACTAAAACAATAATAATTTTTATTAATTAATTAATAAAAAACAAACAAAAATAATTCCCCAGAAAATAACAAAACAAAAGGGTTGGAGGTTCCTGGCCAAAACAAACAAAACGAGACAGCCAACGGCCGTTGCACCCAGCATCCACCCCCAAACTAAACCTGCCTACAACTCACTACATAAATGAAAAGAAAAGACCGAAAACAGGACTACCAGGGAACCTCCGAACTAAAACTAAAATAACAAAGCCCAAATGGCTCAACGGACTCCTTACATGGGGAAACCAGAGCCTCAACCTCCTCACCAGGTCACCTGCAGGGAAAAGTAGAGAAAAAGACAAGACAGAGACACCTCCTTAACACAGGACTCACATAGGAGGCTGTACAGCAGTGTGACTGCGTTTTAGCTGTGTCCTTTGTCTGGCGTCAACTCACATCGTACGTGTGTCAGCCGCGTTACGGCAGTGGAGCGAGCTGGCCCTATTCACGCGAGATCACGTGAAGCTGGCAACGCTGGTGGAAGAGAAACCGGGTCTGGGGAGGGAAGGCCTGGCAGCGCTGACAAACTGCCCTCAGCCATAAAACTGTCACTCAACTCCACTTCCCCATCACTGGACTCACTCTGCAGCTGGCGTTGCTTCTCTGCCATAGCACGAGTAATAGCGCAGACAGAAAACACCCCTGGACACTGCGACCGGGGTACGGCTGTTACCTCAGGATTAAGCAGGACCTTTACCCCGCTAAATCGTTCCCCATAATGAAAGACACCCCCTAAAACAGTTAACTCATCATTGACGCTGACAACAACAGGCCCCGTTACAAACTCTGAGTCCAGATAAATGGTGTGCAAAGGAACCCACGAAAAAACTGCATCCAAAACCCACGGACTAACGCAGCCAATTCAGTTGATAATTTCTCAGACAGACAGAGGTAACACCCCACTCAAAATGACACACTGAGAGGCTGCACTGTCCCTCACAATAATGACAGGAACTTTTGGACCATTAGACATCAGGAGACGGAGGATGGAGGATGGAGTGGGAGCACTATAGGACTGACTCAATGAGCTCTCAGTTTTTAACAAATTAACAGCTTTAGGAGACTTGCCTCTTTTGTTCAAAGCAAAACAATAATTTACTGCATGTCCACGCTTCTTGCAAAATAAACAAACCCTGTCACTTTCCTTAACTCTAACACCTCCCTAACACCGGGCTTTGCACTAGTATCACCATTCACTTTCTGTGCCACAGGGGGTGCAGAGAAGCTGCGGTCCACAGAAGACTGCGGACTGTCCCTATTTGCGAGAACATACTCGTCGGCGAGCACTGCTGCCTCAGAGATTTTCAACACTTTACGATCATTAATGTGTGTCACAATTCGTTCAGGCAAACAACTTTTAAAATCCTTCAACAACACCAACTCCCGCAAGGCAGCAAAATCAGAAACATCCAGAGCACGACACCAATGATCAAACAACAATTCCTTCTCATGGCTGAATTCCATGCATGTCTGTTCATCAGACTTCTTAAAACGACGGAACCTCTGGCGATATGCCTCGGGCACCAACTTGTATGCCCTAAGCACTGCCTACTTGAGACGTCATAATTCCGGCTCAAATCAGACGGCAAAGACGCACATTCTGGGCGTTGCCCATGAACACACATTGCAAAAGCAAAGGCCAAACCTGCTTGGACCAATGCAAAGACTCAGCTACACGCTCAAACAGTGTGAAGTTCTTGTCAACATCTTTATCTTTAAAAGACGGAACAAAACGGATGCATTTATTGATATCAAAACCACTGGGGCAGGAGGGAGGGGGAGGCTGAGACGGAGGGGATTGTTGTAACTCCAACTCTTTCAGGCGAATCTCCATCTTCCTAACCTCCAGCTTACCAAACAACTCCTTCTCTTTGAGATCTAAACGGCGCATCTCAATCTCCAACTCCTTAAGACGTACCACTTCACCCCCATCTGAACCTGCAATGACCACCTTCACAGTCACGTCACTCAGTAGACCCTTTTTGGTTAACACAGACAAGAGTTCAGCTTTCATAACCTGCTTTTTCATCTGCTTGGACAGAGGAACTTTAAGAACAGTAGCCAAGGAAATTAACTGTTCTTTAGTGCAAGAATGGAACTGCTCCAATGATGGATGAGCAACAAACTCCTCCATAATGAACTCAATCGTGAACACAAACACACAAGGGCCGAGAAAAAACAACCGCTCACTTATCTACTCTCTTGAAATACCACCCAAGAAGGGCAAAATACAACAGCACCCAAAAAAACCACGGTGGCCCTAAACGTGCCAGTGGAAAAACAGACAACCATACTCCACAAGTCCACGTACACAGCAATTCACACAAAGCAGCCTACCCTGGATGACAGGTGCCAACACACACGTCATGACAAACACAGATGAAAACACAGGCCAAAAAAAACATGTGTCAGAGACAACAAAGGCACGCCACTTATAGACACGGCACTCAGTTGGAAATCAACAAAAAGCTGAAGACCAACTCGAAATGGACGAGCCCCCAATTATGTTACGGACCTCAAGGGCACGCAAAGCCCGAAACATATTGCAAGAAAACATGAAGACAACAATTGGCACTAAAACAATAACATTTTTTATTAATTCAAAAACAAACAAAATTAAAGCTGCAAGCAGCGATGGTCGGGCCCTCGCATATGTGCGCACGTCCAAATGTGCGCATGTGGAAATGTGTATAGAGCACCACGCCCACACCGTTTCCCCAAAATTCATCATTTTGATAACTTTTACTCAGGAGTCTATGTGAACACACCTACCAAGTAGTTTAAGTGAATTGGATACAATCCCTAGGAGAAGTTCGTTCAAACATGACCCCTTATAAACCAGGCCGAAACACCGAAATGCCGATTTCCATCATCAAATATCTCGCTTCCTGTTCATTGTAGCCCATTGCTCTTTTGTAGGTCTTGCCATGTTCTACAACTCGGCCGAGTTTCATAATTCTGTGTCCAGAACTGTGGCGGGGCTGTTTGAAAGAAAAATTCCAGGGAGCGCTATAGAGTGCTTTTGCCCCGCCCCTCATTAATTATGCAGCCGAATTGTGCATAATATTGCCAACAAGTTTCAGAGAGCCCTGACAAAGTATATGATAGCTGCACTGTTTTCAGCAAAAAAATTAAGGGAGTCTTGTTTTTTTGTGGAAAAATCGGCAGCGTCGACTTTGACGCACCGTCAAAGCCACGGCCTCTGATAAAAAGTTGTGATTTTGATAACTTTTCATTGTCGAGGCCTTGAGAACACACACGCCAAGTTTCAAGCACATTGGATGAAATCCTTAGGGAGAGTTCGTTCAAATGCAACCCCTGGAAATGACCGAAAATCCAGAAAAGTCTAAATTTGACAAAAATTGGACGCCGTACGGTTCACTGTAGCCCAGGGCACCAAGAGACTTTTTTGTGCATCTGGGCATGTTACACACCCCCACTAAGTTTCGTACACGTGGGCGAAACCGTGGCGAGGGGCACCTCCGAAAACGCACACCTAGGTGGCGCTGTGGAGGCATATGCGTACGTCCATGTGTGAAACCCCCAAAATATGTAATTTTACATATTACATATTTTCGCGTGCTCGGGCCGTAATAAATAAATAAAAATAATAAACATTTGAAATTCAATAGGGCCTCGCACCGCGTGCTCGGGCCCTATACAGTCGTCCCTCGCTATATCGCGGTTCACTTTTCGAGAACTCGCTGTCTCGCAGATTTTTTTCTGTGTAATTTTGCATGCTTTTTTTTTTAACAGCGTGCTGTACAGTATGAACACGCATCGTCCTAAATTGGCTACAGGAGAACCACACATGTATTCAGTGTCCTGTTTAAGGGAGTACTGTACAAAATGTGTGTAAAAAGGTGTATAAAAGTGTGTAGTTAGGGGTTTTACGGCCTTAAAACATGTATAATAATTGTAAAACTTACTTCGCAGATTTCGTTTATTGCGGGTTATTTTTAGAACGAACCCCCCGCGATAAACGAGGGACCACTGTATAATAAACATTAGAAATTCAATAGGGCCTCGCACCGCGTTCTTGGGCCCTAATAATAAGAAAAATTTTTTTTTAAATAATAAACATTAGAAATTCAATAGGGCCTCGCACAGTGTGCTCGAGCCCTAAAAATAATAAACATACGAAATTCAATAGGGCCTCGCACCGCGTGTTCGGGCCCTAATAATAAACAAACAGAATTCAATAGGGCCTCGCACCGTGTGCTCGGGCCCTAAAAACGAAAAAATAAAAAATAAACATTTGAAATTGAATAGGGCCTCGCACTGCGTGCTCGGGCCCTAACAAGACAGAGACACCTCCTTAAGTCAGCTCAAACTGATGAGACAATAAGTCTCACCTGAGGTCTCTTAGCTGAGAGAGAGAGATAGAGAGAGAGGGAAAGAGGGGTGGGGAGAAACAACACACGCCCCCACACACACCCAGACAGTCCTACCTCCTGGCCACACGTAACACCCCACCTTCTTTTGTTACAACAATTTGAGTTTTCATTTAATAAATACGTTTGTTTACAACCATAACAACTGGTTTTATGTTACTTCCTTGTACCCCGTACACTAGTTGTAACACAGACATATAATCAGATGAATAATGTCTCTGTCAGTTCCACTATGCATCCTGTAAATCTGTGAAATGGGAAATTGAAAAAATTCTAATTTTGATGGTTTTTGTACTTTTGTATTTTATTGTGCTGTGTAAGTTTTCTGTTTACTGTAGTGTAATAGTTACAAATCAACATCTAGCAGTATTTGGTTTTTTATCTACACAAAAATAACATTCTAATAGAGTAAACATTCAGTGTCAATGAAAAAACAGCCCTAGAATGTGGAGACTAAAATGTGGACATAAAAAACATTTCTAGGGTCTATTGCCAGACTGACAAAACATCTGAACATCACTGTTAACACAAATGCAAAGTAACTTTTCATTTTGAGGCACTGACTTTTTATGAGACAATAAGTTTCTTCTGAAAAAAATGTTTAATGTTATACCTTTTTTCAGGTGAGCTATAGTGTTGTGCTGTGTCATATAAGCTGTTAGACAAATATGGCGAGAGCTTTGACATCGTTACAAGAAATCATCAAGAAAATCAGTCCAATCATATAGAAGAACTAATGGTGGTGTTGCCTGCCTTTATTGTCCAGAAATGAAACAGACATCTTACCTATGTTAGTAGTGATGGCATCAAGTTCACTGATAAAGGCTGGCAAACTTTGCAATTGTTCTTGTAATTGTGTCAGAGCTGTTCTTCTTCTCTCCCAGTTTGCAGAAAGCATGACGATGTCTCCATCTATTGCCTTACAAACACACAGAGGTAAGATGGAGCAAAATGGAAAGCTACTGTAAATATAAGCTGCAACAACACAATAAACAGTAACAAACTCATCTGCTATCACAGTTAAACCTCTCTTAGAATAAACAAAATAGCTCCTGTCACCGGCACCTGTTTCAGAGAGTTCTTTTCAGTGTTTGACAAATGCATAAACATGCACCAGTTTTGGAGAAAATGTAAGTTATTTAATTGTCTACATTTTATTATGAACATACAATTGAATTTTCTATAAAAAACATCCAGGGATCCAGAAGAATAAAATTGTTTTTGTTAACACAGCCATTCCTCTACCACAATGACAAATTACACCCATAATCATTAGTGTGTGCAGAACAGAAGAATACTGAGCCTACCTCTGCAGCCTGAGCACAGTCTTTAGTTCTTTTATGGAGCAGAAACCAACTCTCCTCATACCTACAGGATGACATTTAAAATACAGAAACACACCCTCTATATACAGTACATCAAAGCTGTTAATAAATAAGCTGTGTGTGTGTGTGTGTGTGTGTGTGTGTGTGTGTGTGTGTGTGTGTGTGTGTGTGTGTGTGTGTGTGTGCGTGCGTGCGTGTGCATGAGTGTGAAAGAGAAACCTGTTGAGGATTTCCAGTCCAGCACTAAACTGAGGAAGGGTTTCTTCAAACCTGAACAACAAAGAGGAGAATCACAAAATATTACACTGATTATCCATCTATACATCACACATATATTACTTTATACATCTTATACTCAGATAATAAAACTTTTTTTCATTATACAATGCAGGAAAATGTAAAAATTGAGAGAGACAGAGAGAAATAGAGCGTACTGGTTACAGTGTGTTGTGGTCTCAATGCCAGTTTCAGAACTGTTACACACTCACGCACAAGCGCACATACAGAAAGACCAGTTTTCAGCACACCTTGGACGCCTCCTGACTTTAGCGTCTCTGTATTTATCTGCCTTCAAAGGTCCAAAGGTCTTCAGGCTGGAGGAAGGGAAGGAAGAGAGAGAAATGAAAACCTTGACTGACTCAGCTCTCCTGCTCCACACACACTCCATTCACCTTTAAATTCCTTGAAACTTACATCAGACACTTACATCTGATCACCTGGTCTCACCACACCCACCAGCTCATGAAAAAAAGCCTAGTAGAGACTGTATTTCTTGTGTCATTGGAAAGGCCCATAACATCATAAAGGAGAATGCACACCCACAACAGAGTCTGTTCTCACTTCTGTCATCAGGAAGGCGCTACAGAAGTGTAAAATCTAGGACCTATAAATACCTTTTATCCAGCAGACACATCTCTGCATCAACTGTTCAAAGGAGACTGCATGAATCAGGCCTTTATGGTCAAATAGCTGCTAAGAAACCACTGCTAAGGAAATGCAACAAGCAGAAGAGATTTGTTTGGGCCAAGAAGCACAAGGAATGGACATTAGACCAGTGGAAATATGTGCTTTGGTCTGATGAGTCCAAATTTGAGATCTTTGGTTCCACCCACCGTGTCCTTTGCGACGCAGAAAAGGTGAACGGATGCTCTCTACATGCATTGTTCCCACCGTAAAACATGGAGGAGGACGCTTGATTGTGTGGGTGTGCTTTGCTGGTGACATTGTTGGCGATTTATTCTAAATTAAAAGGCACACTGAACCAGCATGGCTACCACAGCATCCTGCAGCAACATGCCATCCCGTCCGGTTTGCGTTTAGTTGGACCATCATTTAATTTTCAACAGGACAATGACCCCCAAACACACCTCCCGGCTGTGTAAGGGCTATATGACCAAGAAGGAGAGTGATGGAGTGCTGTGCGTGATGACCTGGCCTCCACAGTCACCTGAACTAAACCCAATCGAGATGGTTTGGGATGATATGGACCACAGAGTAAAGGCAAAAGGGCCAACAAGTGCTCAACAAGGGAACTCCTTCAAGACCGTTGGAAAACCATTTCAGGTGACTATGTCATGAAGCTTATCGCAAGAATGCCAAGAGTGTGCCAAGCAGTAATCAAAGCAAAGGGTGGCTATTTTGAAGAATCTAAAATATAAAACATGCTTTGAGTAATTTCATACTTTTTTGTTCACTACATAATTCCATATGTGTTCATTGTGTTCAGCTTTGATGTCAGTGAGAATATGCAATGTAAATAGTGATGAAAATAAAGAAAAACCATTAAATGAGAAGGTGTGTCCAAACTTTTGACTGGTAGTGTATGAGCTGTAACAAGTGCCATTTTTACCTCATGCATGTATATAGTGTTCTGTGTTACTGTGTTACTTGTATGCTGCTGCAACAAAAGAATTTCCCTTTGGGGATCAATAAAGTACTAGTTACCACAAAGTAGACTGAAACATCTTCCACTTATGCTTATTTTTCCTTCATAATTAAATTAACTAAGATGTAGTCACAAAAGTACAAAAGGAGTACATCAGCAACATGTACTAAGGGCATCCTGGTGCAGAAGCTACTAAACAGAGCAAAAGGCATGGTTTTCTGGGTCATGTTCTGTGTAGAACAGTACAAAATCACACCAACAGAAAGAACCACTCCAGCTACATCCAGTTCCAGACCTGCTTTGGTTGACTGCAGCAACATCTTTGTTGTTATCTTTAGGTCACACAGGGTCATACATAGGCCTTGAGGTTATAGACAGTGACAGCACTAAATCATATCGAAGAAGACTATTTCTCTCTCTATTATGTGAGGCCACTGTTTGGATTGCTGGAGATATTTCTGGATCGTGCAGTAGTGACCAAGGTTGAAGAAACTGAATGTTGCCTTCGTAGACATAATAGATAGCTTGCCATTGATGCCCCATTAACATAAACAGACAACAGTGGCTCCAGACTAGAATGTGCTGCCAAAGCCAATAAGATTATATGAAGACTGGAAACAATGAACAATGAGCAGCTCTAGGCTTAAGTGCCTATAGACAAGCTACCTTCTACGCTCATTTTGTGTCATCAGGCCATATTGCAGTATGAGGCCATTGTATTAACATCAGGAGCAGTGGATGTGTGCCACACAGTGTCAAAATACAGCGAGGTGGGCTCACACAGATGCAGCAATATTTTTGTCTGCTAGAATCTGCCTGTGTTCCAACACAGATTCTTCTGGTGAATTTGATCAAACATAAACTATTAACATTACTGAACATTATACAGTGCAGCTTTTAAAAGGTACTTCATGTTAGCTTTTTTGTAGTTTGATTGTAGAAAGTGGCTTTCAGAATTCCCATTGCTGACACAGAATAAACACTGAGCAGCTCTAGGCTGACAGCAAATATTTTGTAAAAATTCTATAGTGTTTTTTCGTTTGTCATTATTTTTTCTTTTATTACAGAACGGATGTTGACTTAACGGAGGACTAGAGCTCACTCGAAGCCACATGACCGTCAGCTGAATGCAATAACCAGGAACCTCTAGTCTAGAGCATCGTAGGACAATAACAAACCAAACCTCAACGTAGTAACGTCGAAATGATATTGACAATAAATGTAACTAATTAAGTAATTCGACGAGTTGTGCACAAAAGATCGTTACGGCTACGACAGGACAAGAGGAAACTGAAGACTGTAGTTAGCTAACGTTATAACTACTATCGGTGCTAATCACATATCCGCAGTGCAAATTAAAGTTATTAATAATTTAGAGTAGGCTACACGTTATGATTGCTGTGATAAAGCCTGTCGAACACATAAACGAATCATATAACCTTGCTAAATGTATCTCAGATGGGAGATTTATTTTAGGGTAACGAGCTAACTGAGGCAGAAATGAAATGTTGTCAAAAAGCAGACGAACCCGGTTGTGAAATCCTGCTGGACCATGTGAAGTCTTTCTCTGAAGTTTTCGAACATTATTCCTCTTCGTTTTGTTACCTTTTCCTCTAAAACGAGCCTGTCACAAATGAGTGACAATTATTAAAATGGTGTAGCTTACTGATTGTTTGACTGACTGATGACTGCTTGTTTTTCTTTGCGACCCTACTCGTTGTGTCCAAGCGGAGAATTTTTTTTGTTCTGGACTCCGCTCTCCTAGGCAGCCTGTCTAATGTAGAAACTGTATAAGCCGAACTATAGGAGCTCGCCTGGAGGTGGGGCTCCGTTCCTGCGGAAGCTTTTGGAAGCACACAAAACATTAAGCGAAACAAGTTCGATTTCCGGTCGAAGAGTCTATTTTGCATAGACATGTCCGTCACTGAGTGAATAAACTCTGAAGTAAACATGTAACATTTACGATACGAGCTGTTTAAGTTCTCTAAATGTTAAGTAAATGTGCTTTAGTGCTTTCTTTCTTGTCTCCTTTAGCATAGGATACATAGACATATATGTCTATGATAGGATACACCATAGACATATATTGTGGATTATATTACCTGAAGTGCCTAATAATCATTTAAATATATTAAACTGTGTGATTATGTTGAACTATTGCTTTTAAGAATGTTGTGAGTGTTTTTGCAGTTTGTCTGGAGGCAAACCTGGGCCGGATCTCTGTGTGTGCGTGTGTGCCCAATTAAAAACTGTTGCAGAGCGTCTGAATTTAGGCCAAGGTCAGGAAGGCCTGGGAAAGGAGCTCACACACACACACCCGGGCGGAGGATGCGCCCAGCAGATAAACCTGTATGAAGATAATAACAAATATGTAACTGCTTGTCTGAAGTAATAAAACTTGCTGGAGCCAGAGAGCGGCAGAACTCAGCAGGGCGTGGTGGTGTGCAGATCGCGGGGTCTGTTAGAACTGAGAGCTGGGTTCTCCCCTCGGCCGAGCTGAAATAGGATACTTGTCTTTGTCTTCTTTAAATTCAATATCTCTTTTCTCTACATCAGGTCTACAGAATTCGGGGTGGTTTGAACCACCACAACAATATACATAGACGGGTGTATAAGAGACATTAACTTGAAGAACTGTAGAAAGGCGCTTTATGAAGTTCAGTCCATTTCCTTGTATTAGTTTACGGGCAGATCTGCCATTTCTAATATGGCGGACTCGTTGACGTACGTTTCAGCGCTCAATGCGGCGTCTATGTATATATGTCTATGCTTGTGTCTCTGTCACTTCTGCGCAGGCCTGGGTCATCTCGAACGACGCAGGACCGGACGTCATGACGTTACGTTTTCCCGTTAGGCTGATAGTAGTTACAAGCAGTTGTTAGTTCGGAGTTTCGCGTCCGGGACGAACCACCATGATCCGTACCGTGTTTTTTCGGGCATGTCCCGCACTGAGCCAACTGACCGCGTGTCACTACTCGGCGACTGCTATCCCAGCACCCAGCACACAACCCGACGTCCACTTTAACAAGGTAGCGTTAACGTTAGCCCGAGTGGTAACAAGTTGGACTTTAGCCAACTGCGCAACAGTGTGTGTTGGTGTTATTGCAATTAAAGGATTTACTGTGTAAATGCACTAATGATGAGTTCATTTAAATTGCCATTAATATTAATGTTACAATTTCTTCAGGTGATGAAAAACATGCGAGATAAGAGCTCAGTTCCATGTGCTAGATATTGATCTTTCTCGTGGTCAGGTGAGGTCATGGCTACAGACAGCTACTGTGACTCTTATGGTGCCAAATCCAGGCCAAACGTTTTGCTCATTTAAAACAAGGTTAATTTATGAGCTTGACCTTTTGGGATACAACAATGTAGTCATTGTTGAATGCTGATTATTATGCTATATGAGTGTTGTGTGAGCTTAGGGTAAAGTGCATAGTTGGCTTTAATTTGTAAGCAGCTGGAAGACAGCTAAATTATTGAACATGTAGACTCTAATTAGTATGACTGGGATTAAAAAGTTGAATAAATCTCAGTGCATGTGCAATGTGCAAAATAGGAAACATTAGAAGATTTTTACTGAGGCTTGAAAACAAGACAATGTCTAAGGTACGTATGTGTGTCTAACCATAGACAGTATAAACTTGAATTTAGTCTCTGTGATGTCACCCACAAGTTTCTGAGAGCCATTGGGTGGGCTGAATAATGCTTGGGGGCTTAAACAAGCCATCTGTAACAGCACCTACCTGTCAAACAAAGTGTCCAGACTCTTAATTCTGCATCATTCTAAGCCATAATATCATTTCAACAGGTGAGTTTTATAAAGATTAGCCCTCAGTACAGTTGTAAACCAATCAAAAAACAGAAGTCAAAGCGGAAAGCACCCACTGGAAGATGTCCACGGGAAGACAGGAAGAAAAACCTTTTTTTTACCATGGAGCATAAAATGGAATCAAACTTTGAATATATTGAATGAAGTCTGAGTATATAGAATTAAACTGAATATATTGAATGAACCATTGAATCCACTGTGTGAGTAACATGCCCAAACCTGACCCTGCATGGGTCTATGAATGTGGATGATTCCTCTTTCATCTAAACAATATATGAAGATCTTTCAGTTCATGAAATCCCTGTAGCTGCAGCAGCTTCTCCAGTCCCGGAGAAGTGCCGTGTCAGATCGCAGTGCCATTACGCACGGCCATTTACTATGTTTTACCTTCATTAAACCACCTGAAAACTATATCAAGCTAACCATACAGTGTCTTGGGCCCTATCTTGTGTACGGGTGGAGATTGTACACTGGGTGCTGTGGGGCACTCCTGTGAGGTTGAAGGCATGCTGAGGTTGGCCTGATAATATATATATAAATATATATATATATATATATATATATATATATATATATATATATATATATATATATATATATATATATATATATATATCAGCAGTAAATGAAGTTTGTTTTGTTACAAATTCAACTCTTGTAATAATAATGATGCATTTTATTGTTTCAGCTGTTCATCAACAACCAGTGGCAGGATGCACAGAGTGGAAAAACTTTCCCTACCATCAACCCAGCAACCGGTGAAGTGATCTGTCAAGTTGCTGAGGCCAATGAGGTAAACAAATTCTAACTGGAAAGTAACTTTAAGGTAAAATGGGCATTGAACTGGGCAGGTCCATCTGAGGTCCAAACTAAATTAAGTTGAATGTTTTTTTCTGCTACAACATGTAAATCTGCACTGTAAACCTCATGTCATGAGATTTTTTTACATACATTTTACTCTTTTGTGATGTCAGTGCATTAACCAGTCAAAGTACTGTCTTTGCTTACGTATATGGAGAACATCCTCTCATACAGCCAGATCATTTTGTTTTCTTATTTCAGCTGCACTTACAAGCCACCCGTGTATGCCGCTTTCTGTAATAGATTATAAACCTTGCCACATACTTCATCTCACACATCTCAATATCCAATCCCTGGATGTAGAGAGGAATCTTCCTCCTGAAGTCGATCATCGTCTCCTTTGCCTTGCTAATTTTGATGTGAAGACTGTTGAGATCACACCCATCGATGAAGTCTGTGACAACACCCCTATACTCCTGCTCATTGACTTCTGATACATGTCCAGCAATGGCTGTATCATCAGAGAACTTCTGGATGTGGCAGCTGCACCCCAATGCCAACTTTTTAGGTGAATTGTAGGGGGTCCAGATTTTGGATCACCAGAGCTCAGAGAGCTTCAAGATGATCCAGGATGATTCTCTCCATGGTCTTTAAAGTCAAGTGGGAAGTCAGTGCGACAAGTCTGAAGTGGTTGGATTCTTTTGGGTGTGTAGTTTCTGGTACTGGAACCAAACATTGGGTTTTCCACAGGTCTGAGGCTCATGTGCAAAACAACCTCAGAGAGTTAATCTGCACAGTCTTTTCACAGTCTGGAGCCATCTTGGCCCTACACGTCTTGAATCTTTCTTAACTGCTTCCTCACCTGGTCAGTTGTTATAACGACACTGGTGGTGGTCCCTGTAGAAGTGTGGAGTGGAGAGAATATGGCCATAATGAGTCTGGTTGAGACGATGGGTCCAGTCGAATAGTTAAATTTAGGGGTGGAGCGATTCGTCGACGTCATCGATTATGTCGATTACGTAAATACGTCGACTCGTAAAACATGCGCCAATGCGTCGCGGTGGCATGGCAGCGGGCGTATATGCGGAAGTGAGATGGCTGCTCGCGGTAAAAACAATGGCGGTAGGGGTGGGCGATGTATCGAGTATACTCTGTTCATGTAAATGTTTTAAGCCATCGGCATTTAATTCTCCGGAGTTTTGCCTGTGTCACTCACTCCTGGTGCTGCTCACAGCACGCAGCACACTGCCCCGCCCACCCAGAAAAATCCCCTGCGCGCATGCGTACTTTCTGTATCAAGAGGAGAGACGAGCGAGTGAATTGAAGATGGAGACGGACGACTTCCGAAGAAAAACAGCTGCGGTCACGCTAGTTTTCGCGTGGTCATGTCAGCCGCTCCAATATTTTCAAGTGCGCCCTTATTGCCGACTTTATGGCAAATACTTTGTGGAAACCGGGAAAGTCGGCGCTAGCTTACTGCAGCGTGTGGACACTCACGGTTTTCAAAATAAGACGTGGGTGTTAAATGTATTAAACGTTTATTTATAAAATATAAAGATTGGTAAAAATTTGATTTTAAAAAGTGTCTCATAAGCCAATTATGATCCTGCACTGCTCATATGTACATTATGAAATATATTAAAAATTCATTAAAAAAAATATGACAAGTGTTAAAATGCTATAAAGAGTGTGTGTTGTGAAGGCAGCTATTTTTGGTGCATACATTTCATCTTATTACTTTTGAAACAAAGGGGTGTTTTTCAAGAGATGTCTGAATAAAATCTTGAAATATTAAGAAGACATGCTTTTGCTTTTTATTTAGGTAAATTCATTGTCATTAATCAAGTAATTAAAAATCATTGTTAGAATAATTGCTAAAAAATAGTCGTTAGATTAATCGACTAATCAAAAAAAAAATCGTTAGATTAATCGCTAGAAAAATAATCGTTAGATGCAGCCCTAGTTAAATTTGCTTAGGAACCTTCCTAACTGAGTGAAATGATCTGGAAGTATTAACGTAGCCGCCATGATAAGAGCTGTTCGAATTCTCTAACTGTTAAGAAAAGGAGCTTCAATGCTTCCTTTATTGTCTCCTTTAGCATAGGATACACCGGACCATCCTTTACAAAAGGGAAGGAGTTAATGCTGCACCACAATTCCTTGTGGCAGCGTCAAGAAAATCGGCACACTGTTCGGTCATTCACAACCAGAAAACAATGTATTTTCATTGTGATGCAGCCTGCAGCAGAGATAGCAGCAGAGATATGAACATACGTGTTGACGTGATGTAAACAATTTGATCTTGAAGTGTGTTCTGTTGTTGACTGTGGAGCTGTGATCACGCACAGACTAAAAACTGTTTGTAACTGTGACATCCAGCGTCCTGCAGATCATCAATGAATGGGTGTGTATTGTGAGAACTTTCGAGAGCTAGAGTGCGTGATGTTATCACTAGAGTGGAGAGGGAGAGAAAAAGTCTTTGCGAAGGAAGCTCATTTCGGCCATGAGCCCACTCGTGAACAAGACCCCGAGATACTTGAACTTGAGGCAGGATCTCATCCCCGACCCGGAGGCTGCACTCCACCCTTTTCCGGCTGAGCACTATGGTCTCGGATTTGGAGGTGCTGATTCTAATCCCAGCCGCTTCACACTCGGCTGCGAAAACTGCTCCACAGAGAGCTGAAGGTCACGTTCCGATGAAGCCAACAGGACTAGATCATCCACAAAAAACGAAGGGCTCACGATTAGTCGATTAGTCACAATTATGTTGACTATTAAATTTGTTGTCGACAAATCGTTTTTTTTTTTTTTTTTTTTTTTTTTACTTTGCTTTTCTCTCGAAACTGTTGCAGCTTCCACTGCCGTGGCTGCCTTCCTGTCACATACACACACCCACACCTACGCACATGCGCAGTAGTGGTAATCGGCGTCAGGCCTGACTGTACCGTAAATGATACCATAACACAGACCCTCCAAGAATTCACGATTCACATTGCAATTTGCCATTTGCAACTTCAATGCAACTTTAGTAAATTTCCATGAATTCAGGGCGGTGTTGTAATTTTAACCAATCACTGCGATTTTTCTTGCAACTTCCACGCAGTCTGCCCGGGGGATTCAACTCGGGTCAGGGACGGCGTAGGTTAACCCCCGCCGGGCACATTTCCTGCCGCTACCGGCTCTGGGTCGGCTTGGAAAGGCTCGAGGGTGGCGCCCGCCCGCCCTCGCATGTATTAAAAAAAAAAATCACTAGCTAGCTTGGCCGGTGATAAATGAGGCACTTTGCCATCTATTTTGCCGGATGCGTGCTCTCCCTGGTCAAACAGGCTTCCCAGCACGTTGCGTGAGTGTGGCGTATATTTGGTCCGTCCTGCACACGACTTCAAACTGGAGTGTTTTAGAAGCAAGCGCTTAGCCTGCCAGACTTTGTTTACTTGCATTTTCCCGGTGTATGTTCTTCTAAACATGCTTCTACATGTGTAAATTTGCTATGTACTTAGTTTCGCTTTATTTTATTGTTATGTACAAAAAAATGGGTCATATTAGACCCTGAATAATAGAAAAAATGTGTCTGGTGGAAGTTCTGATTGGCTGGTAACTTCAGAAACTTACCAGCCACATTGGCTGGTGATCAAGAAAGTTAATTTAGAGCCCTGTTAAAGGGTTAATGAGCTATTATCTTAACTGTTTTTATTTTCTGTTAGCTCATACTTCAGGCTGAAAGCTAATGATCTGATCAGCTGCATGCTGGTGCGATAAGCTTTATGTTTTACAGTCAATTTACGTATGATCCGATTAGTCGACTAATCGAAAAAATTATTTGTGATTAGTCGACTATCAAAATAATTGTTTGTGGCAGCCCTACTTGTGATTCAGACCAATATTATGCACATTTCGACATGTGCACATTTCGACATGCGCACATGTGCGAGGGCCCCACCATTACTGCTTGCAGCTTTCATTTTTACTGTAACTCCACCTACTTATTGAATTACAGGGTATGACCAGGAGATGGCGCTTCTCTCACAGAACTTTTTTACAGTTGTTCTACCTGGAGATGACGTGGCTTACACACCTCATTGGCATTCTTATTGCTCAATCTTTTGTTTGCACTACTAACGTGCCGCGTTAACGTAAGATTCTTTTTGGGCGATAAAAAAATAGCGCCGTTAATCTGTTCTTAAAGCTGTTCAAGCCTTTGAGGTTGCTTTTTGACTTTTTTCTCTTTTGTTCGTTTTTGTTTTCTTCACTGTAACTCTGTGAAGTCCTGATCTCTGTACTTTTTTAAATGCCGTTTCCACCTGGACAGCTGCCCTTGTTTACTCTGGGGAACAGCTGATTGCGCTAACGCCAGCCGGCATTAGTGCGATTAAACTATCTATGCCCACAACTAGTCTTTGCGTTATTACTGAAGCTCCTTTTCTCTTGTGCTCGCGCATTCTTTCTCGCTTATCTGCATGTAAACAACAAACTAACCCTTAAAAAAAGTTACAAAAAAACATCAGACGTCACAGGGCTGCTGTGTCAGACCTGCCAATACAAGCGAGAATTTTATTTTAATTAACCGCTTATTTAGAGGGGAGGGCTTGTTGTTCTTTTGCGTGACATAGAACTGCAGAGACGAGTGTTTTGGAAGTCCTTTCTTATGCAGGTATTTACTGTAGTGCACACTTTTGGCCAGGTAAACCATACAAACCCCTCATTAGCATTCTCATTGTTTGCACTTGATGGACTTTTTCGTCTCCCAGTGTCACACAAATCACAGAGCGGAAAATGCAGCTGGTTTGAGTACTGTATATTATACAGTAGCCTTGTGATTTGAGTGTGCTCATGAACATGAATGACTCCTTTTAATTTTTGTCCATTCCATAGGCTAAATGGCGTAAATCCGAAATGGAAAGAATGTGTATGAAATAAGTCAAGTATGTTTGGTTTTAATAAAGTTTTCAGTATATATGTTTTGTTTTTATTCTACATGGACACCACTGTTTATTTTCCACTATGCCCCATCATTATTAATAATACACCGCACAACTTTTCAAAGTCCAGATATAAGTCTGTTGCAAAAGTCCACGGTGACTCTTGTTTGCCTTACATAATTACTGAAGCGTCTTCTCTCGCGCTCGCGCACTCTCTCAGCTGGACGTCAGTATCTATCCTACTGTACAGTATACTGTACTATCAATATGGTCACTATGGCATTTAGAGGAATAAATACTTAGAAATCGAATGTGTTTCATACTGCAGGCTTCAGAAAGCATCAAACAGATGTAACTCTTACAAAACTGTTATGGGGTGGTCTGTAGTGTGGTGGGTTGTGCAGGGGCCCCATGTGTAGAGGCGACAGTTCTTGCTGCAGTCGGCCCCGGTTCGTATCCCGCATTGGACGGCCCTTTACTGCGTGTCATTCCCCCTCCTTCCTGTCTCTCTTCAGCTGTCATATCCATAAAAGGCCCAAAAAAATATACTTAAAAAAACGGACGTTACGAGCTGAGTTTTTTTTTAATAACAAGTTTATGTTGGCATGTTGTTGTTGTGCGTGACAGAGTTGCAGATACCTCAGCGTTATCTTATCACAACTTTTTTTTTTCCATCAACCGATCCGCGGAACACTTGGTGCTATGGGGGGGCGATATGAACGGATCATGATGATCCTTTGCACCATTAGCCCCATCTATGACTGTGCTCTGTCTCAGCTGATCAGTTGAGAGTGAGATCAGTTGATTAAATGAGTCAAGTCTGGTGTGCTGCTGTTTGGTTGGAAGGAAAACCTCCCCATGGACCAATGAGACATTGCAGCTGGTTTTCACCCAGTCTGCTTAGGGGCGTTTTCAGTCGGGTCCTCACTGACTACGTCATCGCGGGGGATTACATTACCGTCACGGACCTACGAAGGACCTGTCAAGGACCAGCCACGGCCCCGTCACGAAAACACGGGAACTTTTGAGTTGCTACATCTGTACATCAGAAGAGCTCCAGTTGGTCTCAACTCAAGCCGGTGGATCGACTTTAAACCCCAAGATAACACACAAACACTAGATGCCCAGAATTAGTCAAAGAGAGAAGAGGCCTCCTCGACCCTGGCCACCACAGTGTTAAGATAGGCTGGCACCTAGTCAAAGCCAAACATCTAATACTGCTGAGGACCTCAAGGCCCATACGTGACCTGATGTTACCTTAGGATAGAAAATTCCATAACAATTTATACTCTGGTGTGTGGGGAATGGAATGAGAGCAGGGTCAAATCTGTTGAAGAATGAGTTTAGCTTATTTGCCTATTCTTTGTCTCCACACACTAGATTCCTCCCACTGTTGTTACTGTGGCCAGAGAAGGTTTTCATTCCTTTTTAGATCTATTTATTTAGTTTAGTTGAAGGTGTTCCTCCAACTTTCTCCTATTGCTGTCCTTGCCCTTCCTTACTTCTTTTCATTTATTTGGGTCTTTAGTTCACTGGTCACTCAGGGTTTGTTGTTAGAGAAACGCCATACCGACTTTGTAGGCAGTGTTCTCTGTACAGAAATTGATGTAACCTCTGGTACAGCTGGTCAAGCTGTCAGTATTCTGCTTATGTGGTCTGCAGAGCACTTCCCAGCTTCCTAGAGCACTTTGTTTTAAAACTCAGTGCTTCACTGGCCTCACCTGACCATTTCTGCACATATCTTTTTGGTTGGCTGTTGTTTATTTGCCACAGCTATCTAAAGCAGAAGCAGATGGACAAGCTTGTGATCTAAATGTCCAAACAGGGGAGAGGTGAAGAACTGTATGCATCCTTTCCGCTTGCATACAGTAAATCCAATGCTTTATTTTCTCTGGTGTGACATTTTAAATATTAGGTGACGGTGGGCAGAGTGGAGGACAGGGGAGCATGACTAAAGTCTCCAGAAATGAAGAGGAGGGACTGTGCGTGCGATGTCTGCTGCTCTCACACTACATTGGAAGGAGCATACAGGCTACTGAAGCATCATCCAAGGGTGGGACGAACAGTTATCGCAAAGACACAGCAAAAACTCCCTTAGCAGGAAATATGGCTGAATGCCAACAGCCAACGTCCTCCTCAGCCATCAGATGGCAAGCTAAGCTATTAAAATGTCTTGCCTTGCCTTGGAGCTTCAGAGCTAAGAGATATTGAAAGCATGACGCAGAATTTGTGTATTTACAAATTCCACAATTTTGCAGTGGTATTCCTTTTTTGAAAGTACGAACTCACCAAGTTAATCATGTTGTTTTGTCATATGTCCAGGCAGATGTAGACAAGGCGGTAAGAGCAGCACGTAATGCCTTTAGGTTGGGGTCACCATGGCGACGGATGGATGCCTCTCATCGTGGCCTGCTGCTAAACCGATTGGCCGATATTATTGAGAGAGATTCTGTCTACCTTGCTGTGAGTCGTGGTTACATATCAAAACACTACCATACAAGCATGTGTGGAAAAACTGGGGCTGCTTTCATTTATTCTTATTCACATGAGCCTGCATGTTTTATTGTTTACATCAATATTCATATAAACACCTAATATAAAACACAATTGAACCAGTTTTATCATGAAGCAAAAACAATACAGAATTTACAATACTGAATGTCTAGTATTTCAATTTCTGCTTATTCTTTCTTTTTGCACATCATTTAGAGAATAAGCCAAAAAAGCAAAGATGAATAAGTCAGTTACATGAGTAGAAATGCTGCTTATAGGAATGTTACTTGAATTAGGAGACTTCTGGGAAGAACTATGAACTACCGTTTAATAAAGTAGTACTATTGGACACTGAAGAGGCCTCTAACACATTTGTAGAATCACACACAATACACATCTCTTCTTTTTAAAAAAGTCTCTTCTAATAATGTTATTATATATTTTTGGAAACTCATTAAATCAAAAATATTGCACAACTGGTTTAGTGTTGTACTGTTCATACCATGTAAAATTGCTATTGTGTTTCCACAGGAACTGGAAACTCTTGACAATGGAAAGCCATACGCTGTTTCCTACACTGTAGATCTGCCCAATGTGGTGAAATGTTTCAGGTAACAAACGCACAACACAGTGTTTTATGGCATTTTAAAACTTTAAAAACTTGTATGTATGCTTTCCCTACACTCCCTTGTTACTCCTTGTCTTCATCTAGCTGGATGGTACTGATATATCCAAGTCTTTAGTGTCTCATAGATAAGACATATACATCATGGATAGACATAAGTAAGATAAAGTAGCTATATCGTAGAAACACATGTCTAAACTAGCTGTGTTGTGTTTAGGTACTATGCAGGCTGGGCTGACAAATGGGAGGGAAAGACCATTCCCATTGATGGAGATTATTTCTGCTACACCAGACATGAACCCATCGGAGTCTGTGGACAGATAATACCGGTGAGGCAGGTGGTGGGTGGATGTGGGCAGAGAGAAAAAGATCCTTAAATAAAGATAAATGTAAACTCACTGCATCTAAATTTTAACAGAAATATCTGGTGTAAAAATTCCACAGATTATTAATTTATTAGAATAAACAGTGAGGGAGGGAGATATGAAGCAATTAGGTCCTGTAGTTAGATTTTGATAAATATCAGCTCTTCACAAAACATGTACACTATAACAGAAGAGTAGTTTACCTACTGCATATTCAAGCTGTTCAGCAGCTCTGCTCAAACAATTTTATTCATATAGCACCATACCATAACAAAAGTTATCCCATGATACTTTCCTTACAAAGTAGGTCTAGACCGTATTTTTTTATAATATTATTTACAGAGACCAATGGTTCCACCATGAGCATGCACTTGGCGACAGTGGTGGAGAAAAAAAGCTTCCTTTTAACAGTATTGACCGTGTCTGCCTCTCCAACCCAGTTTCTTTCACAGAAGAGGAGCTTAATAGCTTAAAGCTCTGGCTCCCAGTCTACTTTTGGGGACTATAGGAACCACAAGGAACTAAAATTTGCGATGCTACTTGCACTTAAAAAATATTTAGGCCACTTATGCATTTCAATTACATTGGAAATTTCCATCAATTACTGAATTAATATCAATTAACTAGCAAATTTAATATGAAGCAGGTAATAAGTCATAGTACTAATAAAGTCAAAATGACTGCAAATCATGCATAAACCTGGTTACTACTACAATACTGTGTAGTGGAAGCACTTTGAGTATGAGTATGAGTTCTCTGGGAAATTTGGCTTTGGATAGGTGGAGGAGTTAATCAACTGTGGAAGGTTCAAGGAATCACAAAGAGATTTAAAATCATCAGATTCTGGGTTGAGCCAATCTCAGTTAAAATCATCAGCTAAAATAATCTCACTATAGTTAAGTCTAGACGTTGAAGATATTCTCTTGTATTTACAGCCATAAAAAGCTAGCATTTCTCAGCATGTTAAAAATTAAGCTGCTATTTATCTAGTTTGTTATCTTATGATTTGTGATAACAGCATTACAAAAAGAATTGCAAGCAAAGCCATTCTTGGTTTCTTTATGTAATGACTAAGCTGCTGTTTTTGCTACATATAGAATTTTTACAGTTCCAGTTACATTCCCACTGCCTCAATGGACTGGCTCTGTTTTTTCTTTCCTTTTTTTTAATACTCTTTTTATTGGTTTTTAGGTACAAACATTAGGAAAGCAAAACAGACAACAAAACATACAGAACAAGCAAACAAACAAAACAAAACAAATAACGATAATAATAACAGCAAGCAAAACAAAACCCACCCCTAACTAACAGTGAGCACTGCAACATGTGTCCTTGCATATATATACATCCACGCACGCACATCTCCATATATACACAAAAGTACATACCTACAAAAACAGTAAGATGGCAGGAGACAGGCAAGTAAAAGGCTTGTATAAAATGAATAGGATGAAGCAAAATAACATAAAAAGGCAGTTAGGCCTCCCCTCCCAGAAAGCAATTATGAGTTATGGTTTCTGTAGGAAGGAGTGTACCGGTTCCCAAATCCTCCAAAACTTGACTGATTTGTGGTTAAGGTCATGAGTCAACTTCTCAATAGGAATAAGAGCAGAAATTTGTGTTAACCACATGTCAACTGTAGGGACCTGGGCGGTCGACCACCTCAGCAAAATACATTTTTTAGCCAGGAATAAAAGGGTTGTCAACAAAGATTTAGTGTCTGCGTCAAAGAAATTGTCTGGGGTATGACTGAGGAGACAGAAAGAAGGAGTCAACAAAAATTGTTTACCAGTGACCTCCTGAATTACAGAGTGTACCCCCCTCCAGAAAGTCTGGATACGGTCACACGACCAAAACAAATGAATAAATGTACCTTTATGAATTCCTTGTCTTCATCTAGCTGGATGGTAGTGATATATCCAAGTCTTTAGTGTCTCATAGATAAGACATATACATCATGGATAGACATAAGTAAGATAAAGTAGCTCTGCTTTGAACTTCGTAAGCACAGATATCGTAGAAACACATGTCTAAACTATAACAGAAGAGTAGTTTACCTACTGCATATTCAAGCTGTTCAGCAGCTCTGCTCAAACAATTTTATTCATATAGCACCATATCATAACAAAAGTTATCCCATGATACTTTCAATTTCTGAATAATAGCAGAAATTTGTGTTAACCACATGTCAACTGTAGGGACCTGGGGGGTCGACCACCTCAGCAAAATACATTTTTTAGCCATTTATTCATTAACAAATGAATAAATGTACCTTTATGAATTTTACATTTATAACAAAGATTAGAGGTGTCCGGGAACATTCTCTGGAGGCGAACAGGCGTGTAATAGGTTCTAAAAAAAAAATTTAAAGTTCTGTTCATGTATGGAGATTGAGGTACATTTAGGAAAAACCCCACTACATATCCTATCCCATTCTACAGGGTTGAACGTCACCTTCAGGTCGCGCTCCCATATCGGCTTCAAAGAGTCATAACCTGATGGTTCAAAATAAAGAAATGAAACCTAAATCTTTGATATCAGTTTTTTGGGAGACTTAGCCAAAATTATTATGTTTTCCAACTCTGACAGTCCCATGCGAATCTTGCCTGTCCTCATGAGGGACCCTCATGAGGAATATTAAAATTAGCCCTGATTTGCTCAAATGATTTAACAGAGTTTGAATCCAACAGGTCCACAAAGTTAGACAAGCCCTTAGATGCCCACTCCATCAAACCAATATTCCTAATCTGTACTGGTAAATCTGGATTCAGAGCCAGGGGAGAACGAAAAGAGAAAACAGGAGGAATATTCTGATATTTCCTCGCGTCTCGCCAAACTAATAGTGTGTTATAAACAATTATGTTATTCTTGAGATTATTTAAATGTTCTATATTATTTAAAAAGGGAAGGGAAGTAAGTTTTCTAGGATAACAAGAATGAGATTCAAGACCCAACCATAAGGAATCTTTCCTATTCAAAAACCAATCTAACATGATTTTAAGTTGTGCTGACCAATAGTATAGTTGTAGGGAAGGCAGGGACAAGCCACCAAGATCCCTTGGCTTGGTAAGTATAGAAAACTTAACTCTTGGGTGTTTATTGTTCCAAATATAGCGAGATAAATGAGAATTCAGAGATTTAAAAAATGCAGAGGTCAAATAGCACGGGAGATTTTGAAAAAAATAGTTAAATCGAGGAAGAATATTCATTTTTATAGAATTGATTCTCCCAAGGAGAGAAGTTGGTAGGGAGGCCCATTTTTTCAGGTCATCCTTAACCCTTTGAATTAGAGGTGAGTAGTTAGTTTCAAACAGATTATTTAGATCAGGGGTGACAAAGATACCTAAATATTTAAAGCCCCTCCTGGACACCAGGAAAGGGGATTGTATAGGCATATCGTGGGGGATATTAAAGGGTGTGACAACCGACTTCCCCAAGTTGATCTTATAGCCCGACAAGGCACTGAATGTGGCTATTGATTTCAACACTGACGGAATTAATTTCTCAGGTTTATACATATATAAAAGGACATCATCTGCAAATAAGGAAATAGTGTGGCTTACCTCACCCACCCCAAATCCCAGACACACCAGAATTAGTCCTGATGGCCTCGGCCAGAGGTTCAATAAACAGTACAAACAGTAAAGGTGACAGGGGGCACCCCTGTCTGCATCCCCTGCGCACCGGAAAGCCGTCAGACATCAGGCCATTTGTATTAACTGTGGCCATTGGGTCTGAATAAAAGGATTTAACCGTATTAATGAAATTAGAGCCCAGGTCAAATTTTTCTAACACCAGAAACAGAAAGGACCATTCCACTCGGTCAAAAGCCTTTTCGGCATCAAGGGAGACTATGAGTGCTGGATTTTTGTGTGTTAAGATACTGAACAACATTAAGAACGCGACGTACATTATCTGTGCCGTATCTGAATTTTACAAACCCTGCTTGATCTGGGTTTATTATTTTCGGAAGAATGTTTTCCAATCTCCGAGCCAATACCTTTGCGATAATTTTGTAGTCCACGTTGAGGAGACTAATAGGCCGAAATGATGAACAGTCTAAAGGGTCTTTGTCTTTTTTTAGGAGTAAACTAATAGAAGCGTATCTCCAGGTAGGGGGAATGCCATCTCTCAAGATACCATTAACAGCGGGCATAAAAATTGGGTGGATCTCTGGCCAGAATTTCTTAAAAAATTCCAGTAGAAACCTGTCAGGGCCTGGACACTTCCCGTTAGGCATAGATTGGATTGCAGACCAGACCTCCTCTGGAGTGAATGCAGCATTTAGACTGGAGCGATCCTCCTCCGCGATAGTAGGTAAAGGGATATTGTTCAAGTATGAGGCAATATCAGCCTCGTCGACCTTGTCTGTACTATATAGGGATTTATAAAAATCCCGGAATGTACTATTGACAATCGTTGGATCGTATGTGACATCCCCATTCTGTGTTCTTATCATGTTAATTGAGCGATCATTGTTTTGATTTTTCAGTTGGTGGGCAAGCAGGCGGCTGGATTTATTGCCAAATTCATAGTATTTCTGTTTAGTGTAAAGTAATAATTTCTGAACATGGCGAGTATGATCCAAGTTAAGTGCCGTCTTAACAGCGACTAGCGCCTTTAGGTTTGCCAGGGTAGGTGTCTGTTTATGTATCTGCTCCAGCCTGGTCAGTTCTTTCTCAAGATTCTTTCTGTTTTCCTCCGAGGCCTTTTTCTAGTGAGAGCTGTAGGATATAAGGTGACCCCGTGAAGTGGCCTTAGCTGCATCCCAGATCATAGCAGGGGACACTGGAGAGCTTTCATTGTCGAGCCAGAATTGTGATAGGTTGTTCCGGACAAAAGTGCAAAAAGAATCGCTATTTAAAAATGACGTGTTGAATCTCCAGATAGGAGTTCTAGGAATATTAAATAATGGGTTAATGCACAGATGCACCGGAGCATGGTCTGATAAGACAATAGAGTCCATACGGCAGGTCTGGACAGAATGTAAAAAGTCTTTGGGAATAAAGAAATAGTATAGCCTAGAGTACGAATTGTGGGGATGTGAATAAAACGTGTAGTCTCTCAATTTAGGATTTAAATGTCGCCATATATCTATTAATCCGGTATCTGTGCATAAATCTCTAAGGACAGCAGACGATCGCGGGTTAGACATGTTTGCAGAAGAGGATTTATCCAGAGAAATGTTCATTATGCAATTAAAATCGCCGGCTAGGATGCCCAGGCCCCTGCAGTGATGATTAATCATCAAAATCATTTGAGACATAAACTGGGGTGAATCAATATTTGGTGCATAAATATTGAGAATAGTCATATGTTGTTCGAGAATCAAACCTTTAATCAAAATAAATCTCCCCTCTGAGTCCCTTTCTTCATGTTCCAAAATGAATGGAAGGTTCTTATTTATAAGGATGGCTGTACCTTTTTTATTCTGTGAATCGGAGGAAAAGTAAACTTTGCCTACCCAATCCCTCTTAAGTTTCGAATGTTCTATGTCAGATAGCCTAGTTTCCTGAAGTAATGCTATATCGGATTTTTGTTTTTTCAGATATGTTAAAATCTTCTTCCTTTTAATTACATGGCCCAATCCCTGGACATTCCAAGTAGTAAGTTTAAGTGAACTAGACATGGGATCCACAAAAATGGAGAGTAATTAGATAACAGGTGCTGAGTGCAGGGAAATTAATCAAAGTGCAGGCAGATGTACAAAAAAGTAAACCTAGGCTCCAACCATTCGACAAAAGGAAAATAAAACACAAAAATATAGACAGCAGTGCTCACCCCCCCCCCATCCTGTCCCCAAACGACAGGAAAAAACTACCCCATAAGATGTCACTGAGCATACTTAACCTAGTCTAAATCCTAGATTAGCAGGTAGATCACAGTAACAAATAAGACACTCAAAACAAAGTCCACATCCGAGGCTGTATGACACCACTAAGAGACACCCCAGAATAGTAGGTTTCCAAGTTTTACTTGGACCACAACATTAACGCAAAGTGTTCTTTGAATGCAGACTACTCACAGAGCTGATAGAATAAGGGTATACTGAATTAACAGAATTAAAACTGAAAATGCAAGTGCTGTGTTTATGACAGAATAAAAAAGTAAATAATTATAATAATATATATATATATATATATATATATATATATTTATATTTATATTTTAAAGCACTGCAGCAGAGCATGAAATCGCACAGAGTCTAATACCAAACGAGAATAAAAATGAAAACACCTTCTACCCAAGGGAAAAATCAACAAGTCGATCAATCAGCTCTATTGATATTAAACTATTCTCTCAAAATCCATGTAGTGGTCGCAAAGAAAAAATACACAACATTCAATGAGGGCTCATGTGCATGTAAAGTTTGTCTTTTTCCATTGTAACTGGTAACAACAGCGATGCAGAAGAAGTTACCTCATTTAGGGGTATCCAGAAATGCAGCCGCAGACTCAGGGGTGCTAAAAAGGTGAATTCGCCCTTCATGGAGACACCGGAGGCGGGCTGGGTAGGCGAAACCACGGTATTTATTAAGACCAGCCAGCGCCTTCCCCACGGTGTCGAACTCTCGCCGCCTTCGCAGGACCTCTGCCGACAGGTCGGGGTAGAACCGGAGCAAGGAGCCGCCGTGGTGGATGTCGCGCTTCTTTAACGCCGCTCTGAGCACAGCCTGAGCAGGGAATATCGCAGAAACCGGACCAGGACGCTTCTCGGGGGCTTGTCTGGGGCCGGGGCAGGAGCCAGGGCCCGATGGGCGCGTTCAATCTCCAGCGGGGGGTAATCAGCAGGCAGGCCGATTAAAGTTGGTAATGTTGTCTGAAGAAAGTCCGCAAGCAGGATGTTGCCCTCCGTTTTCTCTGGGAGGTTGATAATTTTCAGAGTTTTGCGTCGACCACGGTTTTCTAGATCGTCTATTTTCAGCAGCAGCTGCTTCACTGTTTTTTCCACGGCGGCCAAGCAGGTGTCATGGACACTGTGGCTGTCCTCGGTGGCGGAAAGCCTCTCCTCGACCTCCTCCATGCGCTTTTCCAAGTCCGTCACTCGGGCGGACAGAGCCGATAAGGAGCTCTCCACCGAAGCGACAGATACTTTTATTTCGTGCAGTGCCCCGTCAATGGTGTCTAGGCGAGCGCCGACCGATCCATCCATGTCGTTGACCCGGGAGGCCACAGACTTTATTTCAGCTATAATCTGCTCCATAGTTGTTTGATTGTTTAGCTGTAGCTCCGACACGCTAGCTTCACCTTGACTGGCCTCACTCGGGACACGCGGGACCGTTTGTCGAGTGGTTTTCTTCTTAGCGGCGGGACCCGAAGGTGAAAAAATAGGAAAATCTTTATCGTGTTGCGGTTTAGGCATCGCTGAGTTACAATTTGACCGACGGTGTTTAGTTTATATGGAAAAAGTTATTAATTTAATTGTAGCCTGGAGCGGAGAAAAGTCTCAAGCGTCCATCTTGATCCGGATCACGTGACCCCCCAGCTCTGTTTTTTCAAACTGGTTGTTTTTCCTTGAGCTACAGTCACATTTTGTTAGAACAATAAAGATTCTTGATATTTGGAGAGTGGCAATGGCTGTAAGTTTTGGTCATTCAGCACCTTAAAGCACAAGTTTGACTGTCTTACATGTATTTTCTGTTCAGAAGAAAATATCGTTTTTTGTATATCTGTTTTGATAGCAGTAAATGACTTTGTTAGCATTAATGCTAATCGAGTAGCATTTTACCCTATTGTGTTAGAGATATTTTCTCACTTTTGTTTATAGTTCTATTCAGTGTTTCACCTGTCATGTTTGGAAAATAAAGGAGCAAGGTGCTCGCTTCCTGGCTCGTGAAAAATTAGTTTGGCTTGTTGTTTACCTATGTTTACATACTGGATGTATAACAAATAGTTAGAACAGTACAGTTAAGCACGTCTGTCTAGGCAAAGTTGAACAATCGTGAACGCTGACCTGCAGATTTGCCAGAGCTTGCTGGAGAAACGTATTGCTTTTTGTCTGTTAAACAGGCTTCATTTGAAGTGAATAGGAAATTAAACAAATAGTCCTTAAACAGAAGTGTACTGTGACCATATTTGGGTCCTCTTTCCTTCTCTATCTGCAGTGGAACTTTCCTCTGTTGATGCAAGCCTGGAAACTTGGGCCTGCCCTTGCCACTGGTAACACTGTGGTGATGAAAGTTGCAGAGCAGACACCACTCACAGCACTCTATGTAGCCAGCCTGATTAAAGAGGTATTCTATTATGTTATACTTAACTGCATCAGTTAATTTGAAAAATATGTGATTATAAAATTACCTTCAAGATCATGTTTTTGTTTTTTACAATACAATAATGTGGTTCTGTTTCCAGGTGGGTTTTCCTGAAGGTGTTGTGAATATCTTGCCTGGTATGGGACCATCCGCTGGTGCTGCTATTGCAAAACACATGGATGTTGACAAGGTGGCTTTCACTGGCTCCACAGAGGTAGGACCATTCATTGCAGTATGGTGGAAGAATTTATTTGTTGGGGAAACAATCCCTGTGGGGTATGGACAAAGCTGTACTGAAAAGAACAAACAATAATGTTGTTGAGCACATGCAAGTGGAAGAAGTAATGCACATTCTTGCCCATTGTTTTATGCTGTTCCACATGTTGGCAGATGGTGGTAATGCACCAACAAATGCAGCAATGTGCCAAGCTAAGGCAGGGAAGAAGAAGACAGCAATCAGTCAAACACAGATAAAGACAATGTAAATGTTTTATAGAGAAATACATTTAACAACATTTGTTACACCTTGAGAATACACACACAGTTTTGATGATAAACACTGACTGTGTAAAAAATAATAAAGATTATCAACTTCTATTACACATTTTTTGTATGCAGACACTACACAGACACACAGACTAGTTGAGCTTCTCAAATTTGGCAAACAGAGGATAGGAAGGTTCCTTAGGAGATTAAGAGCACAATATAGAGGAAATTCAAGCTGTCACAACTGTGTGAACAAGCTCAAAGAAAAGTACAAGTGGAAATGGCTAAACACCTGAATTACCTCAGAACCATACTTACTTCCACTTTGAATTGGAAAAAGTTCAGAGGGATATTAACTCAGTGAATAGAAGGGGTGAGGTTGAGAGTGCAAGAATTCCAGAACTCCTTTTCTGGATTAACAGACTTATTACAGGATTCCACCAACATTTAATATATTTTTGAAAACTGCCCCAAAGGCCCACGACATACAGCTCATGACATACAGCCTGCAGTTGTTTACCTCTCTTCTACATGTGTGAGCTTAACTTAAACCATTTACTGACAGTGATTAATGTTTTTTATGGCTGCCAATTTGGTTTAGTAGGTAAAGGTTACCCATTAACATGGTTATCTGACTGATTCACATAGCCCAATTAAGTTTAATTATGACAGGTCATAATCAGACACCTGATCTCAGGCAACACATACATGAAACATCGAACAGTTGGACATGTACATTCAGAAGTTTATAGAAGATCGTGGGTGTCGTTTAGCTTAGTTAGTAGAGCATCCGACCCTTGTACAAATGGCTCAAATCTGACCTGTGGCTCTTTCCTGCGTGTTATTCCCCATCTCTCTTCCCACATTTCTGTCACTCTTCAAGCTGTCTCTGTCAAATAAAGCTCAAAAAGGCCAAAAAATCTTTAAAAAAAAAGTTTAGAGAAGCTCAAATGAAGTTCACCTGTGCAAGTTTCATCCAAAAGTGAGTAGTGTGTGACATGGCCACTGTGCTTCTCTGCTGTGTCAGCTGTCACTGTCATAGAGACAAGTAAAGTAAATGGAAGTAAAGGCAAGAAGTCAGAAATGTCAGAAATGTTACAAAATATGTGAAACATGTTTTCACCATGTCCTGTAGTCTGTACTATCACTACTACTACTGTAGGACTTTTTACCCTTCTGGTAACAACCTTCTTTCTGATTGTTGAAAGTTTGGCTAATGCCCAATTGTAACTTAAATGCTATCTTGATTGACAGTTTTATAGTACTAACATCTGTGTCCTTCAGGTGGGTCATCTAATTCAGCAAGCTTCAGGCAGCAGTAACCTGAAGAAAGTGACTCTGGAGCTGGGAGGAAAGAGTCCTAATATCATTCTGTCTGACGCCAACAGTATGTATTCTGTGTATGTTTCGTATGTGCTGTAGTCATATTCATCTTGTAGTTGCTGATTGTGACCTCCTCAACTCACCCTCTCCTTCCTGGCATGAATCTATGGTGGCCCTAAAATTTGGGGGGGAACACAGTCCCTATGTAGAGCCAGTGTTTAGCTTTCCAGTTTTAAGCTACTGTAGAAACATAGTGGTTCCACATGGCAGGCACAGAAGAGGACCAGCAACGTCTGTAGATATAAAAGTCACAGATTGATATTTGTTGGTTGTCTTTGATCTATCCTTATTCAGTGGACGATGCAGTGGAGCAGTCTCACTTCGCCCTGTTTTTCAACCAAGGCCAGTGTTGCTGTGCTGGCTCTCGAACTTATGTCCAAGCAGACATCTATGACGAATTTGTGGAACGAAGTGTTGAGCGAGCTAAGAGACGAGTGGTGGGAAACCCTTTTGATTTAAAGACTGAGCAGGGACCTCAGGTAACAGACACACTCACTCACTGGCACATGTTGAAACGCATAATGTGCTCAGGAACATTTTCAGTGCAGGCACACTTTAATTGCTGTTCCCGCTGTGATGGTCTGTCCAGGTGGATCAGGAGCAATTCAATAAGATTCTTGGCTATATCAGCAGTGGGAAGACAGAGGGAGCCAAGTTGATGTGTGGAGGAGGAGTGGCTGCAGACCGAGGATACTTCATCCAACCTACTGTCTTTGGAGATGTCCAGGACAACATGACCATTGCCAGGGAGGAGGTAGGGAGATTTAAAAAATACCTGAAAGAGAACAAGCCAAATGCATCAGTGTTTTTCTTTTTGATGAATGTACTGTATTCTCTGTGCCATTATTATTTCAGAACCATACAGATTAGTTGATTCAAGTTTTTGGTCGTGCAGTCAATAGTTGTGTCCCACTGGCCAGTTAGCTCACAGGAAAGCGTTTTGTAAACTTTATCAGGATCTGCCTTCATAAAATAGTGTCCAGAATATTATGGAACACAAGGGAGCTGAGCTGTAAACTATCCTGAGTGGATGGGTGGCAGAACACACAAGAGAAACTTTTCATTCTACCACAAAGACAGCAAGAAATGGCTCTTCTTCCTCACCATGCAGGGGATGTTGAACATAGACTCGGGATAATATAGGTGCACCATTTAAATAAAATAAAAATCCTGACTAGCTGCAGTGAAAACTGCTCTGCACTAGATCAAAGCTGCCACCCATGAAGGCCAAATGGATCATCAACCGCCCTGATCACAGAAGGATTATCTTAAAAGAGAGAAATTCCATTCCCTGTCCATGAAAACAAAACTACAGGAATATCAAAGAAAATCTATATTAGGACATATTAGGTATATACATGTGACTAACACATAAAGACATTGAAGAGAGAACTGCTTTGTGTATTTGGGCCTAACAGAACAATACTGCTTATGTCCGATCGTAATCTCCACCTTAAAAATTTGGTCACAATTTCGACAAAACTTCAATCTGACAGACTTGTCTCTTTTTATACTCCCATCTGCAATAATCGTGTCTTTCTCCCAGCCAAATTAGACCATGTCTTTGTCCAGTGGCAGAAGGCAGGCTTAAGTAAATTCAGTGATCTCTATATAGATGGTACTTTTTCCACATTTGATGCTCTCTCCACCAAGTTTAATTTACAGCGCTCTAACCTTTTCGCTATCTCCAGATTCGTTTGTTTGTACCATCAGCCCATGTTTCCCTAATCCACCTCCAACAAAATGAATAGATAGCATTCTGCAAATTCCCACTGCACCATAGAGGTCTCATTTAAAAAAAATTATAATAGTATCACTCTGGCCCCGTCGCCCCCATACATTATTACTGACACTGCTCAGCAAATTCATTACTAGAAAATTCCCGCAGAAATTTTAAGACTAACAAGTGGGCTGTTGCCGGGGATCTGTATTCAAAAAAGCACAGCTCAAATGGTAATTTTTAACATGTTTATTTCGACACAGGAACAGCCAGCACTTACGCGCTAGCAATTAGCATTAGCATGTTGTCCTTAGCATGTTGGCGCTGATGCGCTAGCAATTAGCATTAGCATGTTAGCATTTGCATGTTACCGCTGATGCGCTAGCAATTAACATTAGCATGTTAGCATTACCATGTTAGCATTAGCATGTTAGGGCTGATGCGCTAGCACTTAACAGTAGCAATTAACATTAGCATGTTATCATAAACATGTTAGCGTTGATGCTCTGATGCGCTAGCAATTAACATTAGCATGATACTATGTCGCTAATGTTAGCAAATAGCATGTCTTTAGAGACTGCTGTCTTTCAGAGACTGAGAGAAAATGCTGAGACCACCCCTCGAACAGGAAGGATTGCTGGCCAAACCGTATTTCCAATCATTGAACCGGCTTAACCTCAAGTAGGATGATCCCTTCCTGGGTGCCCAAAGGGCTCCCACACTATTGTTATCCTACATCTTTATTGAGTGTGCATGTAAGGCGCACACTATATGTTATCCACCACGTTTATTGGTGTGGGTGCCCAAAGGGCTGCTAATGTTAACATGCTAATGTTAACATGTTAATGCTAACATGCTAATGTTAACATGTCAATCCTAACATGCCAATGCTAACTGATAGCACATCAGCGTTAACATGTTAATGCTAACATGCTAATGATAACATGCCAATGATAACATGCTAATGTTAACTGCTAGTGCATCAGCATTAACATGCTAATGCTAACATGTTAATGTTAATTGCTAGCACGTAAGCGCTAGCTGCTCCTGTGTCTAAATAAACATGTTAAAAATGACTATTTGAGGTGTGCTTTTTGGATACAGACCCCCAGCAACAGCCCACTCAACACTCTCAAAATTTCTTTATTAGTACTGAATTTTCTGAGCAGTGTCAGTAATAATGCATGGGGACGACGGGGCCAGAGTCACGCACACTCACAATTTCTTTAGAAATGTTCTAGTTATTCTAGTTATTTGTCTTGCTTCTCCTCCCAGAGTTTTTGTTGCACATACACACAAAACGGGTATCAAAACGGCCGGCTCGGCCAGGAATCGATTGCTATGACTTTTCTAAGAGTTTCGGCAAACGCCAAGACCACGCCAAAAAAATGTGAGAACTTTCGAGAGCTATGTGAAGCTACAGAAATCATTTATAGCTATAAACGTAAGAAAGTTTGAGGCGGTCGCAGTGATAACACAGTTGAAGTTGTCAGCTTTATAGTTTTGTCTCGAAACGCGAAGACTAACATGCTAATGTTAACATGTTAATGCAAACATGCTAATGTTAATTCTTAGCGCATCAATGCTAACATGCTAATGGTAACATGTTAATGCTAACATGCTAATGTTAATTGCTAGCGCATCAGCGCTAACATGCTAATGGTAACATCAAATCAATTGTATTTGTATAGCCCAAAGTCACAAAGTACATTTGCCTCAGAGGGCTTTACAATCTGTACAGGGAGTGACACCCTCTGTCCTTAGACCCTCGGTTCGAGTGAGGAAAAACTTGCCCACAAAAAACCCTTTTAACAGGGAGAAAATGTGGAAGAAACCTCAGAAAGAGCCACAGAGGAGGGATCCCTCTCCCAGGAAGGACAGACGTGCAATGGATGTCACGTGTACAGGACAAATCAGCACAAACATATTGTACAATTATAATGACTGACAAAATGACAATGAATCACAATGAATGATAAAATGACCACAGTAGCAGATATGGTAGTAATAATGACAGTAATAATATGCGTAGTGGACGTCGTGCAGGATCACAGCAGCAGCCACGCGCCACAAGAACCTGCTAATGGTAACATGCTAATGTTAATTGCTAGCGCATTAGCGTTAACGTGCTAATGCTAACATATTAATGCTAATGTTAATTGCTAGCGTGTCAACGCATCAACGTTAACATGATAATGCTAATTGCTAATGTTAACATGTTAATGCTAAAATACTAATGTTAACTAATGCATGTCAATTAGGGATGTAACGATACACTTAACTCACGACTCCATTCGAGTCACGATTTTTTGTTCATGATACGATTTTTAAAAAATCAAAATCAGCTACAAATTCTGACCAAATAAAATAATCTTTTTATTTGTAGGAAAAAAAAATCTCTCTTTACAGAAACTCTCAAACAGTTTGTGTTCTTATTAGGGCTGCCAGCAAGCAGCTGATCTGACCATTACCTTTCAGCTTGAAGTATGAGCTAACTGAAAATAAAAACAATTAAGATGATAGTTCATTAACCCTTTATTGAGAGTCCACGGCCCCGGGAAATGGCGCACTGCTGCCCAGCCCATCCCTGACCCGAGTTAATTCCCCCGTGCAGACTACGCGGAAGTTGCAGTGATTGGAAAAATTGTAACACCGCCCTGAACGCACCGGGATTCACTGAAGTTGCAAATCGCAACATCGTGAATTCCTGGAGGGTCTGTGTTATGGTGTTACGGTACAGTCAGGTCTGACGCCTTTTACCACTACTGCGCATGTGTGTAGGGGTGTGTGTGTGTGTGTGTGTGTGTGACACAGAAAGGCAGAGGTGGCAGTTGAAGCTGCAGCCACAACATAACCTATTTCTAATTTTAAAAGAGAGACGAAAAAAAACATATCCTACTTCTCTCGCATTCGCCAAGAATTTTTTTCTGTCAACCGATGCGAGTCGTCACGCATTTGTACCGATTTTTAATCGCATCATGATGCATCGTAACATCCCTAATGTTAATGCTAACATGTTAATGTTAACATGCTAACGGTAATTGCTAGCGCATGAGCGCTAGCTGTTCCTGTGTCTAAACAAACATGTTAAAAATGACTATTTTAGGTGTGCTGTTTGAATACAGACCCCCGGCAACAGCAAACTTGTCACTTGTGCGCCCCGATCAGTCTGTCCGGCGCCCTCTCTACCTCGTCAACCCCCCGCTCCCGGGGGCGTGACTAATTTGAGAGCGACACAGAGAAACCTGGAATGGAGTAAAACGGAACGGAGTGGAATTCTATTGGCAATACATTGTGTTTTGAGACATTCGCACGAAATCCCGGACGATTTTGAAAATCCCCCCGGACATTTTTTTAGGTCCCAAAAGTAGGACATGTCCGGGGAAAAGAGGACGTCTGGTCACCCTAAATAATGTATGGGGGCGACGGGGCCAGAGTCAGGCACTCTTAAAATTTCTTAAGAAATTTTCTAGTTACTTTTATTTAAGGGTCGACCATATTAGCGTTGTTTAGGTGTATCGGCATCGGCCGATACACATGGCCGATACGGCCGATACGCATCCAGCGTCATTTACAGACAGGCGTTCAAGGGCAGCTCTGTGAAGACCCTCTATGCACGCTGCTGCAGCCCCCGAAGCATAGTATGCACATGGCATTGCACTGCATACAGTAGCATGCGTGTGCCTGAAAGTCATTAAGTGAGTCGAAAAAAACGGGAATGCTGTTTAAGTGCGTCGCATTTAAACTGCCAACCTAAACTAGGGAGCTGTAACACTAAGAGTAGGCTATGATGCAATCACCCGCAGTTTAAAGTTCAAATGAAGTCGGTGTTATCAGTCACTGTCAATTCGGCGTTTGCAGGAGTTAAACCGGCGAACACCGGTGAAGCAGCCCAGTGTGTGTGTGTGTGTGAGTGAGTGTGCACGCACGTGAGGGAGAGACAGATGGAGCGAGAAAAAGTGATCAGCGCGGAGCGGAACAGTTGCTGTAATCAGATAACTGCACAACGAACCCAACAGTCCAGGACCTAATGAAACGTTTTGGGGTTTCGAGAAGAGGCTTGCTAAGCCATAGACTACTTTAGCTTACGTACGGGAATATTTTTCAACACATGGGGTAGCGCCGTGTCAGTGCATGTCGACACCGCGGGAGCAATAATGGCATGCGAGTGATTATCACTGAATAAACTTCTAAATCCCTCCTAAACGTAACTCGCCACGCATATTGTGTGCAATATAAGGGTACACTTCGTTAGAGTTAGAGGTGGCGTGGGATTTGATATTAACTAAGACAATGTCGAAATGGATAAAGTTTGATGCGTCAAACCTAAAGGGAGATTGTTGTGATTTGTCCCGCCCCTCTCCCCTCTTCCTGAAACAAAGCAGGGGGCAAGCAGCGAGGTTTTGTTTCTCCACAACTAAAACAAATTATGGTGTGCCCATTTTTTATTTTTTTAAAAAGTGACAAATCTACAATTCATTCACTCACTTTGCAATGCGGATGATGATCAAGTCAGGCTATTTACTGTCACTGCCTGCTTCAAAGGCAATGGTATATCAAGTACAATATAGGCCTACAGTTGTAAAATAGGCCTAAACATTTACTCTAAATAATCTTTGTGTCATCCCCAACATTTCTCAAATGTGCAGTCAAGCTCTGTTGCCACTGTCAAGCCACAGTCCTTTGAATGTGTCAAGCCAAACTAATATATTATTTTTTAAATAAATAAAAATGAATAAAAGCACCGAAGTATGTGGGCTATTCCTTTTTAAGTGGATATAATTCTGTATAAGCATTAAGCAGACACTTAAAAAAAAATGCTCAATGGGCTTCAGACATGATTGTCATTTTCCTGTTATTCATGTTATTATAAATAAATGGCTATTTATTTTTAACTTGAGACCTGGAATATTTGTCATTTTTTAAACTTTTTTTAACCCATATCGGTATCGGAAATCGGGTATCGGAAATCGGGTATCGGCCATGGGCCATGGGGAAAAAAATCGGTATCGCATCGGCCATCAAAAAACCCGTATCGGTCGATCCCTACTTTTATTACTGTTATTGATGTTGCTTTGAATGTTCCACTAAGGCTTCGAAAAAAAGGTTTCAACAATAGATGTCATTCACACATTTTTTAAACATGTAAAACATTCTAAATATCTTTATTTATGAATATGCTCAAATGTTTTTTTTAACACAATCTTTGTATGTTGTGTATGTTAACATTTTTAAAACACATTTTAACATTTTTGTGTGTTTTTAAACATATTTAAATACATTTAAACACATTTTTGCTAAAAACACTTTTCAACTTCACACAATTTAACTTTTCAACAGATTTTTTTAAACACATCTGACATTTGCAGGCCGAGTTATCGTGTTAAAGTTATCGCGCCTTATTGGCAGGAGCCAGAGTGGCCCGTCTCTGCCGGACTAATAACGAACATGTATTCACCAGTGTGGCAGTAGATAACAACAGTTATTAACATAAGTTGTTTGCAAAAATTGTTCAGGAGGATTCCGAGAGGAGGAAAGAAGACTTCGAGTTTTAATATGATGCAATGTTGGAAACAAGCAGTATTAAAAGAATATGAAGCAGCCGTGGTAGCAGCTAGCGGTGCTGCTAAGGCTAAAACAACACAGTGTGTGGATGATTGACACCTGTCACCTGTCAACCAATCACAGTCAGGAGAATCAATTAGTACCACCCACATTACATTGGTGTGGGCGATCATTGGATCGTCACCAATGACGCTCCAGAATGAAGTAAACCCAAAGGTAGTATATCGCACCAAGAGGACACACTTCACTGTCAAACCTCTTTGTCTTTATGTAAACAACCAGGACCTTCGTGACTTATTCAAACTAAAGCAGAGACATAACAGGAGACATAAGCAGCGTTTTTTTTTGCACCAGAATAGAACTTTTGACACAAAACAGTAAAGATAAGACATAATGTATCGTTTTGTGGATTTTTTTTGCTACTTTTCGGGGGCTAGCTCGCCAAGTTTTCATCGCACAGTGATGAGACACATATCTTTGCAAGATATATTTTTATTTTCCATAATTCCAATGTTAGTGAAACATGTGAACGTTGTCATGTAGCTAATGCTGATCAGGCCCATATATTCTGGTCCCGTATTAAACTGTATAATTTCTGGTCTACGATATTTTGAACTTTATCTGAAGCTTTTAGCAGGGATAGCCAACCTAGTGCTGAAATGGCTATATTTGGGCTCTTACTAAGTCTATTTTTAATATTTTATTTAATTATTGTGTTGGCAGCAGGGGGGGTGGGTATATACAATACAAATTGTATATGTTGAATATCTGTGATGAATGTTCATTTCTACAACAACTTTTAAAGAAGACATCTTTGCTACTAAATGGGGAAAATAGGTGATCAACATAATACTGTATAAACCCAAGAACACCTGCAGCAGGACAGTTATATATTTAAACTTTTTTGTTATCTCTCTTTTCATTGTATATCTGAACAAAAACTGCTAAAATTGTGACAAGTTCAATTTACCAGAGTGCCATTGATCCGGTCTGTTTCCACTTTAAATATTGATAGAGTTGAAGTCATTAATCTTTGCTTTGGTTTTCTTTATGGTCTTTTCTCTTGCAGATCTTTGGTCCAGTGATGCAGATCTTGAAGTTTAAAACACTGGAGGAGGTGGTGACGAGAGCCAATGACACTAAATATGGTCTAGCAGCAGCTGTGTTTACAAAGGATATTGATAAAGCCAACTATGTCTCCAATGGGCTTCGTGCTGGCACAGTCTGGTAGGAGTGCTGTTATTAAAATCACTGAAATTACTGTGCCAACATTAGTATGTAAGTTAGAGATATTCAAGTCTAACCCTAAGACCGTCTAATTAATATTTACCTACCCCATTTTACAGTAAGTGTTTTATTTATTTTTTAGCCTTTATACATATGATGATGCTACATTTTAGTCATCATTATCATTGTTCAGGGCTGGGGATGTGAGCTCTATGTATGCAGAGTTTAAAACAATGTCCAGTGGAGCAAAATTCCTAGAACTTTTTTTAATTAACAGATTAATTACAGAGCGCAAGTCAAAATTCAGTCATTTTGTCATTCAGACATATGGATAGGAGTAGGCAGGCCCTCTCTCATTGACTCTGTAGTGTTTAAAGGTGGGATAGGTATAGTGGTAAAAAACACACACAACACAGCGGGTGATGTTCATGCTCCCAGGTCGTCACACTTTAGGTTGGTGGCTTAAAGACAGCTGATTGTTAAGTCTCAGTTGTATTGCGGGTCGCTATGTTCCCCATTTGTATCTGTTATCTTGCATAATGAGACACCTGTTTGTCAAAGAGTATAAGTGAACTCTATCATGCAATTTGAAAGAGAACTTACTAAGGATTATTGTATGGACATTTCCACATCACAAATCTTGGGTTAACAGGAAAGTCTGTGTTTAACTTTAAACTTTCAGCAACTTTAACCACAGACATGCAACTCAGGCAATTTGGACGTATTGGCAGCATCTCGTCTCTTCATGAATCTCTAGATCCACTGCAATTTGCCAAACAGGTCAATGGACAAGGCCATCGCCCTGTTCTCTAGCAGCAGTGCAGGAAATAGATCGTCAGAGACCCAAATCACAGACACAAACTGTTCTGTCTGCTGCCTGAAAATGGCATTTCAAGCTAAATTTCTATTCGATATTCATGATTGGAGTATAAAGGATATAACTATTGAACCATGCTTCGATATGCCCACCCCCACATGCAGTGTGACAGATGAAGATAGAGTTCTCACCTATTTAATGTGATTTTTGTCTGCCTGTAGAGCTGCTCTGTAGGGCTGTAAGACATGACTTTGATCTTTATACAGGACTGCATACTGTCATCCGTGAAACAGCGATATTTGTGAAAACATAGATCCAAAGATGGACAGGAATGCAAATGCATACTTCATGTGCATATAAGTGTCGGAAATGGTGTTCGTAACTATCTGTCTGGAGCATGGCCTACCTTTCACCCAATGTTAACTTGGATCTGCTCCAGCGTTCTTCCAAAGGAATGTGTTTAGACAATGGATAGGTAAATGTGGTGGTATGTGTATGACATTGTGTGTATTCCTCTGCAGGATTAACTGTTATGATGTGTTTGGGGCTCAGGCTCCATTTGGCGGTTACAAGGCTTCAGGTAATGGCAGAGAGCTAGGAGAATATGGTCTGGACAACTATACAGAAGTCAAAACGGTAATTTAAAAAATAAACCATAATATAAAGGCTTTACATTTTATATATATATATATATATATATATATATATATATATATATATTATTCATTGAATATTCTCGATATCTTTGAATCTTTTCGTCTGCGTTGCCAGGTGACCATCAAGGTACCACAGAAGAATTCTTAGACATGCTGCAAGCCCAGTCAACAGCTGCCAAACAGGAAACAACTGAGGTGACACATTAGACTGATGTCTCAAACACCAGAATATAAACTGTTCACAACCATAACTTCCATTTCTTAAAATTTCCACCATGTGATTGTCTATCTGTGGTCTTTGAGATTAATTTTTCATAATAAATGTGTTTAAGGCACTAAGCACTCATCATTTTTGTCATCTTTGTATTAATTACAGGAAATGTTAAGGCAGGAGCTTATATATGCTATAGCTTAAATTTGCATTGCAGCTCATTGTTTTCCCCCCGCTTTTATTTGGATGTGACAAAAGTGAAACATAATATATAATAAATAAAAATAGAGAGGGGACAGTGCAGTGTATGACGAGAACAACAACAGTCAGTAACACTTCATGCAGGTGTGCATAAAACTGACATAGAAATGTTTTTACAAGAGAGATAGAACACTTCCTATCTAAGGCGCTCTAATACTTGGCTTACCCACACCCACCATCACACAGTCACACACCAGTGATGCAAAGGTCCATGTTTGATCGACCTGCACCGACCGACGTTCTAAACTAACCCGCCCAAACTTGGACCGCAGCAAATAATTGTGAAATATTGTACCCAACCCGCTTCCTGACCCGCATTTTAAAAAGTAGTCTATACTCTTGATTACCTTCGTAGCATCATCGGGCTACATAAAACTGGCATTACTGAGTTATTATATTCATTTAAAAGTAGCCTATTAAAATGCGGTTTCTTCGCATCAGTTATTCAGCCAATAAAGTCTGTGTATTTCACAGAAAATTTTGTCTACTACATAAATTACAAAACTTTACTTGGCATCTTTATTTCAGACGACCCGACTGACCGCAACCACCCGCTCAATTTGGATCAACCTGCGCATCACTGACACACACGTATCTTGCCCAAGGACATTTTGACTGGACTGGGAATTGAACCAGAGATTCTACAATTATCAGATGACCAATTCTACCTACCTGAGCCTCAGCTGACCAACAAGATTATCCCCGGTAGTCTAGTCCTATACAGATGTAGCAACTTAAAAGTTCCTGTGTTTCCGTGACAGGGCCGTGACTGGTCCTTCACAGGTCCTTCGCTGGACCGTGAAAAAAAAAATGTAATCGGGGGATTACATTTTTTTTAACGCCCCTAAGCAGTCTGTGAAAACCAGCTGCAATGCCTCATTTGTCCACGGGGAGGAGCATTGATGTTCCGCTCTCACCGTAGACTGTCTAAACTAAGACACAGCTGAACAGATACGCTGGGGTGAGATGGTGGCGCGAGCAAGAGAAGAGACGCTCCTGTAATTATGCAAAGACTAGTGGTGGCCATAGATTAATGCGCCAATCGAACAGCTGTCCGGCTAACCGGCATCAGCTGTTTCCCAACGATCAAACTGTGATCAAATATTCAAATATTATGTAGGTATTTAAGGCGCGCTTTAGGCCAGGTAAACCCCACAAACACATTAATTTATTTATGGCGCTCCATGTGACGTTTATAAGTGTTGGGGGAAGAATGTGAATTGAAGCGGCACCAACGGTAAACGCGCTTCAGTCGCTGATGGACATTGTGTGCGTGCGTGCGTGCGTGCGTGCGTGCGTGCGCGCATATATATATGTGTGTGTATATATGTGTGTGTGTGTAATATATATATATATATATATTATATATATATATATAATATATAATATATATATATATATATATATATATATATATGTATATGTATATATATGTGTGTGTGTGTATATGTTATATATATATATATATGTATATGTATGTGTAATATGTGTATATATGTATGCATATATGTGTGTGTATATATTGTGTTGTCTGGTGTATATATATGGTATGTATGTTGTATCTGTCTATATTGTGTGTATTTTCTGCTCTTTGTCTGTATGTGTGTGTTGTTGTATATATATCTATGTATGTCTGTATTCTCTCTCTCTTATCTATTTGTGTGTGTATGTTCTATCTATTATATAGTGTTAATTTTTAGAAGTGTTATACATTTGTTTCGTTTGATTTGCATGCATGCCTGTGCACTTAAATACATAAAAATTGCAAAAAAGATTCTTGCTTCATGGAGTTTTCTTTACGCCTGTGGGATTAACAGAAACTTGGCATTAACAGAAACTTGGCATTAAGTGCAGACAAAAGGTTGATACCTACAGTACATAAAAAAGGTCTTCCAAAGGGCTGTTAACCACCAGGTATTCTCCCTCTTTAAATGGCGTCTCACAACAATTAAACTGATCAAATATTCAACAGGAGGTATTATGTTATTCTTCAATTCTTTTTGCAAATGGAGGCACCGCTGCAGCAGAATACACCGACTTTTAGAGAAAAACGCTCGTTTCTGCAGCTCTTTGTCGCGCACAACAACACCACCACCAAGCGCTCCCCTCCAAAAAAACTGTTAATTAAAAAAATAAACCCTCGCTTGTACCTGCAGGTCTGACACAGGCCTGGCAGCCCCGAGACGTTCGAACCGTTGTTGTAACTTTTTTTAAGGGCTAGTTTGTTGTTTACATGAGAGCACAAGAGAAGAGACGCTTCAGTAATTATGTAAAGACTAGTGGTGGCCATAGATACTGTAATTAATCGATCAGCTGTTCCCGGAGTAAACAAAGGCAGCTGTCCAGGTGGAAGCGGCATTTAAAAAACACAAGAAAAACTCTCTAAAAACAACCATTGCTAGAGAGATCAGGACTCCACAGAGTTAAAGCGAAGAAAACAAAAACGAACAAAAGAGAAAAAAGTCAAAAAGCGACCTCAAAGGATAGAACAGTTTTGATTAATGGTGATAAGGCGATAAGAGTCTCACGTTAACGCAACACATTAACGCCAATAACGGCTCACCACTAGTAAAGACAGAACAGTCTAGATGTTGTTGATTTGGTGAATGGTGACATGTTAGATATAAACACCTTCAATTTAATTTCAGTTGATGAACACGCTTAAATCATACGGCTACTGTATAGTGTGCAGTAGTCAAACCAGCTGCATTTTCCGCTCTGTGATCTGTGACACTGGGAGACCAAAAAGCCCATTACAGTAAGCGCAAACGAAAGATTAAGCAACGAGAAGTCTAATGAGGTGTGTAAGCTACGTCATCTCCAGGTAGAACAACTTTAAAGAACTCTGTGAGAGAAGCGCTATCTCCTGGTTATACCCTGTAATCACATGAATGGGTGGAGTTACAGTAAAAAAATACACGCCCAAGAGAAGGAGGGGGGTCTCTCCTTTCACGGTACTTGGCAGACAGCTGGCTGAAAGTCAGCTGGAAGACGGCTGCCATTCAGCTGGCGTTCAGCTTAAACGGGAACTTTCAAGTTGCTACTACTGTAGCAGCATAACTAAGGGAGGACCTGAGCCAGCCCTAACTATAAGCTCTATCAAAAAGGAAAGTCTTAAGTCTAGCAGCTTGATAGCTGAAATCTCTGGCTCCCAATCTAGTTTTGAAAACTATAGGAACCACAAGGAACCCAGCGTTCTGAGAGCGCAGTGTTCTAGAGGGGTAGTAAGGTACTATGAGCTCTTTTAGATATGATGGTGCCTGACCATGAAGAGCTTTGTATGTAAGGAGGATAATTTAAAATTCTATTCTAGATTTAACAGGTAGCCAATGCAAGGAAGCCAAAATGGGAGAGATGTGATCTCTGTTCTTGGTTCCTGTCAGAACACATGCAGCAGCATTCAAAATTAGCTGCAAAGTCCTAAGAGACTTATTGGAGCAGCTTGATAAAGAGTTACAATAGTCCAGCCTAGAAGTAACAAATGCGTGGACTAGTTTTTCTGCATCCGCTTAAGATGCTCTCAATGGTGCAGTGGTTAAGTTTACCAGAATGTGAGGAGACAGGTGCGCCTTCCTGAGTCTCCTCAAAAAGAACAGATACCTATGCGCCTTCTTGATCAGGATGGATGTGTTGAGAGTCCAAGAAATATCCTTAGAGATGTGGACACCCAGGAACTTAAAGTTGGAGACACAGTCAACGTCTGCTCTGTTGATGTGGATGGGAATGTGTGTGATGCCATTGTTTTCCCTGACCATGTTCTCATTGATCTTCCTGGTGTTGATGGTGAGGTTATTGTCGGTGCACCAAGTCACCAGGTGCCTGATCTCCTCCCCTGTAGTCGTTGGGTGTTTTGGCACCGGTGCAATGGATGTGGTTTTAAAGCATGTGGGGACAACTTCTTGTGACAGGTTGAAGATGTTAGTCAGGACCCGAGTCAGCTGTCCAGCACAGGCCCTGAGAACTTTTGCACTAGTCCTGCTCAATGCAGTACACACTTTGGTGGGGGAAAGTGTGAGGAGTTGGTGGTCTGGTGGTCAAAACATGCATACGAGTTGTTAATGTCATCTAACCAGATGGGTTTATAGTGTGTGATGGATGCCTTATCACATGGCCAGGCCATGCAGGTCATCCATTTTTTTTATATCCTTAAGGCATGCTTTAAGTAGCCAATAGATTTGCTTCATCTGGCTTGATCAATGCATATAATTGTATGTCATCGGCACAACAATGAAAGTTAATGGAGTCATTCCTAATAATGTTCCCTAAAGGAAGCATATATAAGCTGAATAAAAGTGGTCTAAGCACAGAACATTTTGGAATTCTATGACAAACTTTGGTGTGCATGGACAATTCATCATTTGCGCCCTGTGCGCCCTCATGTAAATTGCCGCCTGGGATCACTCTGTACGCCGCCCCCCTCCACTCCGCTAACTTGATATAGGCATAGAAAATTGTTTTGTTATTTTTGGGCACTCGTGCGCCCTCACGGACACTGTGCCCTGGGCGGTCGCCCACATTGCCCATAGCTAAAACCGGCCCGGACCATTAAAATGAACAAACTGAGATCGATCTGAAAAATAAGATTAAACCAGCTTGGTGTGGTTTCTTTAATGCCATTTATAGTTTAATATTAGCTAAATATCTTAGAAAGAAAAGGAAATATTAGATGTCATTCTGTAATTGGCTAAAACCTCTGGATCCAGAGTGGGCTTTTTAAGAAGAGGTTTAATTACAGCTACTTTAAAAGGACTGTGATACATATCCTGATAATAAATACAGATTAGTCATATCCAACAAAGAAGTGCTACCTAAAGGTTGGGATGGGGTCTAAGAGACAGGTTGATGGCTTAGATGGTAAATGGACTGTACTTATACATCTCCTTTCTAGTCTCCCACATGCCACATTTATTCTAATTTTTAATTTATTGTTCGTCACTTTTGGTTATTGTGGTTTGTTTTATTGTAAAGCATCTTGTAACTGTGTGGTAGACTGTAGAAAGAAACAAAATCAAGAAAAATGTTTAATGAGAAGATGTGTCAAAGTTTGGGATGATACAGTAAGGGCTTGCATAGAGAAGTTTATTTATTACCATGGATACAACAAGCGGGTCATAAAATTCTGCAACTATTTCTTCTGCTCTAGTCCTGACATTTGTATGAAAAGTCTGTCCAATTTAAATTATTTTATGTTCCATGGAAGCAGTTCAGGAGTTCTATTGCTGTTTGCAGCATTTGAAAGAAATGGTTGTAATCAATTGTAATAATATGAATACAGGTATGACCAATATGACCAACTACTCCTTGACCTCACTTTTCTCTGCCTTCTATCCACCCCCATGTGAACAGCAGTGGACCAATCAAGAAAAAGTTAATTTAATAACAGACCTTTGTAACATTACTACTATGTGGAAATGTAAACATCTGTTTTACCAAGCCCATCCAAGAACAAGTCTATTATCTTAGCTCAATAGAAGTCATCCATCACCTCCTGTCTTAACTCCTCTTTTACCTCTGCTGGCTGCTCCACCACAGACCACAAAAACTGCAAGCCCCCTCCTGGCACCACCTCAGCCCACTCCCTATCAGACATCTGGCTGCTCTCAGAGCCGTAGAGGATAGTAGTAACTGTCACCACTGCCGAATGACTGGGGCTGTCTTGACGCATTTGCTCTGAACTAACTTGACCAGGACTGAGACTATGTAGTCTTTTAATAGCATGAGAAAATTCTTGTACTTCCTCCTTTGTCTTAACTACAGCAGTTGACTGACTCGGATGAAGAGCTTCACTTTCTTCAAACCTAGAATCAAAATTAGACTTACCAACCAACTCTTCTTCCCAGCTTGGAGCCTTGAACCCAGCTGGATGAACAGACTGGTCTGATTCTAACCCTCTAATCTGTAGACTGTGAAGCATATCATCTCCATGTCGTCCTTTACTGTTAACAGAATCGCCTCGCCCCGTTATCCTGTCAAACACTATGTTCGCTGATATATTTAGCGGCTTGACCTGTTCTGACCACAGGGGAGTATCCAACTCATCTGGCTCCAGTTTGATCATTCCAGACTTTTCAATATCAAGTAAACCAGGGGGGTCAATTTCAAAGTTACTGGTGGCAGAATGTCTCCCAGCTAATGTCTCAAGTCTATTACCAAACAGACCATCTTGAACATGTGAATGCAAAACAGAATCAAATATATGGGTACTAGATGTGACTCTTACATTATAGGGTGTAAAACTGTCTGTACTAATAACAGTGTACATGGTATCATGTCCAGCAATAATATCACCCCTTCCATGCTTGATTGTCCTGTTATTGACACTACAATTAATTTTATCACTATTGGGGCAAAGATTGATGATAGGAATTACAGCTGTTGAAGCATTTTTATCAGAAGTTATATTATCAGATTCAGTACCAAAGCTAACATTTCTTAGAGTAAACACAATAGTGGGAGTAGAACCATCTCTTGAAGAATTAGTGGTACTGTTTTTACTGGATAAATCACTCACAGAACCATTTTTGGTAGTAATGACCTCCTCACTGGCCCAAACAGTCTCATTTTCCTCTACTCTAGCTTGGTCAGACATAACGATGCCATGAGTTTTTAATTCTTTCAGCTTGCTTCCTTCCTTTTCAATAACCGCCTCTGTCTTTTTTTTCTTCTGCTGCTGGCTTATTTCAGCACTGTGCCTCAGTTCTGTTTTCTCTGTAGGGAGCACAGGTGTCTTCCCATAAATAGCCTCTTCTTTTCCCTTGTTCTGGCCAATCCCTGGCTCCCATGGAGTCTGGGCTTTAAGGTCCCTTCTCTCTTCTTCATACACCCAGTCTCGACCCTCCTCAGCTTGAAAAGATACAGCCTTCATCCTTGGTTTCGCTTCATCCTTTTGTCCAATGAACCAGCCTGGACTGCTGACTGTGTTCTTGATAACTGATGAGAAAAAGGACAACCTTTAAAGATTAGGTGTAGTGCAAACTTTTACAGTAATTATCGTATTAGTATTTTTCTATCTTCATTTAAATGATAGATGCATTGGAGATCATTGTGCCACAATAGAACAGCAGAATTGCCTATATTGCTTTACCATCACTGTCATAGAAATCATGTAATTTAAGTATAATGTTAGGTACTCCACAACTGCATTATTCTTTAATAATTAATTTACTATATTATTACTGTAATAGGTTTATAAATGATCAGTTGCCAGCTGGTGTAGTTCTGTCGATGTATTGACAACTTACAGTCCTGTAGGTCCGTGCACATGGAATCACAGCAAGAGCAGAATGAGGATAGGGCTTCCAGCTCCTCCCACCTGTTCAAAGTACAAACAGTCCATGACAATCCATTACAATGCGCAACTTTAGTGTGTGTGAAGAGAGAGAGACAGAGAGAGAATTCCCTGAACTGGTATTTTTTTTCTCTTTTACAGTAGATGAACAGACTTCATTTTGTGGTCAAGCTACAAATGTTATGTTTTCATAGGATTATTCCTTTATTTTTATTCTGATTATCCACAATGTTGTTCTCTGTTAAAGAACCAGCCATTGATTTCTTACCTTCCATCTGGGAACCATTGATTTCTTACCTTCCAGCAACATCGTTGTAGCTGCAGGACTTTGCAATTTCAGAAGTGGTGGGACTGACTGACATTGAACAGTGCAGGTACAGCACCTATATACAAACAGCCAGTAAAAAGACAGAATAAATTGCTATAATTAAGAGAGAAACAAATTAAATGTCTCAATGAGTATAATTAGACAAGTAGACAAACAGGTTAGCAATGACTTGATTTATTTATTGGAGCAAGTGATTTATGAAATAATTATGTTTGCTTAGCACTTCCTGCTTTGCTTATGCCTGATTAGCCAAAAAGGTATGAGTAGAGGAGGAAAAGAGTTATAAAAGAGCAGTTATACCACAGACTGACGTCACAGCCATTGGGAACAGAGTTTTCTTATGTGCTACTTGACCACCAGTTTGGAGTTGGACTTTAGTCGGCATACTTTCCAAATGAGCTATACTCTCTCCATAGCAGTGCCAGTGTGAAGGTTAGAGGAAGAATCAAGTGAAACAGGACATTTTCCACAATTATGGGAAAACTAAAGTAGATTAACTAACATCCTGCTTATCAGGAGTGCAAGTCACAGATAACACTGAATGGGAATATACTGTGCTAGTACTTCACACTTGGGCCATGCAACCACTGTACCTTGACCATCACTCACTCAACAACTACCTACACATTGACTGCATTGATATCTTTCAAGAAACTGGACTACTTTGCCATCCTCTACACAGTATTTTTAATTACCACTACTTAACCCCAAACTCTATCCCATCCATCTGGTCCTGCTTGCACACCTCATCCCATCATCACAACAAACGGCACGTGCACCTATCAAATCTCTGCCCTCTTCCACAGTCCCCACAACCTATCAACATCACCTGAAACACCTGCTCACTCTCATTATGAATAAATTCATAACATGGATTTCCTCTGCATCACAGAAAACTGGCACAAGCACTTCTGGTGGCGTGAGGCAAAGTATGGCAGCATAGAGCTTAACACTCGACCCCATACGGACAATAATGGGCGAAGTAATGCGCACTGGGATGTCCGCACTAAAGGCAGAGTTAAAGGAAGGAGCTTGTTGGTCTCCGCTCCAATGTACGCACTGATATGAAGCAGCAAATGGGCAAACTAGCGTCAGAAATTAACCAGAAACTGCGAAAGGTTTCCAGAGAGATACAAGGAGTGGTTCAACGCCTGAGTGAGGTGGAGGACAGAGTGACGGACATTGAAAGGTTTGATGTGGGAGTTAAGGATGCTTACTGAAAAGCCACCAGGTGATGCAAAATAAGATTACCGAACTGGAGGGGCGCTCCAGGCATAATAACTTCCGAATCTACGGTGTGCCGGAAAATACAGAGGGTCCGTCCGTGGCTAATATGGTTGAAAATCTGATAAAGACCGAACTAGGAGAGAAACTCGGTTTGAACCAAGGTGACAACTTGGGTATTGAGCGGGCTCACAGATCACTTGCTCAACAACCAGCGGCAGGGAGACCACCGCACAGTGTTGTGGTGCGCTTCCTTCAATACACGGTGAAAGAAAGTCCTGAACGCCGCTTGGGAGAAAAGAGAAATCTACATTCAAAACAACCGCGTGTATTTTGACCACGACTATGCAGAAGAGGTGCTGAGAAAAAAGGAATACATCCCGATCAGAGGAAAGCTAAAAGAAAAAAATATTCGCTTCCAAACTCCACTGACCAGACTTATGCATACTCCTCTTGTTTTGTGTTGAAACGTTATAAGGACTGATATACACCCTTCAGACTGACTTTTTTTAGAGCCGCAATACAGCCAATGCACACAGACGTGAGCCACAGTCTACCCCATTTCCCCCTTCTCCCCTAACAGTGGGGCCCCACCTAGTGGTGGCACTTACCCCCCTTCTCAAAGGTGAAATGTAATTTTTCTTGTTGGAAGTCTTGTTTGAGACTGTCTGTTCTTTCCGCAGCCCCCTGGTTATGTTTTCTATGTTGTTATGTAGGTCGGGATTTGGATGTTACATATACTGTCTTGGTACTTTGCGCGGCGCAAATGCATAGTTTACATTATAATATATGTTCACTGAATGTTAATGGACTAAACAATCCTATTAGGAGGAGCAAAATAATAGCAAAAATAAAAAGGTAGATATCGCCCTCTGGCAAGAAACGCACCTGCCAATAACAGAGCATGAAAAACTTTTTAAAAAGGGATTTTAAAACATTTTTTTCTCCTTTTAGGTAAGAAGAGGGGTGTTGCCATATTATTAGCAAATTCAATTAATTTTGACCTGATCTCAGGAGTTAAAGATAAAGAAGGACGATATATTCTTGTCAAAGGTAGACTTGAACACAAGGAAGTAACGTTGTTTAATGTATATGCCCCCCCTCACGAAAACAACATAACTTTTATGAAGAAGTTGTTTGAATTGATAGCAACAGAAACTTATGGTACACTTATCTGTGCGGGTGACTTCAATATGATCCTTAACCCCAGACTGGACACAACCAATATGAACAGGAAAAAAAATCCTACAGAGAAAAAAAGTCTAAAAAAATAATTGGATTAATAGATGTTTGGCGGGATATGAATAGATATGAATCAGAGTACACTTTTTATTCAAACAGACACTGTGCCCACTCCAGGATTGACTATTTCTTCATGTATAATAGAGATATCCACAAAGTCAAGAGTTGTAGGATAGGGCAGCGGGACGTCTCAGACCACTCGGGAGTGTACTTGAAAATACAATTACAAAATAAACGGAAAAATACACTATGGAGGTTAAATACCGGAATGCTAAATAATCAAGTATTCATGGCGGGCATAGCCTCAGAATTAAATTTATATATACACAGGAGAATGATACAGATGAGGTGAACCCAGCTATACTCTGGGACACAGCCAAGGCAGTCCTTAGAGCAGACATGGGCAAACTACGGCCCACGGGCCGTATACGGCCCGTTAGGCGTTGCAATACGACCCGCAGAACTTATCTACATCAAAAAATAAAAATATATCTTAGATAAGATATGTGTCCCATCACTGTGCGATGAAAACTCGGCGAGCGCACGCCGCTAATGTCTCCTGCTCTGTCCCTGCTTTAGTTTGAGTCGGTCACAAAGTGCCTGGTTGTTATAAAGACAAAGAGGCTTTGACAGTGAAGTGAGACCTCTTGGTGCAATATACCACCTTTGGGTTTACTTCATTCTGGATCGTAATTGGTGAATGTGGGCGTTAATCGATTAGCCTAAATCTGATTGGTCGACAGGTGACAGGTGTCAGTCATCCATGCTTTGCGTTGTTTTAGCTTTAGTAGCACCGCAGCTGCTTCATATTCTTTTAATATCGCTTGTTTCAAACATCGCGTTGTATTAAAACTCGAAGTCTTCTATCCTCCTCTCGAAATCGTCGCTGAACAACTTTTGCAAACAGCAATGCTGTTGTTTTCTTCTGCCACTATGAAAAATGACCACACTGGTGAAGACATGTTCATTATTAGTATGGCAGAGACGGGGCCAGGCTTGGGTCCTGCCAATAAGGTGCGATAGCTTTTGGGGCGACTCGGCCTGCAAACGTCTGATGATGAACATGTTTAAAAAAATCAGCTGAAAAGTTAAATTATGTGAAGTTGAAAAGTGAAGATTGTTTTTAACAAAAACGTATTTAAATATATTTAAATATGTTTAAAAACACACAAATGTTAAAATGTGTTTTAAAAAGATGTTAATAACATACACAAAGATTGTTTTTAAAGGCCGGGGGGGATCCTGGCCCCTCTGTCAAATTTTAGAACCCAATGTGGCCCACAAGTCAAAAAGTTTGCCCACCCCTGCCTTAGAGGGTCAATTATTGCTAAAACATCTCTGCTAAAGAAACTTAAGAATAAGAAACTATTTGATTTACAGGAACAGCTTCGAAATTTGGAACAGAGACACAGTATTAGGAAGGATCCTGAGACTTTACAGAAAATGAAACCAATCAGACAGGACATTGATAAAATACTTAGTGAAGAGGTAGAAAGGAACATAAAATATATATGAAACAGGTATTACGAATCAGGACCGAAAGCTACAAAACTACTATCCTGGAGACTTAAGAAACAACAGGCTGAAAGAACTATTTATAAAATTAAGGACCACGATACCAGCAAGATAACTAACACTCCCGAGAGGATTCAGAGAGCCTTTGAATAGTTTTATGAATCTCTATATTCACGAGTAAATAAAACAGAAACATACAATTGAGAACTTCTTAAACTCATTAGATCTTCCCTCATTAGGTACGGAACAAAACCAAGTACTCACCTCAAAAATCACAGTGACAGAAATTGATAAAGCAATCTCAAATCTTAATAACAATAAGTCACCTGGTACAGATGGGTTTCCACCTGAATGGTACAAGGCTATGAGAGAGAAAGTACTTCCCTTGCTCAATACCTGCTTTAACTATGTCCTGAAAGAGGGTGCCTCACCCCCCCTCCTGGAGGGAAGCATTTATTTCAGTTATCCCAAAAGAGGGTAAAGATAAGACTGACTGTTTGGGATATAGGCCTATCAGTGTACTGAACACAGACTGTAAACTCTATGCATCTATCTTGTCTTAAAGTTTAGAAGCAGTGATGCCCCAACTAATAGATGAGGACCAGACAGGTTTTTTAAAAGACAGGCAGAGTGAAGATAACATTAGGAGAGCCCTCCACACTATTCATCAAATCCAAAAGAAGAAATTAGTTCAATTGTACTCAGTTTGGATGCCGAAAAGGCTTTTGATTCGGTCGGATGGGATTTTTTGTTTTCAGTTATGTCCAGATTTGGACTTAGTAAGGATTTCATACAGTCTATACAAGCACTCTATACGTACCCAACAGCAAAAATAAAAATAAATGGCAGTCTTTCGAACTCCATAGCCATCCAACGTGGCTGTAGACGGGGGTGCCCCGCCAGTCCTCTTTTAGTCAATCTTTTTATTGAACCGTTGGCTCAAGCTATCAGGCAAAATGAAGCTTAGTGGGCATTTCTATAGGAGAGAGTGAATATAAGATCTCGCTGTATGTGGACGACGTGTTGATCATAATGAGGGATCCTGGGTCTAGTGTTCCGATATTGATGGACACTCTAAAAACATATGCTGTATTCTGGTTATGTCGTTAATACACATAAAACACAGGCCCTATTATTTAATTATACCCCCACACAAGATATGATTGGTAAATATAATTTCAATTGGTTTTCCCCACATATCAAGTATTAGGCATATTTATCCCAAAAGACATACCACTACTTTACGACATCAATTACAACTATACCAACAAAATTTTTTATGATGATATAAATAGATAATTTGCTCCCACTCGATTTCGGTAGTAGAATTAGAGCAGTTAAGATGAACATTTTGCCAAGAGTGCTTTACTTGTTTATATCCTTCCCAGTGGAGATCCCATCTAAACAATTCAGAGAGTGGAATAGACATATCACGCTTTATCTGTTGCAACCAAAAAAAGGTGAAAAAAAAGGTGATTTTCAACACTTCAATTAGACAGAGAGAAAGGGGGTTTCGCTCTTCCATGTTTAGAGGACTATCACCTGTCTGCCCAGTTGAGACCATTGGTTAACTGGTGTAACCCCACCTACTGGGCTAAGTGGAAAATTATTGAGAGGTCTCATACTGATATACCAATACAGTCTCTTCTTGGCTGCCCCAGAAGGGAGGATGGGCTGGTATTAAACTCAAATCCATGGATTAATTTCTCACTTGCAATGTGGAGGGAGGCAGTTAAAAGATTTCATATTCAGAGGGAGATTAGGTTACTCAGTTGGCCAGCATATGACTCAAACTTCGCTCCAGCAACCAATAATTTTAAATACAAGCAATGGTCTCAACGTGGAATCACAGCTTTGTGTAGAATTGTTGATAAGTGGGAGATGGTCAGTTTTCAAACTCTGTGCCAGAAGTATGAGTTAGATAGAGTAGATTTTTATAGATAACTTCAAATTCGCAGTTACTTCTTAAAAGAGATCAAGGGAACTAATCCGATTGAACCATCTGCACTTAGAGTATTTTTTAATGCTTATGATTCAGGCAGTAATAAGGGCATTGTAAGCAAGTTATACTCTGGCATTTCATCTCTTCACAAACACTCAACACTGTACATAAAGCAAAAATGGGAGAAAGAAATGCAAATAAATATAACTGAAGAAATGTGGAAGAAGGTATGGAAGACACAACTCATCTACGAACTCTTTAACCTGGAGGGATTTTTGCTGGAAAAACATTATTCGCTTTTTCATAACACCAAAACAAAAATCCAGGCAAATGGGAAACTCACTACCATGCTGGAGATGTGACAGGGCAATGGCAGAGCACGCACACATTTTCTGGACCTGCCCTCACATTAAGCCATTCTGGGAGGATGTGTCCAGCATTATCTTAAAGGTGCTGGGCTTCCCTATTAGTATGTCCTTTTCTGCTCTATATCTCGGACTCCTCCCAAAGGACTTTAATAAAAGTGACCCGTACATCCTAAGGATCTTAATGGCAGCCAGCAAGAAAGCCATTACAAAATGCTGGCTTCAGAAGGAGCGGCCATCAATGGACACTTTTATAAACATTGTTAATCAGTTACACCATATGGAACAGACTACTTATAACCTGAGGATACAAAAGACTGTGGGGGAAAGGCATTGGGAAAAATGGACCTCCTTTTTGGCCCATTAGCAGACACTGAAAATATTCCACTTAAGCAATTGTACCACATGCAGGGTTTAATTGCATGTATATGCAAGGAACAAACAGCTATGTGCACACAGTTTTTTGTTTTGCTTTTTGTGTGTGTGTGTGTGTCCTGTCCTGACCTCATGTTCCCAATGTTTGTATTAATGTTCTTAAACTGTGAAAAAAAAATAAAGTTAAAAAAAAAAAAGAAGAAAACTGGCACAAGCCTGGACTTTTTACTTAACCAGAACACCCTCAAAGGATATACATACAGTTGAATATTGAAGTGATCACTGCCCAGCAGTGATCAGGCCTGGGTGTGGACAGTGTAATTGAACTTATCTTTAAAAAAATATATATATGTTCATGAATTAACAAGGGGGTTAATTACTTTTTCACACAGGGCCAGTTAGGTTTGGATAGCTTTTGTCTCTTAATAAATGGAATCATTTAAAAACTGCATTTTATATTTACTTGGGTTATCTTTGTCTAATATTTAAACTTGTTTGATGTGAAACATGCAAAAAAAATAAGAAATCAGGAAGGGGGCAAACACTTCTTCACACTACTGTATATGGACAAACCCTGATGTGATAGGCAGCAAGGTGATGTTGCTGCAATATACAGAAAGGACATTAAAATATCTACCATCTCCATCCCTATTGCTCATTCATTTGAATATCACTTTCAAACTCTCTGGTCACTGCCATCAGCTTCTGCACCTTTTCCGACTTTATAACCCAGTTATCTGCCATCTCACCTTCTGTTCTTAAAACATCTACATCGAGACGGGTTACAAATCTGCCACCGAATTCCTGGAACTTACACACTGTATCAACTACACTTGACTCATCATGTTAACTCTGAGTGACTCAAAGAATTGAGTCCGTAAAATGATCTGAGTTTGACATCTTTACTTCAGTTACCTCCATGGCTCTGCGTAACTTGATCCTGAGCGAAGTGAGTGAAAAAACATAAGAGTGTACAGAGCCTTCAGGTTTTGGTCAAATTGATCTTACTTGTGAGACAGCTCTAAAGAGAAATGTGTCCACAGAGAACTTCAGCACACTGCCCCTTCCAAACAGGAACTTGGAGCAGCTGCCCTTCCTCTTGCTGTCTGTCATGCAGCTGTAATAAAAAACAGAGCAGAGCAATCGAGACATGTAAAGTGAAAAAGCAATTATGTAAAAAAAAAAAAGAAAGTGTGACTGTGACTCCTACTAGAAACACACCCATAGTTTGTAATGATATCCACTTTGGGCATACTGTTTGGGTCTTCGGAGTTTGTAGCATAACATGCGTCCACATAAAGCCTTTCCCGAGCCAACAAAGCTCCTGTCTGTCACTGAAGTTGCATTTTATTTATACAAATATAAGTTGGCAAATTACTTGTAATGTTGTAATGGTTTATGGGAAGAGTTTTGATCTAAAAAATAATTTGTAGAAAACAAGGCTTATGTGTTCAATTGTTTCACATTGGCCTCACTACACTTACTTTTGTCAACTGTTGGAATGGTATTTCCAATACTAGATTTGGCTATAGCAGCACTTGATGCCAATTTTAAGCAGATCATATCAGATACTCAACATCACCATGTCATCCTGCACAAATAATAGCAACACTGAAGCCTTTTTAAGATACTGTACAGTGTCATGAGATAACTTGTTATAATATGGCACTATATAAATAAAATTGAACCCTGCAGGCATATTACCATTGCAGACAGTGAGGGTGAAGCTGAATTTACTCCTGATGCTCTTCAAAAAGGTTGTATGCTGAACTTGAGGTCTGAAGCCAACTTGGTAAGAGTAATGAAACCTGAGACAAAAAAGGATTTTCACATGACAGAAATGAAACCTGGACCTTGTCCTTTGAGATATTCTTCTATTCATCACTCCAAATGCTGTTAAAACTACAAAGTCACTAGATTGTTCTAACAGAATGCAGCAGGAATAGAACTGATCCACTTTATAAAAAACTAAACCCAATAGGGGCATTGAAGCACTTAATCAAATCATACTAATATTAGAGTGTGCTTTACTTTAGAAGCTATAGGAAGTTAAATGTATATTCCTGTATGGTTACTGGCAGTCGGGACATAAAGACACAACACATACACATCAACCCTATAGGAAAGCACTGTATTATGAATAAAAATGATATTACATATAAAACTAATAATAAATAAAATATTTCCTGATTTTTTGTTGTTGTTGTAATTCAGTACTGTAAAACACTGATGGTGTATCACAATGACAGTATCATCAGCCCAGACCCAGAAATGGAACACATCTCCTGCTTCTTGGTCATAGAGTGGGGACATATACTTGTTAAAGCCCTGTGGGCTGAGTGGATGGGTACTGACAGACCATCTTTTTAATGAGAGCGGATAGGAGGTGTTTAATAGTTACCGGTTGTAATGGCAGTGGATGGGAAGGTTAAGTGGTAGAACTCTGATGACGAAGCCTTGTGGAGGTGGAATATAATACAGTGAAAAGGTATACACTAGCTGACCACCAACAACCTGAAAGACAGGAATCAGAGATAATATGAACTCGTTTTACAATACATCTAAATTTATAGCAATTGCAATCAATCTTGATCTCACCATCCTTGAGTCTGGTTTTTAACTGCCTAACAAAAAAAATAACAAAAGGATACAATGGCCGTATACTGTTATGACTGAGCCAGAAGTGATTCAGCAAGAGGATGAAACATGTTTTAGTTAGTGATATATAGGAAGGGTATACTTGATTTCACAAACTAGTGTTTTGGCATCAGCATGGCTTGATGTTCTTTAACAGTAGACTATATTATCAGCACTGCCTATCAGCATGGTAAACTTTACTTTACAATGTGTGACCTTAGATTGTGAGTTGCACTCTGTCAGACTGTAGTGGAAATACAGGAAACGGGGGCTGATTCCGCTGGCTCCACATGAACCCAGTCGAAACAGGGAGGGAAAGGCCCAAAGGCGCAACTGCTGGCGGTCCACCCGGACAGAGATTTTATCAATACCGCACCAAACCTCCACGCCGCGGGCATTCGTTCCTTGGACTCTCTGGTGCTGTCTTGTTGACGATAACAGCAGCACAGTTAATCCGGCGGGAAGCGGTCTTTTGTGAGGAACCGGCCGGAACAGCTCTCGCACTACAAGTGGCCCTGGTGCGTGTTGAAAGATGGGAAGGTGGTTAAATGAAGGGCGCGGGGATCCATCCTGATTTGTCTCGACCGGATTTACGCCTTCCGACCATGCCGTGTGATGCACCGGACCTTCCAGTGTACTACGAACCAATGTCCAAAGAAGCCACGAGAACATCGACATGATCTGAGAAGCAACAAGAACAAGTGCTGGAGCGACCAGTGGATCGTTTCCTCTGATCAGGTGGCCTCTCAACTTCATTATCACACCTGCTGCCCTGCTGATTGGACCTGAATGACCAGGTTAGAATAATCTGACAGTTGTTTCATTACGTTAAGAGACAGCGCGTATTGAAATTGTCTGGTTAATGACATGTAGTAAATATTTAGTTTCACAATACAATAGTGTGATTCCTTAACAGTTATCATCGCTTTCAACAATACATGAAAGTAATAAAAGTCAACCATTCAGTTTTTCTAATATAGGATTTTCACGGCGCTTCATCAGCGCGTCATCAATCCGCAACCCGTTCTCAATCTTTATTTTATTTATTTATTTTTGCTTTTCATTTCAAGACCATTAACACAAGTACATAATAACCTCTGTATATGGTTGAACTGAACCCAGTAACTTAATGTGCAGAGGCACAACAGCTGTCTATAGAGCAAAAATAAAAAACATCCTTAATACCCACCAAACATCGGACGTCGGAGAGACGTGCAGATCATGTCAGTATTGGGTCGGTCCGTCGGAGACCACACCTACACGTCGGTACGACGTGCAAAATAGGTCAGATATTTGACGTCTATATTGGACCTTTTTTAGACGTCGTAGTGACGTTACGAATTTGGACGTCATCTGAAGACCACATCTAGACGTTAATTTGACGTTCAAAATAGATCCAAGATTTAGACGTCATTATCGGACCTGTTTTAGACGTTAATATGACGTTCACATTTGAACCTTATCTGGACGTCTGTTAAGGACCAGATCTAGACGTCATCAGAGCATGCAAAATAGATCCAAGATTTAGACGTCATTATAGGACCTGTTTTAGACGTTAATATGACGTTCACATTTGAACCTTATCTGGACGTTTGTTAAGGACCAGATCTAGACGTCAATTTGACGTTCAAAATAGATCCAAGATTTAGACGTCATTATAGGACCTGTTTTAGACGTAAATATGACGTTCACATTTGAATCCCATCTGGACGTCTGTTAAGGACCAGATCTAGACGTCATCAGAGCATGCAAAATAGATCGTTTGGTTATCTAACATAACCTCAGTTCTTAGAATAATATGAGCGAGGTGTCTCGCTATGGGATGCAGCCTCCTGCAGCCCTGATAGAAGCATTTATCTCAATCCGCCAATCCTGATTGGCCGGTGAATGTGTTCATCCGCGCCGCACCCAGTAGTCCCATCTACTATATATAGTGTGCGCGGATAACATTCCCCTAATTCAATAAGCAAACCTCTTCTCACCGCCCAGCAAGAAGGGTCGTCTGGCGAGACACCTCGCTCATATTATTCTAAGAACTGAGGTTATGTTAGATAACCAAACGTTCTTCTTCATAATATTCACTCGGTGTCTCGCTATGGGATATGGTAGCTCCCGTATTGCCAGACAGCTTATCGAACAAGTACCAGCCAGTGGGGAGGGTCCATGGGTTCCAGTTAGGACTCCAGGACCCCGCTAGCCATGCACGGCCCTGACACATCAAGCATGTAGAACCGGACAAAAGTCAGAGGCGAGGACCAACTCGCTGCTGAACAAATGTCCTGAACAGACACTCCCCTAAATAAAGCCCAGGATGAGGCCATCCCGCGGGTAGAGTGCGCATGCACACCCGCCGGCGGCTGCAGTCCCCTGCTCGTATACGCCAAAGCTATAGCCTCCACCACCCAGTGGGCGAGGCGCTGCTTTGTGACCGGCTGTCCCTTTCGGGGTTCAGCACGCTGTTTTGTCCCCAAATCCTATATGGCAGGCCGCTATAGCCGCCAGATAAACCTTAACCGTGGAAAAGGCTTTTCCTTTATCAATCAGGTCCTGCAAAAACGACAGTATCGCTGGCACAGAACACTGAAAAGGGATGTGGTCCCGTTCGAGACACCACCGCTCAAACACTCTCCACTTAGAGTCGTACAGAGACCTAGTGGATGGAGCTCTGGCGTTTTGTATAGTGTTAACCACACTCTGCGGAAGACCAGCAGTGGTCAAATTGAACCACTCACGGGCCAGGCCCACAGTTGCAGTCGCTCCGGGTGCGGGTGGAACCCCCCCCCTGCGAGAGCAAGTCCCTGCGCACCGGCAGCTGCCAAGGCTGGGCGCACAGCATCTGATGTATCTCCGCTAGCCAGTGCAGCGCTGGCCAGTGTGGAGCTATCAGGATCAGCCTGTGATTGTGCCCCCTCACCCTGGCGAGGGTGGGGGGTATTAGGGCCAGTGGAGGAAACGCGTAGAGCAGCTCGTGCGGCCAAGCGTGCGCTATAGCGCGCCCATATCTGCTCCATGACCTGCGGGTGCAGCATCCATTCTCCGTACATTGGCGCGCCCCTGGACAGCAGGTCGGCACCTGTGTTCAGGGTCCCCGGGACGAGAGTCGCCCTCAGGGAAAGAAAGTGCAGACTGCTCCAGAGGATCAGTTTGCGTGCCAGAGTGTGCAACACACGAGAGCGTAACCCCCCTTGACGGTTTATATACGCTACTGTCGTCGTGTTGTCCGTCCTCACCAGGACGTGGCGGCCCGAGAGGAACGGAAGGAAGTGTTTCAGAGACAGAAACACAGCTGAGAGCTCGAGAACGTTTATATGAAGGCGTTGGAGAGCCTGGCTCCAGCGTCCTCTCACACCTCTGCCCTCGAAAATGCCACCCCAGCCGGATAGGCTGGCGTCTGTAGTGACCACCTTCCTGGACGAGACAGTGCCCATGGACACCCCCTGAGTCAGGAAGGATGGGGCCCGCCAGTGGCGCAGAGCCGTCACGCAGTTAGCTGTGACCGTTATCCACCGTGCGCCATGACGCACGGGATCCAGCCTGAGCGAAGCGACCCAGCGCTGAAATTCCCGCATGTGAAGACGACCGAGGCGGGTCACGAGGATGGCTGAAGCCATCAGACCCAGCAGCCGAAGACACAGTCTGAACTGGACAGACCTGCGTCGACGGAAGCGCGCGAGGCACGCTTTGAAAGCTTTCACTCTCTCCTCCGAGAGGCGAGCAGTGAATGGCACGGAGCGCAGGGATAATCCTAGAAAGCATATCTCCTGCGTCGGAGAGAGTTGGCTCTTCTCCATATTTATCACAAACCCCAAATTTATTAGGTGTTCCGTGACAATGCGTGTGTGAACCCTGGCCTCCTGTTCTGACTGCGCCAGCAGGAGCCAGTCGTCCAAATATGTGGCCAGCCGTATGCCCCGGCGTCTGAGCGGGGCCACGGCAGCCTCTGTGCACCGTATGAAAACCCTCGGGCTGAGAGACAGGCCGAATGGGAGCACACGATATTCGTAGCACACCCCCCGAAAGGCGAATTGGAGATATCGTCTGTGAGGGGGGTAAATGGGAATGTGGAAATACGCGTCTTTCAGATCCACGGACGAAAACCAATCGTTCGGTCTTACTAGGCGCAACAGTGCCGCATGTGTCAGCATCCTGAATTTGTATTTCCGCAGAAACTTGTTCAGGGCCCGCAGGTCCAGAATGGGGCGGATTCCTCTTCCCCCCCGTTTGGGAACGAGGAAATATCTGGAGTAAAAACCTGACAGACTCTGTTCGGGAGATACGACAGAAATGGCTCTTTTTTCTAACAGAGAGAGGATTTCCTCCTGTAAGATTCGAGCTAATTCTCCCTGTGCTCGTGACTGTATTACGCCGGAGAAACGGGGAGGGACAGCGGCGAATTGGAGCCAGTATCCCAGAGAAATCGTGCGTAACACCCACGGTGAAGCTGCGGTTGCTTTCCAATTCTCCCACTTGAGAGAAAGAGGAGAAGCGCATTGCAGCCCCTGCTCCATCACGGGAGGTCCCGACAGCGGTGCTGTGGCGTCCCCTTGCGGTAGAGCTGGGAAATAACCCCTGGGCATCGCCGCAGGAGCGGCGGAGCCTGTTGCTCTGCTCCCCGGGGATGGAGATGCCCATCTCGGGGGCAGAGCCGCAGAGGGCTTGGTGGCCACACTGCTTATAGACAGGGTATTTTTGTTCATTTTGGCTTTTTTTGCTATCTGCACCCTCGGCTCGTGGCCTGGCTGTGACAGATTTCTTTTTATTTTCACACGTTTGGGGGACATGTGTGTATGTGTGTGCTTGCGGACATTTTGCTCGGGGCGCAGCAGCCTCCGAGGCGATGTCTCTCCTCCCGTGTACCGGCTCTGGGGTGGGCAGCGGCGGCGTGGGACGCACACAAAAAAGCCAGAACGGTGGGTCTGCATAACGGGGAACAGCAGGACGCTCCACCCGAAGAGAGGAAGGCTGTCCGGCCGCTCTCTTCTTCTTCCTCGCCTGGGTGACTGAGGCCGCGGCGGCCGGTGGCGGCGGTGGGACTGCGGTCGAGGCAGGAGATTTTCTGTGCCAGCCGGCTCCGGGCTCTCTCCTCGGAGGGAGGGGCGGGCCGAGCCGCTGCAGCCGCTTCCGCATCTTGAAATGCGGCGGCTGAGAGGCAGCTTGAGCAAACGATTTGCGCTGCACTGGAGGTGATGGTGTGGGTGCTTTACGAGGGAGACAAAGTTTCAGGGCTTCGTTGTCCTTCTTCTTTGCCTCACATCGCTGCTGCATCGTGGCCAATGCAGAGCCGAAGACACCCTCCGGGACAATTGGCATATCTAGTATGTCATCCCGCTCCCTGTCAGTCAAGTTAGCGAGGCTGAGCCATCTCGCTCGCTCCTGAATGACGAGGGTCGCCATCACCCTGCCCGTGGCATGGACTGAGACGCGCTGTATGCGGAGGGACAAGTCGGCGATGACTGCCATTTCCTCCCACGCGTCGGGGTCCTGCTCGTCAGCGGATGCCCCAAACAGCTCGGCCTGATAGGCAGTGAGGATGGAGAGAGCGCTGAGAGCTCTGGCCGAAAGGGCGGCTGCCTTATACGCCCTCTCGGCCAGTGCAGACTGGAACCGCTCGGGCTTCGTTGGCAGCGTCGGACGCCTGGAGGAGGCTGCAGATAGCTGGCTCGTGCTGCCCGGGCAGAGATGCGCAGCTACGGAGGCTTCCACCGGAGGCATCAAGAGGAGACCCTGGGCTTCCATCGCCTCGCAGTCGAGGGATGCTGCGCCCGGGATGGGGCTCCTGTTGCTGTACGGGCAGTAATTCCAAGTTTTGGACAGCTCGGCCAGCAACTCGGGGAAGACGGGAAGAAGCTGTTTTACCGCACTACGAGCCAGGGGGAGCCGCTTGCCTTCATAGCGGGACCCGGTGGGCTCCGCTACTGCAGCCGGCCAGGGGACCTCCAGCTTCTCTGCCGCACGTTTGCACGTGCTGAGCAGGTCCACATGGAGGGAGGGAGCTAGAGAGCTCACCCCGCCTTCCTCCCTGTTGGTAGACTCGGGCAGCTTCGGCTTTACAGCCAGGCCTGGAGCCACGGAGGTGTCGTCTTCCTCCTCGTCCTCTGATATGGGGAACGAGGCGTCATCGTCATCCTCTGTGAGGCCAATTTCCAGCACGTCTTCCTCGGAAAACGGGGGAGCTCGGAGCTGCTCGCACTGGGGGGCCCAGTCGTAGCCAGTCTCCGGAACTTCCCCGGCCTTGACCTCGTCTTCCTCCGCGGCTGCGCCTAGGTCAGCGGCGGGGAGAGACGGGTCACGGTCCGCGTCGGGAAACGGGGGAGCTCGGAGCTGCTTGCACTGGGCGGCCCAGTCGTAGCCAGTCTCCGGAACTTCCCCGGCCATGACCTCGTCTTCCTCCGCGGCTGCGCCTAGGTCAGCGGCGGGGAGAAACGGGTCACGGTCTGCGAGGCTAGCTTGGCGGGCTAGCCTGCGTCTGAGGCTCTTGACTGTGAACACTTTGCAGTGTCCACAGGACCCGGGAATTTCGAGGGCTAACCTGGCGTGGTCAACCCCCAGGCAGGTACTGCACACCGGGTGGTTGTCCCTCCCTGAAATTTTGTTCCCGCAGCAACTGAGCCGAGAGTCTCCTCTGGTGTGAGGATTTTTAGTGGTCTCCATTTCGCCAACAAGCTGGAGCGCTAGTGGAGAAAAGGGTCGTGGCTAGCTGGTGTGCTAGCGTGGGGTCGAGGGGGTAGCTGGTGTGCTAACTTAGCTCGACCAACTCGAGCGTCCGTGGAGGGGAGCCGAGAGGAATTCCGCCGTGGAGGGGTCGGAAAAGAATACTTACCGGTCCGGTCTGGTATGAACGGACAAGGTAGAAGCCAGAGCACAACACTAGCGTCCGGTGACGGAAGCTAGCAAGATCCGTCTGGTGGACAGTTAAGCTAGCGAAAAGCTCTGACGTGAGATAAGTTCTCAGGTGAGAAGAGGTTTTGAATTAGGGGAATGTTATCCGCGCACACTATATATAGTAGATGGGACTACTGGGTGCGGCGCGGATGAACACATTCACCGGCCAATCAGGATTGGCGGATTGAGATAAATGCTTCTATCAGGGCTGCAGGAGGCTGCATCCCATAGCGAGACACCGAGTGAATATTATGAAGAAGAACCAAGATTTAGACGTCATTATTGGACCTGTTTTAGACGTTAATATGACGTTCACATTTGAACCTCATCTGGACGTCTGTTAAGGACCAGATCTAGACGTCATCAGAGCATGCAAAATAAATCCAAGATTTAGACGTCATTATAGGACCTGTTTTAGACGTAAAAATGACATCCACATTTGAACAATATCTGGACGTCTGTTAAGGACCTCATCTAGACGTTATTATGACGTCCACATTTGTACCTCATCTGGACATCTGTTAATAGAATGTCATTTTGACACAAAAGGTGATGCCTTGGGTGTATTGTGTTATATATTATAATAGTTAGGAAAAAAAATATTTTTACTGGTTTTCTCCAGAAAATATACATTGCCCTGCTGTAATAAAATCGTGTACTACTTTTAACAGTAAAATATTAATAACAATAACAATTATTTATTTGGTTTAATAAAAGTCAAGTCAGTCACATTCAGGTTTTCTGCCTGTAAGTAGACCTGACAGAGTTGAGAAGTGCATACTGTTGTGCCTCCCTGCACCTAGTCTTCTTGCACATGCGCAGTAGAAATCTGCCGGTACTTCAGAGGCGGCAGATTTGAACGGGCCAATCAGCACGCTGCATCTGAGGACCCGCCAGACTCTGAGTTTGTGCAGAGACTTCTCATCCACCCTTGTCCATCAGAGCTGCTCTCTCTCTCAGGTATGGAAATATTGCAGAACATTTCAGAAAGCTAATAGTTTAAATTGCACTCAGTTAATTGAAAGGAGATTTAAGGTGAAAAAAAGAGAGAAAAAAACGTTTTTGCTGTATGCAAACCGTGGCGTTAGGCTATTTAGGATGTATTCATGTAACGTATGTGCAGAAACAGTTAAATCTGTTAAAGCATTTGTTCTCCATTGCAAACTGCATAGCAATGAACCGAGGTGTATGTTCAAGTGTGTTGCAGCTAGTTGCAAGCAGGAGTGTACTGGTTTTGCAGCATTAAAAGCGCACTTCTATTGTCATCATGCCAACAGTTACTCTGGACAGAACTTGAACGAGATTAAAATGCACAGTTTCACTTTGTGAACAGCAGTGTGAGGGAAAAAAGCTTTGGGTGTTCACTTGAAGGAGCATATAGTAGAGGGGCGGCAGGTAACTTGCCCTGTGAGAGGGTGTAAAATCTGTCTTTACCTCTCACATGTCGAGAAAACATAAAAATTGTTTGTAAAATGTGATTTGTGAAACAGGTAATGAAGATGCTCAGAGTGCTGCAAGTGCTACCACAGAATCCAGTGTGCCAGATGCAGAAGACACAGTCACAGACGGACCAAAAGAGGTTGAGATGGAGGCTGTGCCAGCAACACCCTGCCTTATTGTGTGTGGTATGTCTGAACCAAGTTTACAATGTAGTTAAATGGTTGACACAGATGCACAGATCTGTAATATATATTTGTTCATGTTGTTTATTCTCAGGGTCCTCTTGCTTCACTGCTGACTGCTTCATGTTGAGCATTGATCAGAAGATTGTCAACGACCACATCACTGCCTCCCCCTGTGCCATCTGCCTGATGTTTGGCAGTTACTATTGCTTCAATATACTGGAACACTGGAGTTCCTCTGGAGGTAATTCTTAGATACATACATACATACTATATTTAAAAGCAAGATAAAGAAAATATTCACCATATAGATTCTAATGTTATTAGATACAGAAATAGAATAAATACAAAAAACAATTGAAATCGAAATAAAAACTGTGCCAAATATAAATGTACATAATTGAAACAGTGCTAATACAAACTGCAAATGTTTTGTGTCATTGTTTCTATGCTGTCGCTGAGCAGTGTTATAGTGTATATTTTTTATGGTCATGGGGACAGAAGAGTTCTTCAGTCTGTTTGTGCAGCAGGATAGGGACAAAAGCCTGTCACTGAACACACTCCTCTGTCTAGTGAATGTTCTGTGTAAAGTGTCATCCTCTCTGCCACAGAGTCCAGCTCTGTGTCCACCACGAAGCTGGATCTTGTGGTATCTTTCTGTTAAGATATTTAAAAACATAACATATTAGACACCGTAATATTTATCCTTACTTCTTTGCTTCAAGGTGTTTCTTTTTAATAAATCCGGAGAGAGGAACGAAAGTTGAGCACAGCAAAAGAAGGATGTCTTTGCTGTGAACCCAGGAGTCCTCACACTCATCGCTGACCTTGCAGACCATGAGTGGACTTGAGTGGACCATACTTTGTGAGCCATGTGATGTGAGGTGTAATGTTATTGTAATGTTGCAGTATGTATGAGTGTACACAGTGTAAGATGTGTACATTTTTTCTATCTTCATGTACAGCCTTGCAAATGAGGTAAGGTGGTTGTTTATGTTGGAGACTTTTTTATATGTGTGTATATATAAATAGCAGATAACACTGATAACACAAACAAAAAGCAGGGTTCTGGTTTTATGCTGCACCACTGTCACGGCTTAATGAACCTGTGTTGATTTTACTGTTACAAGTTAAAAGATCTGAACAGCAAGAACAGTCAGTAGCATTTTAGCTTTTACTTGCTATTTCAGAAAAGATAGAGTGCTGCCCACATCTGTTAGAAAGTTCTTATTACTGTGCATTTATGTCAATTTAATGTAGCATGTTCTGTGTATTCGGTGTGTACACAGTGTTGTGATAAGTTTGTACAGCCTCACAAGCGTTCATTAAATGAAAAATTACAATGAAAAAGTTTGGTTTTTGGATGTTTTATGTACAACGTGCTTATAGTTTTTTTATTTCATGTTTTCACCATTAGACAAAAATAGTAACTTATTGTTTCTCTGCTTTAATCGATTGACAGTTTTACCAAGTAAATTTGCACTTTTAAATTTAGTTAAAACGTTCGTATTTCATGACACAAACTGTAATTTTCTTTAATGTTTTAATGTTAATTTTTAAGCAAAACAAGTTTTTTTTCCAGGGGTAAAAACCTGTAGTTTTACAGAACATTATGGATTCTGGTTGCTCTGGTTGTACGTCAGGTGAACGTCCAAACTGGAGGTCGGCAGGACGTCCGAAAAAGACGTAAAAAAAACCTTTCATTCTGCACCTTCAGGTGACCTGATTTGGACGTGCAATTAAGACTGAATTAGTACGTCAGGTGAACGTCCAAACTGGAGGTCGACGGGACGTCAGAATCGGACCTCCATATGACGTCCGAAAAAGACGTAAAAAAAACTTTCATTCTGCACCTCCAGGCGACCTGATTTCGACGTCCAATTTAGACTGAATTTGTACGTCAGATAAACGTGCAAACTGGAGGTCGGCAGGACGTCCGAATAAGACGTAAAAAAAACTTTCATTCTGCACCTTCAGGCGACCTGATTTCGACGTGCAATTTAGACTGAATTTGTACGTCAGGTGAACGTCCAAACTGGACGTTGATATGACGTCCGAAAAAGACGTAAAAAAACCTTTCATTCTGCACCTTCAGGCGACCTAATTTCGACGTCCAATTTAGACTGAATTTGTACGTCAGGTGAACGTCCAAACTGGAGGTCGGCCCGACGTCTTTTTCGGACGTATATATGACGTCCGAAAAAGACATTCTGCACCTTCAGGCGACCTGATTTCCACGTCGAGAAATGACGTTAAATATACGTCGTTTCAACTTCTCATTGCGCAGTGGGTATATCTGAAGTTTGAGCTTTCAGAAAAACATCTACTACTACATCTTGTAGTTTTTAGGCACCTTATTCTTACTTTATTCAATATTAGCAGATTGAGTTTCAATGGAAAAAAGCAAAAATATGTGCAAGAAAAAGAAAAAGTATAAAAGAACTGCAGGTAAGATACCACAAGGAATTCTGCACCTGGGAAAAAGTACCAAAAACGTATCTAAAGGCTCCAGATTGGTAAAGGCAAATCCCATTAGATCAGTGTTACTCAAAGTGTGGTCCGCGGACCACTAGTGGTCCGCGAGCGACCTCAAGTGGTCCGTGAGAGGATCTCTTAAAATATTCGAATTTCCCACACAAGTTTGTGGAGTCCTACCTAGGGATACTCGATATATCGCGGCTTGTTCTACGTGAGATGTATGAAATGACTATATCGCGACCATCGAGTACTTGTCACGTAAATGTTTTAAGCCGTCGGCATTTAATTCTCCGGGGATTCGCCTGTCACTCACTCCTGCTGCTCACAGCACGCAGCACACTGCCCCGCCCACCCAGAAACATCCCCTGCGCGCATGCGTACTTTCTGTATCAAGTGAGGAGAGGTGAAGCCAAGAGTCCAAGTGAGGTAATTGAAGATGGAGACGGACGACTTGGTTCTAAAGAAAAACAGCTGCGGTCACGTCTCTCGTTTTCGCGTGGTCACGTCAGCTGCTCCAAATTTTCAAGTGCGCCCTTATTGCCGACTTTATGGCAAACACTTTTAAAAAACTGGAAAGTCAGCGCTAGCAGCGTGTGGACACTTCCGGTTTTCAAAAAAAAAAACGTGGGTGTTAAATGTATTAAACGTTTATTTATAAAATATGAAGAATGGTTAAAATTTGATTTAAAAAAGTGTCTCATATGCCAAGTATGATTCTGCACTGCTTCAATGCTCATATGTATATTATGAAATATATTAAAAATTCATAAAAAATATGACAAGTGTTAAAATGCTATAAAAAAGAGTGTGTGTCGTATAGCAGGTGTAGCTCGACTGTTCTACACTGATTTTGAGCCAATAGGTCACAGGACCTGGAAGTTATTGAGCTTTAAAGCTCATATTTACATCATGAAATGTATTAAAAATTCATAAAAAATATGACAAGTGTTAAAATGCTATAAAAGAGGTGTGTCTCACAGCAAGTGTAAATCTACTGTTCTACGTTGATTCTGAGCAATTACAATGCTATCATGGAAATAATGACAATATTTATTAGAAATAAACAATACAAAACAACAACAACAAAAATATCGAAATATATATCGTGTATCGCGATATAGCTTAAAAATATCGAGATATTGGTTACAGGCCATATCAGCCCTAGTCCTACCTAACATTATTTGAAGTGTAAAGCGAATTTGTTCTCTGAACAAAAATGCAAATATTTTTTTAAATATGTATAATGGATATATGAAGATAAATCTGAATTAGCAGTGCCCAAATTGTTGCCTAAGCAACCACGGCGTCTCCTATAGACAAAATCATTCCGCTGTCACGTCAGTAAGTAAGGAAAAGAAAGCAAGGAAAAGAGCAGCAAAAGCTGTGAACTTTAACTAAAACAAGGCACGGAGAGGATGGGAAACAATGATGGATAGGTGGCTGAAGACGGGGTCAGGTGGTCCCTGAAAATT